>JAKTVK010000210.1:0-204831 GCA_030557155.1 Petasospora amylophila | reverse complement strand
GTACTGGGGGCATACTCGTAATTACATGTGGTACGTACAGTTTCTACATTCGGTGCACAAACATGTGAGCACACGAAGACCCCCCAAAGTGGTCTGCTTCAGTTGGGCTTGGATCTTCGGTTTTGATCGAGCTGAGCTTGTGTACTGGGCTGTGGTAAGCGGAGATATGCGCCACAGGCTTATTTTCGCGGGGGACAGACAGGCAGACAGGCAGACAGACAGACAGGCAAGCAGGCAGCGCAGGCAGCGCAGGCAGGGACTGCGCCCTATCCATATGTTTATATTTATATTAGCCGTTGATTCCCGAATTGGGGTGTTTGTATTTTCTAAGACGAGCATCGCCCCCTCATTTAGTTGTGGTTTGATGGTTTTGTGGGATTATTTCTGTTAGGGGAAGACAGGGCCCAGGCAGGGTAACTCCCCCACCCGAAACGGTAGAGGTCGTGTGCCCCATGCACGTGGCCTACACGTGTGCTATCAAACCTCAATAGCCAAGCTGGCCGCACAAGAGAAACTCATTTTTAAACGTGTTTATCTTCCTCTGTGTATACTCTTAGTTTAATAGGCATATACTGTAGGGAACCAAGACTCTCTACTACTGTTGTCGCATCACCGTGTTCATTTACTACTCCCTGATCTCGCCTAATTAAGCGAGCAAGTACTATTTCCCCACCACCCAGAGAACAGGCACACGACCTTAATTATAAGCAATGAGAATCCCATTACCACCAGAGCTTAAGCCAACCATTATTCAGATGCAAAATTCGGATAATAATGATGATTCTGCTGTCTCGGATAAGCCAGCTTCGACAGATGCAGTTGAAGATGAGAACAAACCTAAGAGGAAGAGAAGACGCTCATCTTCATCGTTGGTTTCTCAAAACGAGTTGGAGAAACGTCGTCGTGAACATAAGACGGCACATTCAATCATTGAAAAAAAGAGAAGAATCCGTATGAATAGAGAATTTGAAGCTTTGAAATTCCTCATCCCAGCTTGCAGAAATAATCTCAACACTTCAAATAACAACGGTGAAGGGATGTATAAACTTACCATTTTGCAATCCACGGTGGATTATATCAAATATCTCCATTCCGTTATCAATATCCAACAACAACATTTGGAAACTTTATCACCTGAGTGGGCACAAGAGGATCTCGATTTTGCTAAAGTTGACGTTAATGCAGATGAGTATCGTAACTTGGATAACGATTTCAAATTCTCTCAGCTCTTTGAAGAGTATAATCTTTCCAGGAACAACTCCACAGCAACAGTCGATCAGTTCTTACCACCACCAAAGGCAAGTCCCAATCGTCAATCATCCACATCTCTAGTCCAGGACACTTTCCCATCACTGCCCTCACCAATTATAACACCAGAGTTATACCCATGCTCGTCTTCGGCTTCTTCCAAACAGAACACAAATTACCAATCCACACAACCTTTCAAACAGGACTTCCAATTCCCATTGAACCCAAGGACAAAGATAACATCCCCTGCAATGCCACCAAGGGCATATAGCGACATCATCACCACTTCTTCTAGCCCGAAATTGGAAAGCATCCAAGAGACATCTACGTCGCTGGTGGAGGAAAGAAGTGCAAGTGATGTGTTGTTGAAGATGAAAAAAGACGTTGGTGTCACTTCGATCAAGTCTTTATTGAATTAATAAAATGTATATTGTTTGTGCTTTCATTAGAGTAGAGTGACATATTGATATGCCCAAAAGGGAAAGGTCAGTGAGCCCCGCCACATTTGGTACGCGCCACACGTCCGCGCTCCCCAGTTCAAAAACGAGGCGCTGTGAGTTTTGTGAAGCTGACAGCCAACCATAAACAAATACCAACAAAAAATCCTCATTTAAAGCCTTTTTGCTGTTTATTCCATACAGTTTTACTTCTTCATAAGAGCTCAGTACAGATGGGAATCAAGAACTTCTTCAAGGTGAAGCCTCCGAGTCAGGAGCAGGCTGAGAACGGAATGAGAGAGAGAATGATGGATAACGGTCTGATTGTTAAGCACGAGTCCAAGAACAAACCGTCGACTTTCAGTGCTTACTCTGAGTATGCCAACGATAAGTTCAAAGGTAAAAGGGAGTACGCTCCAAAAGGTTATGCGAAACAGGAGAAAGAGGAGGCTCTCAACGGTAACCCATATTCACAAGGTTCATCCCAATCATCATCTGGTAACCCTTACGCTAGCATTGGTGCCGATTCCGGTAATTCCAACCCATATGGTTCACGTAACCCATATGACAATGTGGATCACAACTCTAGTGGTAACAGTCAGAACCCATATGCTTCAATCAACAGTCAACAGTCATCAAATCCATACGGTTCACAATCTTCTGATCCTTACTCTCAACAATCTCAACGGTCGGATTACAGCTCATCACGTGTCTCTAACCCGTATGCCTCAAAACGTTCTGCTAATCCATATGCATCCCAACGTCAGACACAGGATGATTTCACATTTGAACCGGCATTGGAGAAGACACAGACAAACCAAACAACGCGTACACAACGCTCTTATCAACCACAGCAACAACAATTGCTTCAAGAAGAGGAGGACTTGAATGACTCCACCTATGCGGATGAGGATCTGAACGATGACGGTTATAGAATGGATTATAACCAAGCTGCAATTGCACAGGAATTGGAGGAACCATCCCATGAAGAGACTGAAGAAGAGCGTTTGCAACGTGAAGAGGACGAGGACGTTGAACGTATTAAAGGTGATATCAGATTCACCAAACAAGAGTCGGTGGCCTCGACGAGAAATACACTCCGTATGGCACGTGAAGCTGAAGAATCGGGTAAGAACACCATGGGTATTCTGGGTGCTCAAGCCGAGACTTTATACAACACTGAGAGAAACTTGCAATTGGCCGAAGCTCAGGATAAGATGGCAAAGGAGAAAGTTGCACAGTTGCATCATTATAACAGAAATATCTTGAAACCAGGTATGAAGAATCCATTCACAAAGAACTCGAGATTGAGAGCCCAAGAAGAGAAGTTGAAACAGGAGAGAATCGAGTTCAAGCTTGAACAACAGAGACAAAGAGCAGAACTGACTGGATCTACTCAACGAGCTAAATCTGCCATTGACAATAACGAAGGTCTAGGTGAGAGTATTGCCGATAAGTACAGACGTGAAAAAATCCGTGAACAAGCGAAACAGTACCAATTTGAGGCCGATAGTGAAGATGATGAGATGGAGAATGAAATTGGTGAAAACTTGGATGAAATTGGTAAGATTGCAGGAAGATTGAAAACGCTTGCAATGACTCAAGGACAGGAGATTGACAGACAAAACGCCACTCTTAGAAACATTGAAGAACAGGCCGATAGATTGGACGTTAACCTCCATGTCAACACTGCCAATTTACGCAGAGCAAGATGAAATTCAATCATTCATATTATGTTATTAACTCAATATATACGTCATTAATATCCTAGAGCTATGTATTCAATCGCCATCATCATCACCATTTGTGAAATCTTCAATGGCATCACCAATATCTTCAAGCAAGTCTTCAGCACCTTCCTTGATGTCCTCACCGATATCTTCTAAACTCTCACCAAGATCTTCAAGACCGTCACCAATCTTATCCCAAAACCCTTTATGAGCTTTTTTGGTCTCTTCAACAGGGATGTCGGTGGTTGTTGGCTCCTCTGATTCAGTTGTAGAAATAGTATTCAACTCTTCAGTTTTTTGTGTAGCTTTCTCCTTCTCTGTAGTGGAAGAAACTTTTGGTTTGAGAGTCGTTGTCACCCTTTCACCAGCAGCCCTGAACAAGATATCGTATGTAGCATCCTCCTTCATAATATCACCGATATTGAAGTTGACACTCGGATATGGAAGTGGGTCCGTCCAATCATTTGGCAAGAAGTTTGCAGAGCTAATCAAGTTAGAAGTACCATTGTTCTTAGCAGGTGTGATATCAAGCATATCACACAAGATGTTGTACACTTCAACGTTCAAGAATGGCTTGACTTTATAAGGGGCATCACCGGTGGCTCTCTCTTTGAAGTATGGGCCAGTACCGAGGAAGATGGCTCTCATGAGAACCTCTGTGTTGTTATAACCATGAACACCTTTTGGATTATAGTCTCCACCTTTACGTTCCATCTCATCGTGAGTTGTGACGATGTACCCAATCTCAGGGACAACCCAAATTGGTGCAATTCTGTCATAGTGTAATGCATGGTCTTTAACATGACCGAAATTCCACTCTTTTGGAAGATCCTCACGAAGATACACATGATATCCCTTTCCTGCTTCATAAGTACTGTTCAACTCTTCGTACAATTCCATGGCTGAGTATTCTGGATAAGGTCTCAAACCAAACAATGGCCAGCCATCGATGTATTGGATCTTTGTTGTGTTGACAATGTCATCAAGGTACACCAATCTATCGTTAGAAGTTGGAGACATACCATGATCCGAGACAATCACAAGATTTACAATGTCAGTCAAGTTTCTCTCAGTGATACCTGTGGTGACGTTCTTGATGTATGAGTCAACGTACTTCAAACCGGCTTCAATCTTCTCACCATGGATACCATTATGATGACCAAGGGAATCGATAGTTGGAACGTAACTGACAATTAACTCGGGTCTCTCTATCGTGGGACGGTCCAACCATCCCAAGAGTCTGTTTGTCTTCACTTCAAGAGTCTCGGTACCGTTATATGGGTCCATTTCCGTTGGGTTACCCTTTGGGAACTTCACCTCTGAACCTGGGAACATGTGAATGGCAGAACGAACACCTTGAAGCTCTGCAGTGGACCAGATGGCTTCACCTCCCCACCAAACAGGGTCCAAAGACTTCTCAGGTATGACGTTGATGAACTGCTTTCCGAGCACCGGGTCATAGAATTTGTTACCAACGATCCCATGTGATTCTGGGTAAAGACCTGTGGCTAGTGTCCAATGGTTTGGGAATGTGGACGAAGGAAACGATGGAATCATATAAGGTGCACCATACTCTTTGGACATGAACTCATGGAGTGTTGGTGTTAGTTCCTGGGAGATGTAATGTGGATGGAACCCATCGAGGGAGATTAATATCGTGGTTGGGTAGAAAATGTCTGTTCCATTGAACATTGTTATCTTTCTGTGTGTGATCTCTTCAGATTTGTTCTTCTTCCCCAGCAGCACGGCAAGCACAATAACGGTGACTATCAGGCCAAGAATAAACAGACGTATTGACACTTTTTTACCCCTTTGGAAGAAGACACTGGCAAGTGTATCCTTTTGTCGTCTAGCCACGAACTCATCGTCACTCAGGTCGAAATAGTCAACATCACCAAACCTGCTCTGTAATTCAATGCCGTTCAAACTCGAGGCATCAGGGACCCTGCTATAGCCACGCTGTGTGAAACGGGCTAACTTATCACGCACTTTGGACAAGAAGGATTTCCGTTGGAAGACAACCTCATCATCAATGTCAAAGTCATCTCTTAACACGTTCGGATCGAGCTCTTCCGGCGTGCTCACGAGGTCGTCATCCCCTTCGTCGAGATTTGTCACTGGGATGTCAACAGCGTGTGGCGAGGCCATTATAAAGCTTCTTTGAAGAGGTTGGTTCTTGGTTCTGTTTATGTAAAAGGAGTTGTTTATTGATATCGCGCGCACTTCAGGAGCGCGCCGGGTAACCTCGGGCGTCTCAATCGGGAAAAGACGTGGGGTAGGCCTAATCTACACTACAAAAGAAAGACAGAATTATGTGCATGGTTTGGTGTGCTTATCTAAGATCCGAAGCACCACTGATGGATCTTCTGAACTGTTCCAAAGAGGCAGATGATCTGATGGATCCCGAGGATGAAGAGGATCTTCTTCTCTGTTTTCTTGCCTGGTTTGGATCAACGTAGGTCTTACCGTGTTTACGGGCAATGACTCCGAGGATATCCGTCAGTGAAACAACACCAATCAACTTTCCTGCTCTTCCTTCGGTCTCTGGGTTGAGTGGGTTGTTCTCCTTATTGGAACCGGAAGGACCCGCAGCGGAAACAGGTGTGGATGATGATGAGTGCGGTCTGACAACCCATAAACGATGCGATTTCGTAGCCACGAGCTTGGCGATTGTTCTTGCAAGTGATGAGTCTGGGTGGACATGGAAGATTGGGAATGAGTCCTTGCCGTCTTCAAGGCCTCTGTGGTTGAGAATGACACTTACGAAATGCAAACATGACTTGTGTAACAATGAGGATTGAGAAGATTTGGTAACGTGTTTAACATCGGTTACCGAAATGTTTCCAAGGAGATTCATATGACGATCAACAACGGCAACCGAGGAGATTCTTTCAACGTTCATCTTGTAAAGGGCACTGATAAGAGGTTCATCACCAAACACAGATATAACCTTGTTGTTTCCAATTTGGAGTTCACCAATTGTGGATTGCAAGATTGGTTCCAACGAAGGGAATCTTCTGGCATTATCCCAGAAATACTTCATAAGACGTCTTTGTGAAAGAATACCTGTGATTTTGGTGTTGGCCTCATCGAAGAAAGCAATACGATGTACCCCTGTGCCGAGAATCTCAACAACTGTCGAGAGGGTTTCGGATTCCGGAAGCTTATAGAATGGGTTCTTTGGTGCAAGTTGAATGACAAATTTAACTGGGACTTGTTCTCCTCTCTTGGCCTTTTGGATCAGTTCCCTAACTTCTTCAGGTTTGTTTTTGTAGTACGGGGACTGTGAGAAACTTTGTTCGGTTATTTGAAGCTTCCCGAGAACGAGCATGAGGTAAGAGTTCAAATCAGCGTAATCAAATGTCAAACAGTTTGGGTCTCCTTCAAACTCCTCGACGGGTAACGAGGTGAGGTTATGGTTTTGTAGCACGTTGAAAGCCTCTTCGACGCTAATACCGGATTGAATGAAGACAAGTTTCGAACTCTCAATCAACTCGCTGAGAGGCACATCTTGCCAATCTCTGATGGAAGGCTCTCTCTGTGTAGTGGACGCGGTGTTCTGTGAAGAGTGCGAAGACACAGAAGGGTTTCTCGAGAGATTGACGAAGCTTGAATCCTCAAGGTCCTGTGGAGCCTCACCGAGTGGTGGGGGCGTGGAGAGCAACTCAACGATGGATGCCTGTCTCGGTTGCGGCTTCTGGGCTGTCTGGTTATGAGGCGTGCTTGGCTGTCTGAAAGACGAGGCCTGGTACTTCGAAGGTGTAGGTGTCATTGTCGGCTCTCTGGAGCTGATATGGGGAGGGGCAATTCCTGGAGAGAAACTGTGTGGAGCAGGAGGAGGCGGGTTCTTGAGAGTTCGCGAGAGATAGGAGAGATAGGGGGTTCCTTTATATAACAGGTGGGAGTTCGGTGGGTCGAGAAACAGTGGAAAGTGGTGGAGAGACTGGCCTGTTATGACTTTCCACTAAGTCTTTTGTATGGTTCGGGTTTGTATGGTTTTGTTGATGGAAGCCGGGTTGTTCTTCTATTTTGTTTTGGTTTAAAGGGAAGTTTTTTCTATTGATCACACAAATTTATCGCCCCATCCGAACACCATGGAATCCCGGCTTTTCCCGCGGCTGCACTAGCCACATCTTTATGTTGCCTAATTGGGCACAGTGTGGCGCATGTCATTTGTGGCGGTGCATAAATTTTTGTTCTAATTAACGTTTATTCTCTATTACATCTGATATTGGTCCCAGAAAGTGCTTTTCTTGACATCTTCCAGAGGCAGGGATTTGACAACAACTTTTTTGTCGTCACCATTCCATTCGATGTCCAGGTAATAGATCTTATCGAGCTTGACTTGCTCATCGATGTACTTGAGCACTTTGTGATAATTGAGACCAACCTGTGCAATGGCATGACTATCGTCTGAAAGACAGAATCTACCGTCACAGTATCTCTTCACAGCGTCGGCAACGTCCAATCTTGGGTATGGTGTGTCCCATTTCTTTCTCAATGCCGCACTGTTGAATTCGATCAATCCACCATAGGATTTGATGTATTCCAAATTTCTCTTCATCTTATCCCAAACATCTGGCCAATCCCTCTCGATACTCAACTCTTTGAAAGTCTTACCAGTGGTGTCGTCAACGTCATCATCTCTCATGAACAATCGAATCAGGTCAAAATGGCCAACGGTCTCGGAGTGTAACGTCGAGACAACCTCGTACTGGACATCAAAGTACTCTTTGAAAAGTTCTCTCCAATTCCCACAAGCGTCTCTAGCGGCTTCAAGCTTCTCACGATCCATATCAATGGCATACCCTCTGATGAAATGAACAGAGCCAACACACATGTCAATCACATACTTCTCTCTAATCTGTTTAGCGTATTGGATGTGTGCGGTATCAATACCTTCAACTTCCATACCGACGAGGAACTTGGTATGACAACCTTCACCGTGTCTTCTCTTTTGAAGCTCTGTGGCGTGAGCATGATACTTGGCAAAATTGTCTTCAAGACTTGATAAAGAATACGAACGATCGTGTTCCTCCGGGTAGATGAAATGGGAGTCTAAGCGTGGCATATGTTCGGTGAGACAGAAGACATCAAACTTCATCTCCACGGCACGTGATGTGATGGTCTCAAGAGTATCGGTGGCATGGGCGACATAGTCACCACTATGACTGTGGTGTGAGTGCATTGTTGTCCTATAGTAAAGCTATATTGTGGTAAGAAAGGCCGGAAAGCTCTTGTTATATCGGTCAAAAGCCGAATAATATCCGTGCTCCGATAAGGCAAGTCGGAGCGCACGCGCGAATTCAGGTACATAATATATTGTTGTTTGTTATTGTGTATGGGAATAAATATATAAATAAGGACAGGAACTGTCAATAAATAGTTTGGTGCAAAAGCACTAATAAATAATTTATGTAGAGGGAAACTGAACACCAGATTGGATCTCGTTAAGTCTTTCAATGGTGGAACAGACATCACTTGGGACGATTCTTCTACTCTCATCACCTCTCAATCTCTTTGGGACATTAGCATCGCAGTTGTCATGCAAAACTTTAGTCAATCTCACAAGGTGTTTCTTCATCAAGTTCTCCGGAACGTAAACTCCTAATCTTTCCAACTCCTTTATCAATTCAAACCCACTCCATGGATTTTCCGGTGTTTTCATAAACCCCCATTCCAAAACGTTCTTCAATAACCTCTCGTCAAACACCTGTCTTAAAGGATGTTTAGCATTAGCAGAATGCAGGATTCTCGTGGAGTCTCCATCGGTCAAACGTGCCACAATACCAACAAAGAACTTTGAAATCTCATTCATATCATAGTTCTTACCAACAACGTTCAAGATACGTTTCCAAGTTCTGTTGTTCAAATTTGGACAATGGTCCAAACATCTTAAAGTGATATCCAGGATACGATATGAGATGTTATCGTCAAACATCTCAAGTTCAACTGACAAATCCTTCTGGCTTCGAGTTAGGTATTTGACAACGCTATCAACAGTCTTGTCTTCAACAACTGAATTTGGTTGTGAGAGCAAGTATTCGAGTCTTGTGATTGAGGAATGGTACTTTCCGAGGACAAGGTCGGAATAGATATAAACATTCTGAATCTTGTCACACATCAGCTCGTTACCTTCGAGAAAAGTCTCAAGTCGGAAGAGGACATCAGTGTAAAGTTTCTCTGTTTGGATCTTCTTCGTCATCTCAAGGATAAAAGTCTTACAAATGGATTCTTTCAATTTGGGGTGAACGGAGAGAAGGTGGAGACAATAATCGTAGGACTTATCAACGGATGAAGATTTAACAGCGACAGCAAGTATAGATAACGACGACTTGTTCAACACGGTTTGGCGAGATTCTGAAAAGACAATCTTCCAAAAATGTTCAACATTCTCGTTGGAAAGTCTCTTGATACGAGCAGCGGAGATGAGTGGATGATCAACGGGGATACCAACGAGTTTGAGTCTGTGATCCAGCACAGTTGTTGGGATGTTGGTAAAGGAGTAAATGGCCTTCCAGAATTCAACTGTGAAGTTCCCAGAACCAAATGACTTGAGTGTTTCTATAAGTGCCTCAGTTTGCTGTTTGGATTTACTGATGTATTTGACGATAAGTTTCTCCGTTGAAGGGCGAAGCCATCCAGCTGGCTTATCAAATGAAGACAAGTTCTTGATACAGTTCTTCATACTTCTCAAGTTATCACTATCAATCATGGACTCGAACTCTTTGTCCAAGGATTCACTCGAGTTTTTGGGGAAATCACCAGCGGAAACGAACACGTTGTTCCACTTGTTGATGTACGGTTCACGAAGCTTTAGATCTCTGAGATGGTTGAGCACTTCTGAATGGAGGCCTTTATGTTCATAGCATTCATAGATCTTCGCAAAAAGCTTGATACCTTCTATGCTGTCCAACGCGATACAAACATCAACAATTGGTGCCCAGTTGATCTCCTTTTCAGACTTTAGCAGTTTCTCAAATACGTTGTATGCAGAATCACATCTCTGATGATAAATCAAAGATCCAATGAGCAACTCAGGTGTATTGGGAAGCATACGAAGCTCTTTCCTCAGTGTCGGATCCCTCCAAAGACTCACAAGCCCGTTGAGGATCATCGGAGAAGCATTGGCGAGTCTGATGGAACCTCTCCATATGACTGCGGGGTCACGCTGCGAACAAGCCTCTCTGAGATCTGAAAGGTCATTGACAGAGACAAAGAGAAGCCAAGCGTGTTGCAGTGAAGCCAGCGTGTGTTGTTCCATTTGTGGTATCTCCAGGACATCCCTCAGAACGTTGAACGGTATGGTTTTGTCCTTGTGGAAGGCTGTAACAATGGGTGTCTTGTCCTTAAGGTGGGGGAACACGAGAGCCCGAGATGAACGTCGGTGGAAAGCGGCCGTAGAGCTCGAAAAGCGTCTTACCAGAAACACTTTCTGTGAGTTTAGCATTGAAGTCATCACTGGCGTGGCCTTTGGCCTTTTTGGCCTTGTAATTGTAGGTAAATAACGTATAAAAAGGGTTTCTCCATGCCCCGCACCACTTTAACAATTCGCGGGAAGAATCCATTGGTGTCCGGGTTTCTTGTCTTTTCGCGAACTCGAAAACACGAGCTTCGAAACATCAACAACCTCCTTCTCGACATTTAACATCAACGTGGAGTTATCAGTCACCTATTTATTACAGTTCGATCACAAGATGGCGCCAGTCAACCCAGCTGCGAAGCCCCCGCTCTCCCACACGCTGTGGTCCCCAATCGACACGGTCAAGGACGTTGCGGATAGTCTCGGACTCTCCGACCTCAACGATGAGGCGTCGAGAAACTTGGCCATGGACGTTGAGTACCGTATTCATGAGATCTTGGAGCAGGCTGTCAAGTTCATGAGACATTCGAAGAGACGCACCCTGACCACCACAGACATCGAGAAGGCACTCAAGGTGCTCAACGTGGAGCCATTGTACGGTTACGACGTCTCTAGACCTCTCAACTTCAAAGAGGCTCTTGTCGGTAACGGTCAGACTTTGTACTACATCAACGACGAAGAGGTCGATTTCGAGAAACTCGTCAATCAACCATTGCCAAAAGTACCAAGATCTACCACTTTCACTGCCCACTGGTTGGCCATTGAAGGTGTTCAGCCGGCTATCCCACAGAATCCACTTGAATCTGAGATTAGACAGTTGTTACCATCCCAGAGAGGTGCTATCTCCCACATCCTTACTGAGAACTCGACATCAACTACAACAAATGCCAATATCGCCACAGGTACAACGAGTACTTTGAACAAGGACTCCGAGGTCAAACCACAGGTTAAGCACGTTCTCTCCAAAGAGCTTCAAATCTATTTCAACAAAGTTGTACAAGCCCTTACAAACCAAGAAGACGACGAGGACTCACTTCACCTCAGACAAGCCGCATTGTCCTCTTTACGTTCCGATCCGGGTCTTCATCAACTCGTGCCATACTTCATCCAATTCATCTCTGAACAAATCACACATAACCTTAACAACATCTCTTTGCTTTCAACCATGTTAGAGGTGATTTATTCCCTGTTATCCAACGATAACATCTTCCTCGATCCATACATCCATGTGTTGATGCCATGTATCCTCACACTTCTCCTCGCGAAGCGTATCGGTTCCGGGGATGATCACATTGCTGTACGTGATTTTGCCTCGTCGTTGTTAGAGCACGTTTGTAAGAATTATGGTAAAAGTTATACCACGTTGAGACCACGTGTGACGAGAACTTTGTTGAAGGCGTTTTTGGATGCCAATAAGCCAGTGGGGACGTTGTATGGTGCTATCATCGGCTTAAAGAATTTGGGTGATGAAGTGGTGAGGATCACGATATTAGGAAACTTACAGAACTGGAGCTCAACGGTATTGGTAAGTCTCAAGCCTGATGATAAAGAATTGTTGGTCAACACCATCTTGAAGACTTTGAAGACCCTCATTGACGAGAATGCTGAGTCTGATATGGATCTGGACGTCTCGGAACAAGAAAAGGAGAAATTGAAGAAAAGAGTTGGTGATGTTGTCGCTGAAGACATTTTGAACGATGCTGATGCTAAGAAACTTGTCGATGCTATCTTTTTCGGTGATATCGAAAACTAATGTACTAGTACAATGATGTTTTATTATGAATATTAATTGTCGTAGGCAGGGTCATTAAATTATTTGCTTTTGGGTACCGGAGGCGGCGCAAAGAGTCTTCTCTTGACGTTTCTGGCCACTGGACTTCCCATAAGCCTTTCTGAAAGATTGATAGGATCTCCTGGCTTTCTTGCAGTCGATCTGATTGCGATTGGACTTTGTAAAGAGTCATGTTGCATTGGTGTCCTCTCCACAAGTGGTGATGAACTATGAATTGAGGTTTGTTCCACGGAGTTCACTAAGTCTTCCTTGTTGTTACCGTCAGCAGGAGTCTGTAGCACATCAACGGTCTTGGTCTTCTTCATAGGCGTTGCCTCGACTTGAGAAACTGAAGTCGTAAGCTTGAGCGATGATGTGGTGATCTTCTTACCAACCCTGTTGAAGATTTGCGAAGAAGTGTTGCTCTTCGGACGACGAGGTTCTGATGGGATCGTTGGAAGAGACATATCAACTTGACGTTTCGATAAGTTGCTCGAGTTGAATGACGAGGTACGCTTCAATAGTTGAAGATCAGAGTTGGAACGTGATAATGAGGGCTTCAACTCTTCGATATCACCAAGTTTAACTGATGAGGATAACGTTCTCTCAAGCGTTGGCTTTTTGATGGTAGACTCTTCACTTTGGGATGCCGAACGTTTCTTATCATTTTTTGAAGAAGTCTGTTTGAATGAAGGTCCTTTGATCTTCTTAAGCATGTAAATCACGGAAGCAGGACATTTCTTCTCAAAGTATGGAACAACGATATAACTGATGAATTTGGCAGCGTTATACTGATTTGAAGGGGTATTAAGCAAGTCATTGATAGTTAGTTTGTCGAGATATGCATCCAAGAGTTGATTGAATGAGAGATCTTGTTTTGTCTCTTGTTCCAATGACATGGGGATTGCTCCTCCGTTTATAACCGTGGTGAGCTTCTTCCTTCCAACAAGAGATCTTTTCTGCTTTTTTTTCTTCTGTGACTGTTTTTTAAACAGTTTTGCATCATCTCTGCCAGTTATATGGATGAGCTCAAAGAGGATAAGCATTTGCAAATGCATTTCTCTGATCTTGAAATTGTTCAATATGGAGACAAGACTTCTGTTAGTCTCACGAAACTCTGTTGAATGGATATCAAAATCAACAAGATTAAGTGATTTTTGCACGAACTCCTTCCTGTAGATCTCCTCTTTCTCAAACAGCGTAGAAGAGTTCAAAAGACCGTTATTAGACGTGAGATGCCTCGTATCAAACTGATCAATCTTGATGAGGAACTGGATCAAAATGGATTCGTAAAATTTGAGATCGTTAATACACAGTGTTCGAAGACGTGCAAACACGGATTTGGTGAAGAATATGAGTGGAGTGGTAAGCATGTATAAGTTCTCAAAGTATTTGTCCAAGAAATAGTCAAATGGATCGTTTGTTGTGTCTTCATTATCAGATTTCTGTACTGGTGAACTGTTGATAGGTGGGGCCATCGATAGCTTTAGATCGTTCTTAGGGGAAGATGACAACGCCATCGCAGAGGTTTTGATCCAATCGTCGGGACGAGGATTCTTGAAATGTTCATCAGTGTCTTCAGTCAAAGGTGTGTTCAAATAGTTGAGGATGTAATGGGTCTTATCAATCTTTGATACTATGCCATGTTTGTCTTTATCGTTGTAAGTGATCTTGACCAATACCGGACCTGATTCTAGCCGAGCATTCAGGTCTTCCCTATGACATCGGAACACTCGTGATCTGTTGTTGTTTATCGAGACGATGCTCAGAGCTGCCTGTGTTGTGGATCGAGTATGGGACATGACAGTGGAGACTCTTGAGATCATTGATGGCACGGGACCGAGAACGGTCAACGTGACGGTAGCTTTGTTCTTCCCTTCCTCGATGCGTACTTGTAATTCATCGTTTTCCATTCTTCCCTCACTTATATAAGAAATACTATATATATATGAAGAAAAGAGACCCTTCAAACGCGAGGGTTCATTGTGTATGACTTCCGGTCGCGTACCCTCGTATATCGTATCTCCGTTTTAGAAAAAAAGGCAGATCAATACCCTGTTTAGGAAAGTCACCGGATTGGGATAAAATATAGAGTTAGTTCGACAACCTTCTCGCAGAATCAGAGAGCTTTTTTTTTAATTAACCTGGGCTACAAAAATGGCAGGGGAAAAGAATCGAATAAAAGACTTCGATAAATGAAACAGAAAGGATTACGTAAATACACCGTAGAAAATGTGTGCACGTGCCGTCGGAATTTCCAGTCATTGGGGAGGCGAGAACGGCGGTGGGCGGTGGGCGGTTGGGGAAGGAAAATGGGCACGGGGCAACACAGAAATTGGGAACAGCTCAGCGCGGTGATTTTCTTTCGGGCTCTCTCTACGAATAACTTCTGCCATAAACCGCACACAATTCACTTGCTCCCAGCGTCTTCCCATCTCACAACACAACACAAACACAAAGAGCAGCTGAAGAGCTCACCGGAGACACACACACAAACAACAGCATTCCTCTCTCTCCATCACAGACGCTGTTCCAGCAAAAGACGTCCCTTCGCCGCCCGTCTTTAATAGCCGCCCACTCCAGGATCACCCCAGGGTCGTTTGTTTTATAAGAACACACTGACTCGTACAAGACACTGCCCATTTACTACAGGTAAACGGACTGTCCTCAAACACCGGTGTGTGAACGTTTTCCCAGCCCTTTTCAAGTGCATTTTTGCGTTAGCCGCCGGGTTTCTCTCCACATCGCCACAAGAATAAGCCAATTGCCCTCGGCCAGCACCCTTGTCCAGTTGAAAGTTTCCCTCTACCTGGTTCTGCCATAACTACTCAACTGACCAGCCAGTGAAAAATTATCCCGCTTATTCACTGAAGCGCCCAAAGAAATTCCACATTTCTTTACCGCCGTCGCCCCACACACATACAAGCAACTACACCCCCGGTTCGTTGCTTGATCCCATTCAATAACATCGAAAAAGAAGCTTCCTGTCCCCATCATACACCCTCTGCATATCATCATGTCTGACTCAACACACGACTCTGCTCCTGTCACCTCCTCCAAGTTGATTCCAGCCGCTGCTCCTAGCGTCAGCGCTTGGGGCAAGAAACTTGAAGTTCTCCCAGAAAAAACACCTGCCCCTGCTGTCATCAAGAAGGATGAATGGCCTACGGTAGACGTTGTCTTGTCCAAGGAGGCCGTTGCTCCAACTAAGGAGGCTGTCAAGGAGAAACCTAAAGTGGTGCCTCCGAAGGTTAAATCTACCGGTAAGGAGAAGTGGCTGCCTTATGACGCCAAGATTGTTCTGGCTTCATCTGACAATGCCTCTAACAATAAGAAAGGCAGTAACAACTCCAAGAACGGTAACAAGAAGAAGCAAGGTAACAACAACCAGAATGGCAAGAAGAAGGATGGCCAGAATGGTAAGAACCAGAATGGTCAAAGGAAGCAAAGTGAGTCTAAGAAGAGTGACAAGAAGTCTGATAATAAGCCTACAGAGAAGAAGTCCAAGGACACCAAGGAGGCAAAGGCTTCAGATGCCACGATAAAGTCTCCAACTCCAACTTCTGAGGCTCCACAAACAAAGACCACAACGCCGAAGTCTATACCTGATAAGCCAGTTGAGACTTCTGCTGAGCAGATGTCTCCACAAACTGAGGCAACGACCACTGCACCAATTGCCACTTCCACTGAGACCTCTCCAGAGGCCTCATCACCAAACTCAGAGTTTGCCACACATAACAGACAGCAACATCAGTTCAAAAAACCACAACAGCAACAGCATAGAAACTCTGAACCAAACAATGGATACTACTATTACAACAACGGTCCTAACAGGGGTCGTAAGTACAATAACAACAAGTTTGGTAACGTGAGACATTCTGTTGCTGGTCAGGCTTTTTCAAATGTTCCATACATGATGAACTACCCATACCCATACCCTCCTCAATACATGCCACCTCCAAATCAGTTTGGTTTTGCTCCTCCTTTGGGTTTCAACAACTTCCCATCAGTTCCAGGTTCTCGTTCAAACTCTCAATCTCCATCCAAAGGTGAGTTTGCCACTTTGAATACCCCTATCGCACCTGCACAACCTCTCCCACCATTCACTCAGCAGATGATGTACAGCACTTACAATGCTGAACCGGATCCAATTTCTTTGGTTGCCTCTCAGTTGAGTTACTACTTCTCTACCGAAAACTTGATTAAGGACTTTTACTTGAGAAGACAGATGAACTCTAAAGGTTTCGTTCCTCTGTCCAAGTTGATCGAGTTCAACAGATTGAAGCAGTTGACCGGTGGTGATATCGAACTCATGAGAAATGCTCTGAAGGCTTCTCCAACACTTGAGGTTGTCAATGATAAGGTCAGACTTGCTCAAGGTTGGGATTACTGGGTCTTGCCATTTGATGCCCGTGATGCTGCCGGTAAGGTTGAAGATGAAGAGACTGATGAGAAGGAGAATGACAACCAGAAGTAGTTCCTATCTACAACAAAACAAAACAAAAAAAAGTTCAGAAGTTGTTTCAATTCATCTGAACATGCTGCATTTTATGATTTTATTGAGGTGTCCAAATATTTCTATTGCTCCTCGCCCCCACTAATGTTGTGTACGATTTGATGCCATTGATGTTCTTGGTCTCATGAACAAGTTCTAACTTGGCCCCATTATCTTGATTGATATATCGCCCTCCTATATGATTACCTTCCATTTGTTCTTCTGACATTCCATGTCATCGCTGTTTTTGCGACACCTTTTTTTTTTTTGGCCCTCCTCGATGGAACATGTACGCTTTGCTCCCCAACGTACATGTGTATGTGTTGTTGTTGTTGCTTTTTGTTTACTTTCTTTTTTCTTTCACTTCACTTTTGATGGGTATATGCTTCAACTTACATGGTGATATGTCTGCTATTGAATCCATGGAGTTTGTTTTGATAACACACTCTACCCTGAAGAAACTTTTGTACTGCTTCCCATTGCCACTACACGCAAATGTATTGGTTGTTGTTGACTCGATATTTAGGACTTGGTGAACATTGATTGCTAGTATAATATTGTGTAGATACCGTATAAACCCACCGCTTTTCTCATGCAGCAGCCTTTTCGATCGAGACCGCGATAAAGGGCTCAATTTCACAGCCATATAAAACTCGGTACGAGACGTAATCACATTGAGAAATTAGGCAGCTCATACAGTAGAACTGAGAAGAGCAGTACAGAAGCAATGGCGAGTCTCCAGTTTGTGGACTCTCTGCCCAGAGGATCATCTTCTGCTCACGAGAACACGCCTTTGCTGTCCCAGAGGCGAAGACAGTCCCATTTCCAGCGACGTGCCTCGTTCCACAATCCTTTGCCCGTTGATCAAGAGACACAGGAAACCAACAAGCTCGGTACATTTGACGGTGTGTTCGTCCCCACAGCACTCAATGTGCTCTCCATTCTGATGTTCTTGCGTTTCGGCTTCATCATTGGGCAAATGGGTATCGTTGGTTCGTTCTTATTGCTGTTCATGTCCTATGCCATCGACCTCTTAACGACGCTCAGTATCAGTGCCATTGCCACCAATGGAACCGTTAGAGGTGGGGGTGCCTATTATATGATCTCGAGATCCTTGGGACCCGAATTTGGTGGGTCCATTGGCTTGGTTTTCTACATTGGTCAGGTGTTGAACTCTGGTATGAACGTTGTTGGTTTCATCGAGCCTCTTCTTATCAATCTTGGCGAAGAGAACGGTGTCATGGCCAAAATCTTGCCACAAGGGTATTGGTGGGAGTTCTGTTATTCTACAATACTGTTGTTCTTGTGTATCTGTGTGGCTTTAGTCGGAAGTCAACTGGTTTCCAAGGCTGGGTTCCTTTTGTTTGTGCTGTTACTCTGTTCAACAATCTCTGTGCCATTGTCTGCGCTTTTCGTCAACCCATTTGACATTCCAGAGCTTGGTCTGAGGTATACAGGTCCATGTTGGGCCACGTTGAAAGGGAACATGCTTCCACACTTCACCAAAGGGGCAGCAGGTTCGCTTATGTCCTCGAGGGAGACTTTCAACGATTTGTTCGGTATCTTCTTCCCAGCAACGGCTGGTATCTTTGCCGGTGCAAGTATGTCGGGTGATCTTCGTAAACCCTCGAAGTCCATTCCGAAAGGTACTCTGTGGGGGCTTCTCCTCACGTTCGTGTGCTATTCGCTTGTCATCATCTCCCTCGCTGCGTCTGTTCCAAGGCAGTTGCTTCATAAAGACGTTCAGATCATCCAAACTGTGAACTTGTCATCCACAGTGATTCTCATTGGTGAGTTCTCCACCTCGCTTTTCTCTGTTATTGTCGGTATCGTTGGTGCTGCTAATGTCTTGCAAGCGATTGCCAAGGATGCCATCATCCCAGGGCTAGAAGTTTTCAGTAGAGTTGATCCCGCAACGGCAAACCCAATCCCAGCTATCATGTTGACATGGCTTTTGACCCAGCTGTGTATCTTTGCCAACATCAACCAGATTGCCTCATTTATCACGATGGCTTTCCTCATGACTTTTATTGTGACTAATCTGGCTTGCTTCCTGTTGAAGATTGCATCTGCTCCAAATTTCAGACCATCTTTTAGATACTTTGACTGGTATACGGCGTTGATGGGTGTTGTTGCCTCCGTTGTGGCGATGTTCATCGTTGATGGTATTTCGGCTACACTTGTTGTGATCTTCTTAGCTGCTTTGTTCCTGTTCATCCATTACGTTAGTCCCCCAAAACCATGGGGTGATGTTTCGCAGAGCTTAATCTATCACCAGGTGAGGAAATACCTGTTGAGATTAAGACAGGACAACGTGAAGTATTGGAGACCTCAGATCCTGTTGCTTGTTGATAGTCCAAGAAGTTCATGGAACCTCATCCATTTCTGTAACCATTTGAAGAAAGGTGGTCTCTATATCCTAGGTCATGTCATCATCACAGAGAGTTTCCAAAATAACTTCACCGAGTTTAAAAGACAGCAGAACGCATGGATCAAGCTTCGTGATCTTAGCAAAATCAAGGCATTTGTTCAAATCGGTCTCGGTCCTACACTGCCATGGGGTGTCAGAAACGTCATCTTAGGCTCGGGTCTTGGTGGAATGAAACCAAACATCGTTGTCCTTGGGTTCTTTGATATGGAGAAGCATTATCCATCCAATCGCCCTTCCCATTCGAAGAGAGCAACAAGTGCACAAACCATTGACGTTGAACAATTGCCAACGGATGAATGCAGAAACGAGAAAAGAGTCAGTATCCAGAATTGGGTTTGTCTCATTGAAGACATGCTCTTAATGAGAGCAAACATTGCCATTGCTAAAGGTTTCGAACACATCAATATACCTAGTGGTAAGGAGCCTAAGTCTAAGCAGAAGCAGTTTATTGACTTGTACCCGATTCAAATGTCTGCCGAGGTTTTTGATAAGACCGGTGAGAAGTCTGCTTTAACTACAAACTTTGACACGTACACTTTGATTTTACAACTTGGTGCCATCTTGAGAACCGTGCCACAATGGAAGCGGACTCATCAGTTGAGAATTGTTGTGTTTGTCGAAGACCCTGAGGATATGGATAATGAACGTGAGAGGATTCAACAGTTGATTGAAGTGTTGAGAATCAAGGCGCAGATATTGGTTGTTTGTCTCAAGGATTTCAAGACTTATAACACCATTGTCAAGGGGAACAATCAAAATTTAGAAGAAGTTGATAAAGTATTGCAAGGTGATGAATGGTGGGTTGAGTTGAAGAATTCTCGTATGCATTCATCTTCATTCAATATTCCAACTATCAGTGTCACGAGTCCTTATATCGTTGATGGTCTAGTCGAGGAGAAGAAGTATAACATTTCAAAGCTTCAGAAGATGGGGTTGTCATTCAGTATGACCACCAATAACCTTGCTGATAACGGGTTGTTCAGGGCTGTCGAGAGTGATTCTGACAGTGATTTAGAGAGCACGTATAGTGAGTCTGACACAATGAGATCACAGGACCGTTACAAGTTCCAGAACTTGAGGGACGCTCCAAGAGCTGACGACTCAATGATCTCCCTTTTGAGTGCAAAGACCCAGCCACGGACGTTGAAGAGCACCCCGTCACTCACCACTTTGACCAAAACGAAGAAGAACCAGAGACCAAACTTCTCTTCTGAGAAGATTCCTAGATCCAAAGTGATTGATGACGCCACGGGTGATCAACCATCCATCATGCCTGTCCCAGACATCATGGAGGGCAATGAGTTGAGTATCGATGAACTCACGTTTAATGACCTTCCTGCCAAAGCACAACACTTGATTCTTAATGACCTCATGAAGACCATTTCTAGCGATACCCACGTGATCTTCTCCACTTTGCCTGCTCCTGTTGTCGGTACACATTACAGTGAAGCCGATTGCAAAGAGTACATGAACAACTTGCAGACTTGGTGTGACGGTCTCCCACCAATCATGCTGCTCAACTCGCAATCCATGACTGTTACTACTGCATTGTGAAGGTGTATATATATATTTATCCAGCCTTGACAAACTCAAAAGCCACGTAGAACTGTGCAGCAGCTTCAGCTTCGTCCTTCTCAACACCGATGGAGCCATCTGATCTCTTTATACCTTCGATGACGTTAGGTGAGAGTCTCTTATACCACTGTGGGATCTGTTCTTTGAAGTATTCTGCAAAACTCTTCTTAAACTTCAATCTCAATCCAAATTCATCACACAGAGCTCTAAGATCTTCGAATTGGATGATGTATTCCGGAACGTTGTCAATGGCGTCTTTCAAATAGTAGTTGTAGACATTACCATACGCGCTCTCAAACTCGCCTGATTTGGGTGGAACTTCTTCAAACGTGACAGAATAGATGGAGTTTCCAAATGACTTCTCCCCCGGTGGTAAATGTCTAATCTTCGAGGCGATAAACTCCGAGTTTGGGATTGTACCAATGAAATGACCACCTGGTCTCAAGGACCTAGCAACGTTCTCAATGGTCATCCGGGCTTTACTCTCGGATTCAAAAGCGTAATGGAGACAGAATTGCATTGTGACAACGTCAACTGGGAAAGAAATCATTGGGAATTCACGTAAGACGATGGGTAATGGCGTGCCAAAAGCATCACCGGTGACAAAAGTTACCTCGAAGGGACATTGACTTCTGCGATAACGCCTCACGGCTTCCACGATAGAGGCATTGGAGATATCGATACCAATATATTGTGAGATCCTCGCCGTTTCCCATTTCCTTAGATCACCACCTTTACCACAACCGAGATCAAGCACACGTGACCCGGGCTTCGCAGTGTTGTTGATGAGCATGTTCTTGATGACGTTGTTGAAGTTTCTGAGCTTGATGATTGGCGAAAGGTTTCTCTTCTGCCCTTTGGCAATGAACGTTCTCTCGTTGTAGTGGTTTCTCACAACGGCGTCCAAGTTCTGTCTCTTGAGCCTGATCTCCTCCTCGATTCTTCTGTCGTTGTCCTCACGGGCGTAGCGTGATTGATACTCTGGTCTCTTTGTAGAGGGATGTCCACGGGACTCCGGGATGTACGTGTCGGTGACTCTATCGTTTCTCGGTCTTCTTGAGAAGCCATTGCTCTGCGGTTTGTCCTCCTCTGGCAACGGTCTCTTTCTGATCTTGAACCCACCAATCTTTGGAGCAGGGCTCTGTGTCTTCTCTTCCTTCTCTGTCTGCTCTGTCTGCTCTGTCTGCTCTTCAGCTGTTTCAGGTGTCTCTGTCACAACAGCGCTCTCTGTCACAACAGTTGCCTTCTCGGACTCTGTGTCGCTCATCTTTCTTTTATCTGTAGTGTTCGCCTTTGTAAGTGGTTGTCAGTACAAATTCAAACAGCGTTGACGATGTCAAAAGTGGGTGATAAACCCGGACACCAGCAAACACCAACAAACAAACAACAGCAGAACAGGAGAACAAATAACGAACAACAACAAACCATCTTAAAGCACTGACCAAAAGTGATGGAGTCAAGGCATGTTTACCAGGCACCTCGTGACGTGTCCTCTACTAACACCGACGTGAAGACCGCTGATGAGTTGAAAAAACTGGAGAAGTTGAAGAAGCTTGAGGCCTGGAAGAAGAAGCAGGCAGAGAGGAAAAGGCAGAAGGAACAGCCGAAGGCTGTTCCAAAGGCTGTGCCTGTGCCGAAGGCTTTACCAAAGGCTCAGAAGAAGTCAAAGTTTGGTTTCAAGAGACCTCTTACCAAAGTCAACGTGTTTGGTTCTTTGACCGAAGAAGAAGACGGTCCAGCGAAGAAGAAGCTTTTTCTACCAACGTCGGATGAACCTTTGAAAGAAGATATAAGAGAAACTGATGACGGTGATGACCCTCTGGATGCTTACATGAAGCAGTTGGATGGACAAGACACCAAGACTGGTTCGAACGTTTCAAACTTGATGGAAGACGGTGACGTCGCTGCTGAGTTCAATGACAACGTTGATAAGAACGACGAGGCCATTGAACTGTTGAAGAAGTTGAGAAGTTCCAAGTCTAAAGAGATCCAAGCACCAAAGTTCAACGAATTGGAACCATTCCCTAAGAACTTTTTGGTTGAAAGTGATGATGTGGACCCAGACGAAGTGCTCAACTTCCGTGTCTTGAACAACATCTCCATCAACAACAAGAAGATCGACCCTGTTTTTAACTTCTACCATTTCGGTCTCGACGCCACAGTACTCAACATCTTGACCAATGAGCTTCGATTCACACAGCCAACACCCATCCAGTCACAGACAATCCCAGCCATCATGAGTGGTAAAGACGTGATCGGTATCGGTAAGACAGGCTCCGGTAAGACCATGTGTTACATGCTTGGTATGTTGAAGCACATTAAGCAACAGAGACCTTTGTCCTTGGGGGAAACTGGGCCCTTGGGTATCGTCTTGTCCCCGACAAGGGAGTTGGCGATCCAGATCCATGAGACATGTCAAAGATTCATGAAACCGAGTGGACTCAGGTCGATCTGTTGCACCGGAGGCTCGGAACTCAAGTCCCAGATATCCGAGATTAAAAAGGGTGTCCATATCATCGTGGCAACCCCGGGGAGATACATCGATCTCTTAACTTTGAACAACGGTAAGCTGCTAAAGACTGACCGTATCACTTTTGTCACCCTCGACGAAGCTGATAGATTGTTTGATATGGGGTTCGGTCCACAAGTGAGTCAAATCATGAAGACAATAAGACCAGATAAACAAACGGTGTTGTTCTCTGCTACTTTCCCTCCTAAAGTCCGAGATTTTGCCGTTAAGATCCTGAAGAAACCCACGGTTATCTCCGTGGGGAATAAGCAAGACGTCAATGAGAACATCACTCAACTGGGTAAAGTTTTCAACTCCGAGGAAGACAAATTCAACTATCTTCTTGAACTTTTGGGTAAACAAGGTGGAGACAAGACAATCATTTTCTGTGAATCCCAATTGCAAGTCAATTTCATGAACAAGAGGCTTTCTGAGAAAGGATATGAACCGATATGTATCCACGCGGGACTTCCAGCTTATGAACGTACTGCTAATTTACAACAGTTCAAGAAATCCTCAGCTTCAAACATTCTCGTTTGTACCGAAGTTCTGTCTCGTGGGTTAGACGTTCCAGCGGTGAATTTGGTCATTTTGTATAACGCTGCTAAGACGTTTGCTCAATATGTCCATACAACGGGGAGAACTGCGAGAGGTAACACGAAAGGTACTGCTATTTCTTTACTCTCAAAAGATGAAGACGCACAAGCATATATCATTTATAAGTTCATGCCCGATGATGATGTCCCCGAGGATATTAAGCAGTTGGCTTTATCATTTGAAAAAGAGATGAAATCAGGTGCTAAGAAGATCACTACCGGGTTTGGTGGTAAAGGTTTGGATAACTTGGATAAAATCCGTGATAAAGAGAAAAATGAGAAGAAACAATTTGCAGACGATAACAAGAATCATAATTCTGATGGTGAGGATGAGGATGATGAGGAGGAAGGGGATAAAGATCCCAACTTGGAGATCACTTACAACGTTGAAACGCATACCGTTGATGGTGGTAAGTACAACGCAAAGATCAATACTAATGACTTGCCTCAAAACGTGAGGTGGATTGCTACGAATAAAGAAATGGTTAACAAGGTTGTGGAACAAACTTCTGTTGCAGTTACATTTAGAGGTCAATACTATCCAGAAGGTGAAGAACCAAAAAAGGGGGATCCACCCAAATTACACATTCTCGTTGAAGCTGATAAAGAGCAGCAAGTGCATGAAGCCATTGAGTTGTTCAAGTCGTTTGTCATTCAAGGTTTGAAGAAGTCTGCTAATGATAGATCTGGGAAGTTCACTATGTAATAAACTAATCATAAACCAGTGCTTCCGATTGTTTCTCCTTCAATTTCTTTTCGCTTTCAGCCTTCAAGATCTTTGTAGTGCCCTGTGCTCTGTCTTTCTCAAGCTTCTTTGTAAGTTCACCGGCTTTAGCTCTGCCCTTCAATGCTCTTTCCTCGGCAGCACGTCTTGCGGCTTCTTTCGGATCAACAACACTCTTCTCCGGATCACCTCCTTCTTTTAGCGAATAACCTTTGGACTTGTCCACTTGTGGTTTCGACTTTACCACTGAAGGTTTGGCTTTCTTGGACTTCTCATCTAAATTGGAAGGCTGTGTTGTGCGTTTTGTACTGGTACCCAATGTATGGCCCTCCGAGGACGAAGAACTGAAACAATTTCCCATCTCTTCGGTTCTTGTAGACCGACTCTGTGTCCTTGAGCCTCTTGGACGGTATGTGAATGAAATGATGACAGTTGTTCGGTTGCAAGGATAAGACTAGTGTTTGTGCCTTCCAAGCCGTCATTAATACCTTCTTGGCACGTGACAGGAAAGAATGTACACCCGGACACCAAACACTAACACCTGGACACCAGGCCCAATAGAGTCATGTAATATACGCAGTTTCTCGGGGTAATAAGTGTCTTTAAACTGTATGACAAGGTTCTAGTAGTGCCATAATACAAGTATGAGGGTGTTTCAGGCTTTTAGAGGCATGTAAAAAGTTTTCCACAAACATGAGATAGCGATTGGCAGTATGATTTGGAGAACTCTACTACATTTTCCAAGGAAATTTTGCTATCTATAATATAATATCGGGGTAAAAACCACTCCATTAGAATTGCAATATAATAATTAGTCTAACAACAAGTTTTCAAAGTCAGTAGACCTTCTGTCCTTTAGTTATTAAGGTGAACGTTCATACTAAGTTGCCACAGAGACGCTCGCGACAGGCTCCTAGATCTCATCGATCTAGTATTGATATAAGTGGTTTATATAGTGGTTTAGAGATAGAGAGAGAGTTAATATACTTTTAGAAGTTTGTCTCACCGCATATAGATGCTCATCTTCAAACTATACTTCCTCTTTCGGACATTTCCTGACCTGACCCCGCAAGCGGTGATCTCTACTGCCTTTACAAGAGTGATAACTCCACGATTTCATCTACAATTGGATATTACATGGTCGTTCAACATGAATTGAAGTGCACATATGCGACGTTAGGGGTTTTTTTTTTGTGAATTGGTTGGTGGTGGTGAGGGCGTTTACTCAACCTGAGACTCAAAGTTCTCACCCTCAACGAGGTCTGGGATGTCCTCCTCCTCACCGGAAGCCTGCTGGGCACCGGCCTGGTTCTGCTGCAACTGAGCAGCAAGCTTGGAGAGCAACTCCAAGTTCTCAGCACCCAACTGTGGGATGATGTTTGGGATCAACTCGGTGATCTCCTTCTCCTGTGGGATACCGTAGAAACCGTGGACGTTGTGCTGGTTGGCAGCCTGGACACCGACTCTGTTGAAGTGCAACACCTTACCGTCGTCCTTGAAGAAGTTGGCCTCCTCAACACCCTCGAGGGTCTGGACGTTCAACTTCTGGAGAGTGGCCTGGAGCTTGGAGTCGTCGGCAATTGGAGCAGAGGTGGCCTTCTTGGCTTTTCTTCTGACACCACCGACCTTGGTGTTGCCCTTCTTCTGCAACTTGGCGAGTTTCTCCTGGTCAATTGGCATTGTATAAGTTCTTTAAGTAATGAAGTTCCTTAAGAAGCTATATAAAAGGCTTCGTCGACGTTTTTTTTCTGTGGGAAAGTGAAAAGTTTTGTTCGCGACATTGTGGTGTCCGGGTGTTTTCCATCACCGCGACTTAAGCCCAAGGTAACCAATTGGTCATTAAAGATCTATATACTAATGGAATTATATATAAAGCTAGGCAGAAGATGGTGCTACGGAGAGCCCCTCGCAGAGGGTATGCGGATCTCGCACACAGCTATTCCAAGACGCTGTGTCTGCCGAAGACAAAGCTCGCTAAGCGAAGCTCTTATGACAAGGCCATCCAGGATCTGATCCCACGGTCTTCGCAAGACGTTTATAAGCACCAGTTCGAGACAAGGCCCACGGATAATGACGTCTTCATCCTCCACGACGGTCCACCTTATGCTAATGGGGACTTGCACCTGGGACATGCCTTGAACAAAGTGCTTAAGGACATGATCAACAGACTCAACGTGCTCAAGGGGAAGAAAGTGTACTACAAACCCGGTTGGGATTGCCACGGTTTGCCAATTGAGCTCAAGGCACTGGAGAAGATTAATAAGAAGATGCAAACGGACTCCTCCACGGTTTTAAACGCCCAAGCCATTAGAAAAATTGCCCGGGACCACGCATTGAAGACCATCGAAGCCCAGAAAGCCGGTTTCAGAGAGCTCGCCATCCTCACAGACTGGGATGTCAACTATAAGACTTTGGATCACGACTTTGAGATTGCCCAACTACGAATCTTCCAAGATATGCTCTCCAAAGGTCTCATCAAAAGACAGAAGAAACCCGTTTATTGGGGTTGTGAAACACACACCGCTCTTGCCGAAGGTGAGTTGGAGTACAACGATTCACACAGATCCATAGCAGCTTATGTCAAATTCCCAATCGTTGACACCACGGAGGAATTGTCCCAGATCATCGAGCAAAACTCATTGCAAAACCTCTTTGCACTCATTTGGACTTCGACACCTTGGACCATCCCTTCAAATCGTGCAATCTGCATCAATGACTCTTTCACTTATACCGTCCTCAATTCTACCACAGACTCCGTCATAGTGCTTAAGTCTCTCGCCGAGTCACTCATCTCCGTTAATCCAGATTACTCACTCACAAACATCGTTATCCCAGGTTCTGCACTCATTGGAACAACGTACACCAACATTCGTACCCCAGGTTCAAAATTCCCAATCTTCCACGGTGATCATGTCACCGACTCCGCAGGTACAGGTCTCGTCCACACGGCTCCGGGTCATGGTAATGACGATTACTTCGTGTGCCTGCACAATAACGTTGAGCTTATCTCCCCCGTTGACCAGTTTGGTTGTTATACCGATGAATTACCAACAGGGTACACTGAGTTGATTGGTAAGAAAGTGTTGGGTGATGGTACACCTGCTGTCTTAACGATGATGAAAGACAGTGGGATGATCTTCGGTATTGATGAGAAGTACATCCACTCTTATCCATACGATTGGAGATCCAAGAAGCCCGTTATCATTCGTGCCACACCACAATGGTTTGCCAATGTTGGTGAAATCAAAGAGAAGGCTTTGACTGCTTTGAATGACGTTCAGTTCGTACCAGGAAGAGGTGTTAATAGACTTAGTGCCTTCATCAAGAACAGAAATGAATGGTGTATCTCTAGACAGAGAGCTTGGGGTGTTCCAATTCCTGCTTTGTACTCAAAGACAGATGAAAATTTGGTGTTGATGGATGAGAACTCTGTGAAGCACATCATCGCCAAGATCGAGGAACTGGGAACTGATGCCTGGTTTGAAGAGGAGGAAAACGTTGAGAGATGGTTGCCTGAAAGCCATAGAGGTCAGGGCGCTGATTTCTATAAAGGTAAGGACACTATGGACGTTTGGTTTGACTCAGGTTCCTCTTGGAACGAGATCAAGAAGTTTGTCGAGAAGAACCGTTTGCAAAGAGATGTCCTGGCTGATGTTTACTTGGAAGGTTCAGATCAACACAGAGGCTGGTTCCAAAGTTCTATCTTGACCAAAATCGCCACGTCGAATGAAGCTATTGCTCCATACAAGACCATTGTTACTCACGGTTTCACTCTTGATGAGAAGGGTGCCAAGATGTCCAAGTCCATTGGTAACGTTATGACACCAGCTACTTTGATCAAAGGTACGAAGGAAATACCGGCTGTTGGTGTTGATGGTTTGAGACTTTGGGCAGCACAAGCTGATTACACCAGTGATATCAGCATTGGTCCAAATGTTCTGAAACACGTTGGTGATGCGTTGAAGAAGTTGAGAGTCTCATACGCTTTCATGCTGGGTAATTTGAATGGATTTGAAGAAGAACACCTTGTGGAGTACTCGGAGATGAAGAAGATTGATCAGTACGCTTTGTCCAAGCTCTATGCGATGAACGATACAGTTTTGAAGTTATATGGGGAATACAACTTCTCCAGAGCTTTCAAGGTGCTAACTAACCATTTGAACGTCGAGGCTTCTTCCATTTACTTCGATATCATCAAGGACAGACTTTACACCGAGAGTGTTGACTCCATTTCTAGACGTTCTGCCCAAACGGTGCTGTTAGAGTTCTTGAAAGTGTACTGCTCTTTGCTTGCCCCAATAGTACCACTTATCACACAGGAAGTGTGGGACCAAGCTCCAAAATGGGCTCTCGGTGGTCATTCAAACCCATTGTTGGCTGGAACTGTGAAGTACGCACCTGAGATGATCAATGAGACGCTTGAAGAGGACTTTGCCGTGCTTTGGAAAGTCAAGGATGAGATCTTGAAGTTGCAGGAGAAAGGTCGTAAAGAGGATAAGACCATCAAGAGCTCTTTGGAGACAGACGTTTACCTCTTTGCTAAACTGGACACATCGATTGGGAAAGTCATCCGCAAGTACCAAGACGAGTTGGCCGAGTGTTTCCTAGCCTCGCGTGTCTACGTGAACAAGCTCGATATGCCTGAACAGTTCACTTACCGTTACCCAGGAAGATTGATGCTCGAGGATCGTTCCGTTGTGGCCATTTCAGTTGTTCCTGCTGCCGATTCCAAGTGTCCAAGATGCTGGAAGTACACCGCTGAGAGCGAAGAAAAGTTGTGTGAGAGATGTGATGACGTGGTTTCCCACATGGACCTCTAACCTTCTATATATAACCTGTACATACTGAAAATGAAGATATATAATGTTATTTGCAACCACTCTTTTTTCCAGTTCGCGATGGTGAGATTTGAAACTTTCGGACCCCACCAAAGCAATTAATCAGTACAAAACCATCACCAAAAGACCACCCAATTGGATACGAAAATGCTTCTCTTGAGACCAATTGTAAGAAGCTCTGTTAGATTCCCCAAACTGGCAGCTGTGCGCCCTTTCCACGTGACAAATTCGATCTTCAACGCACCAAAGGACCAGAAAGATCTCTTTGCCGAGTTGGAGAAACAGCCACGAAGACCTGCACCACAGCCTGTTAAGACAGTAGTAGAAAAGAAAGATTCAAAAGTCAAAGCTATCATCTCGAAACTGCCAGGCCCGTTGAAGAAGTACGGTCAACGACTCGTTGATGCCCCATTTGCCCATGTATCGTCTTTCTTGATTCTCCATGAATTCACTGCCGTGGCTCCGTTCCTCGGGTTGTGGTACTTGTTCCATCACTATGAGTTCCTCCCAGCAGATATCCCATCATGGATGATCGTTAAGAGCACAGGAGTCATCGAAAAAATTGTACGTATTGAGAAATTTTCTACCTACGATGGTTTACTAACATCTCTAGCTCGGCGACACAGTGGCCGACTACTCTTTACAAGAACGTACAAAGCTCATCATTGAAGGCGCAACAGCTTACGGTATTGTCAAGGCCACTTTCCCAGTGCGTGTGATGTTCTCGTTATTCTGTACCCCATGGTTTGCTAGAGTCTTTGTGTCTCCATCTTTGAATGGGTTGAAAAAACTTGGAAAGATGATCAGAAGTAAGAAGAAATGAAATTCTACACATTGATTATGATAAATGACTTAATATATGTATATTGCCCTTTCACAATGTGAAGACACTTGTAGTCTTCTTACCAAGTGGATACACCACAATTGTCGAAACAAACAGACCAACAGTGATACCGATACAAACCTGGATCAAATTGATACCAACAGCCATTCCACTGATAGCCTGCTCAGTGGTTGAAGTTGTGCTATTAGCTGTGATTTGGTTAGCACTTTCAATACCCGATAAAAGAGCGTCTTTAGCAGCCATACCACCAGGAATTTGAACGAAAATGGCAGGAAGCATTGCAGAAACGGCGATACCTTTGAACACTCTGGAGTAAAGATTACCCAGGACACCAATCACCAGTGATGCAATTGCAGCGGTGAATTGAGTAGAGTTGTAGAAATGTTTTGCAGCAAAGAACGAGACAACATGACCTGAACAAGAGATGATCAACATCACTGGTAATTGGAAAAGTCTTGCTTGGTTGATTGTTGCAAGACCACATGTGAATAATGGAACAAATAAGAATCTCCACCAATCACTGATACTGTCCGAACAAGTCGTTTCATTCGTAGCGTTCTTATCAATCCAACCATAAAGCGCAGCTCCCAAAGTGATACCATAACCTAAAAGCAAGGAGTAAATGACGGCATAGAACATTCTAACAGAACCAGAAACCAAGTTTCTGGATTGAAGTTCTAAAGAACCAGAAAGAATAAACCAACCTGGAAGAATCAATGCAAGACAACCTTGAGTAACAGAAGCGAAGCAGATGTTAGCACCGGAGATTGAACCGAATGCTCTAGCAATGAAAGATATCATAATAGATGCACTAACTTCAAACACGTTAGAGTACAAGTTTGATTTTGGAGAAACAATGAACTGCAAAAATCCAACAAGACAACCGATACCGAAAGAGACAGGTAAGTTGATCCAACCACCACCAAATGCCCAAGGGGTGACACAAGCAGATGAAAGACCATAGATCAAGACACAAGCCCATGGTGAGAAAGTTGAAGGAGATGCTAATAAGTCATCCAATGCGGTAGATGCTTCATCAACACCAACCAAATCATGAATGACCTGTTTGTAAATTCTGTGAACACGATGCAATTTGTAAAGATCCAAACCTTGAGCACATCTAATGATTTGAACCTCGGAGGTTCTTGTAGTTGGATCACCAAATGACACAATCATACAACCTGGCAAATAAATAAGTTGGGTATCAATCTCCAAAACACGAGCCGTCATACGGACGTAGTCTTCCAAACGATGAGTTGGGGCACCGTAGAGCATGAGAGCTTTACACATTCTGAGGATGAAGTGTTGTCTCTGGAGTAAATCTGCAATGTGAACGGTGATCTTAGCACGAGCTTGTTCCCTCTTTGTCTTAATCAGTCCAGTGGCGCCTTTAATGAGTTTTGGTCTGAGATGTGTGGGACCCCCCATTACAGAAGCAGGACGTGATGTTTTGTTGAACGATGGGAGGTTGGTAGCGGACCCCCACTTCTTAGCATTGTAATCTGGGGACAAAAGGTTGGAGCTGTCAGCGATATCAGTGGACGAATGGACTCTCTTATGACCATGAAGTGCTTGTTGTTGTTCTTCCAAGTTTTCATCATCGATAGTGACTTTCTTCTTACCGGAAGCGAAATTCTTGAGTCTTTTACCGATACCCATCATACCGTCATACGGATTACCATGTTCATGAGTTGGGGTAGTCAATGCGGAAGCCACTGGAGAGATATCAGTCGAATGGGCACCACCCAAATTCAATCTTGAACGGGTATCGTTTGGGTTTTGATAAAGTCTGAGTAAAGATGACAAGACACCACCACGGACTTTCTCCGGAGGAGCGATATAAGAATCATCACCACCATCGAGGTTCAATTCATAAATGCCATCATCATCACGAAGGTAATAATCTGGGTTTGGGGCAAGGAAACTGGCGTTGTCCGGTCTCAATGTGGAATCATCGCTGTGGTTATTGGAAGATGAAGCCATCGAGTTAGCATAATGATGACGATGAGCATCCAAAAGTTCTTTAGCTTCTACCTGAGGATCTAAATTTTGCAATGGGATATCCTCCGGGTTGTTATGCAGTTGGGCTTCTTCATCATCCTGTTTTTGGTTATTAGCCTTAGTGGCACCTGGAACCATACCACCTCCACTGAGGTTGACAAACTTGAGGAACAAACTATCTTCTGGCAAGTTATCAAACTCATCTTCGTCACCGAGTGCGAATCTTTTCAAGAACCCACGTTTCTTTGTTGCTTCGGAGTTGATGCTTGGTTCATCACCGGCATTGGAATGTAATTCTGATAAAGTTTTACGTCTGAATAAGTTCTTGATGTTGAACTTCTTCTCATCTTCTTCATCGTTTGTCGTAGAAGAAGACGCGTCATGTTGGTGTTGTGAAGAGTCAGTCGTGGATTTAGATTCCTTGTTCTGTCTGTTCGATGAAGAAGAAGCTTCATCGTCATCGGAATTTATATCAACGTCATCACTCTCGGCATCACTGTTGAAGAAAGTGGCTCTTTGCTTCTCTTCTCTCATCTTGTTCAACTTCTCTTTGTACTTATGATCGACTTCTTCATCTTCGAGTTGTTCCTCTGTGATGTCGGCACCGGCAAAGATATCTGTTGCCTCGTTATCTTCTTCCAACTGCTTCATTCTTCTCTCGTAGATCTTGGACTGACTGAGATTCTCCTTTGTAAGTCCCGGTCTCTGTGGCGACTTGAACTGGGATGAGGGCGTGCTTGAAGGGGACACAGAGATGTGTGGAGTGGTGGCGTTCAGGGACTCGATACGTTGGAAAGTCGGTAGTCTTGCGTGTTCTGGCTGTGGTAATTTGGCAGAACCACTGTCGGAGTTGTTGTTGGCGGCAGAGAAGTAGTCCTTTGTCGAGGAAGTCGAAAGCACTCTCTTATGTAGTTTCTTCGAGGAGTTCGCCGAAGGCGACAGAGCGGCAAGTCCTCGCAGTGGTGGACTCTTCTTAGCCTTGCTCGCCGCTGGCGGAGAGTGGTGATGTTGCTCGTTGTAGATCTTGGATAGCGTCATTATGCTGGGAGACGACGACACCGCGGCGGTATCTGAAGCTGTGCGCATCAACGGTGGACGAGGCACCTGGATACGCTGGGTCGGCGACGGAGCACTTGTCTGTGGCGACAAGTCCGTGAATTTGGGCGATCCTGGCCGTGTCGAAGGAGGGCTCATGGTGTCCTTAAGCGAAGTAGTTGTACTGTGACTTGTGTGGGGGTGAGAGATAACGGCGGCAAAAAAACTCCTGACTCTTCAGCTTTGGAAAGGTGATCAGCAATGTCGTGTGTAGGCACTTGTACACAATAAGCAGATAGAGAGATAGCTATTGTTTGCTTGTGGCGGAAAGGAGAAGTAAACTGAAGCAATAACAAAGATTTACAAACTGTTTACTTTTTTTCCAGAAAGTGCGCGTATCGGTTGGAAGATGCTATTTTCAGGGTCCCTTTCAACAGGGGCGAGAACTTCAATGCGGAAGGGAGGTCTGATTTGATTGGACAGTGGTTACCCTAGAGATTGACTTCCCCTTTGCAACACTTTTATGAGGGAATGTTCATGTTTCAATGTGTAAACGTCATCTCGCTGAGCCTTGGAAATTCTGGCACTTGCAGCGCACGTCGCACGTCAATAAAAAAAAAAAACAAAACCGAGAACGTGATGTTCGGGTCGGATATGTATCAATTTATGGTTTATTTATGGTGTTTCAGGGTGTTTTGTACTGTCAATATTGTAATCTATTGTCTATAGTTCATTAAATATCACACAAATGATGTGTTTTAAAGGTAATATGTTTTCGCCAAAATCCCGCCAAAAAACGTCACATCGCAGATGCGAACGGCTGCGCAATTGCCGAATCAGGACTCCGCTTTAACGAAAGTGCGCAAGTGCGCAATTGATGTTCACCGCAAACCTTTTTTAAACAAAGAAAAGTTGCCGTTTTCCGATCTTGCATCATCTCATCAACATATTGTAAAGCCTTGAGATCGAGATAATACCTGGTGCATGTATGATGACTCTTTGTTTGTACAGCTAATTAGGTCATGGGCTCGTCGACGTCGAGTACTATACTACGTAGCTATCTATATATACAACTACAACCGGAAGTTAGAACACTATGATACATTTAAAGTGGCAATGCACTCGTAAATCCAAAGACAAACCATAAAAGCAAAGGGAAAAGAAACAAATATATAGCCATGCGAGAAGACCTGTGTGTCTGTTTATGACACACATAGAAACAAAAAAGAAAGAAGTCATATAACAAGATCAAATATGCAAGTTAAACTTTAAAATTATGCAAAGAAACACCAATATAATTCTGTTGTTTTGTTCTCTCATGACAAACAGAAGATCAACGGAGGAAGTAGTTGTGCTTACCCTTGCAAGCTCTGTACTCATCACCACCAGCTTTGAAGTCCCACTCGATCTCAATGTCCAATTCTCTTGGATTCACCTCATTTGGACGGTTAGCCAATTTGATATCAATGGTTTCACCTTTCTTAACGTCAAGAACGTCATCCAAATAGAAAACGGTTTGTTTCCAGTGTGTGTAGTTGGCATGAGGACCAGTGGAGAAGAAGACCTCGTTCTTCTTATCTTTACTTGGGAACCAGTTATCGAACCAAGCGACAAGACCATGGATTCTATCATCTCTTGTGGCCTTCAAAGTAAGGTTGGACAAGAAGGCCAAATCTTCAAGCTTGACGGTGTTGATGTCGATGTAAGTGAGTCTTCCGGAAGTGGTGGCAACGTTACCGTTATCAACGGTATCAACGAGTGGTTCAGCCATGGCGATCTCGATGAATGGGGAATAATCAAATCCGTAAACGTTCTCCCAGAAGTGGATCTTATCCTGTTTGTACTCACCATCCTCGATACCGGCAATGTGCATAGAGACACGGTCTGGGAAGATAAGACCACCTTCTTTGAGGTAATGGTCTCTAGCCCAAAGAACGGTGTCCAACATGGATTCGTACAAGAGGAAGTAACCCATCCATTCGGAGACAATGATATCAACTTTTTCATAAGGCAACTTAACATCCTCAAGCTTACCTCTAATGAAAGTGATCTTGTCAGAGAACCCATTCAAATCGATAATCTTCTGAGCCATCTCAATGATATTGGACATGTCAACGGCAATGACATGCTTAGCACCAGCTTGTGCGGCAAACATTGACAAGACACCAGTACCACAACCGACATCCAACACGATCTTATCTTTGAAAAGATCCTTGTTCTTCATGATGGCATTACGATATGACAAAGTACGCACTTGATCCTTAAGCATCTCCTCGTGGATACCGAAATGGTCATACGAGGAGAAATAATGCTGCTCGGAGAACGGCAATGACTCTTTGTCTGTGGCAGAATGGGCAGCGTCAGTCATAGTTGTTGATTGATTGGTTGGTTGTAGAGAAAGAGTTGTTGAGGAGAGAAAAGTTTCTTTTGTTTACAGGTTTGAAATTTTTTTTTAGGTGCGCGCGCGCGCCTTATACGCGAAATCTCATAAACTACTAAGTAAGTAAATAAGTGATAAATATTAGCATTCTGATTTGTTATTTGACTTGTAATATCGGTAGGAACTGTCCCACGATGAGCATTGGGATATCGAAAACATCACGTTTCACTGTCCAAGTCGAAGCACAACGGATAGGTTCACCGTTGGGGCTTAAAAGGGTACACTCTGTGATAATGACACCGTTCAAATCACCAAATGCGACACTGGAGAAAAGACGGAAATAGTCCACGGCACTAGCATCACTCATGAGTTCAATGATGAATGTTCTCTTGGATAAAAGTTCTGTCTTGGTGTGTGATGTCAATGATGAAAATTCAGTGGAGACGGCAACGATCTCACCTGTTCTTCTCCACATGATCGTTGGAGATGATGATAACGATGACATCGATTCATATTCAAGTAACGATCTTTGGAATGATCTCTCTGCGAACAATAGATCCATTTCGACCAAAGATCGAGTGGCAGCGATGAAACTTGGTCTATATGCTGCCATTGTCTCCGCGATTTGGATAAGTTGATCCTTATTGAACCTGCCTCTTAAATAATCCAATAACGCATGGTATGCCTTTGGATAGTTGTATGGTTGTAAGTTCGAAGTGTAGACATCTTCTGGCACTTTGATCAAATGTCTTAGAATCAACGGTGATGTGTAATCTGGTGCCTGGGCCAATAACATGTTAGGTACCGTGTTTGTTGTTGTGTTGTTGTTGGTGTTATCCTCTAAAGAGATATAAGGTCTTGTGTTGTTATCGTTTTGGAATGCGGTTTGGAACTCTGTGTTATAGATCACAGAGCTTTGACTTGGTGATTTTGCAGAATCATCCAAGAGATCTGTCAGTTGTGCATATTCTTGATTAGCGAATAGAGATGAGAATACATCGGGGGAATCAACGGTGTTTAAGATACCACGATTAGATGGTTGTATCTGATGGTCTCTTCTCTGTGATGATTGGTGTAACTGATGTCTCGAAAGAGGATGCTGTTGTGGTGGTGTGAAAGTGTCTTGGAACACTGGTTCTTTTGATGAATCTTGCACTGTCAAGGGGAAAGAAGGAGTCGACCCTGCAGTTACAGGGGCAGGGGTGTCTGAAGCAGACCTTATGGTTGTATCCTGTGTAGAAGAGGCAACGACTTCATCGGGGGAAGACCGTTTCTTGACGTATTTGACTCTTTTCCTTTGTACGTCCTCACACTTGTCAGCAACGCCTCTTTTAACACAGTTCTTACACGGTCTTGTCGAGTCGCACTGAAGATGTTTGGAGTGACAGAAAGTACAAGCCCTTTGTATCGGTTTCCTAGTGATCTTTTCATGGAGCGGGAGTTTCTTCGTCATTTTTCTATTTGTGTGGGGCAGAGAATACGCGTGATAAAGTGTATGTGTGTGGGGTGTGTGTCGGACCACAAAGAAGCAGCAATTTGAACAGCTCAGTCTTTTGCTTTGGGAGTTGTTTCTGTAACTGTAAGAAGACACTGAGTAATGAAAAAGGAAAATGTCTTCCACAAGCTATGTGTTTAATGCCTTGTTTTTTTGGGGGGTTATTTTGGAGTTTCTCGATTTAAAGGTTTCTTGTTTTTCGAAAAGCTGCGTGGAGATTTCCTTGAGAAGGATATAAAACGTGTTCGCGGCATCGGTAGGGGCACTCACATGTTATTTGGTACTAACTCTTTATTTCAAAGCTTTTACGTTATTTATCTCATGATCCGCAGGTAACTCCGTGTTACTTGAGTGGCAAAGAGGATCTTGGTACTACTGTGGGAAGTCATGATGTATACATTCCACAACGTTGATCCAAGACTAATACAGGGCTTGATCACGCGACATTGTCATATATATGTATAAATATCTCTGTTGCAAGCAAGCAACCATTACATAACATACAAACATCTCAGAAAACATATTTATACCAGTGCGTAAAGCACTACATAATAGGAATCCCCCTAAGGGAGGGTATAAAAGGCCCTGCATAAGCCGGTTGTATCGGATAAATGCCCGACGGCCTCCCAAATGCTATGATGCAATGGCCAATGCCGAGAGTTTTTGCAAGTCATGTCTATTGATCAGGGGTAAAAAGCAGGAGTACATGTCTCGTATTGATTATACGTATAAAATGACACAAGTAAAACCAAAGGGAAAAAAGCCCTGGTATACTTGGTGTATTCCTATTCGTCCCCTCGGTGCCTGAAACGACCAAGGCTCAAAGAGATCGGTTTGCTCTTCTAAGCCGCCCAGCGCGCGACCCTGTGAAAAGCTTCAAATAAAAGGCCGTTGGCTGCCTTCCTCTTTGTATGGTGATCTTAGAGGTCATTTTATAGAGAGAAGGAGAGAGAGATGTCCCCACATATGCTTTGGCGTCGGCTCAGGCGATCACGTGCGCTGCCGCTGCTGTTGGCCACTGTGCTCATCAATGCCGCCATCCTCTCACTGATGCGGTACGACTCAGACATCGTTTTATCCTCTGTCAGTGACAAGTTTAAGACTCTGCAATACAAATCTACGAGTTCACCGGTGAACGACATCTCGCCAGAGTTTGCACGTGAACATCTGTTTGACACCACAATCAACCACCGTTACACGGTGCCAGAACCTTTCCACAGCGGGTATCCCGCCGTGTATGACTACGACCCACGGCTTACCAACGCTGTGTTCCTACACCAAATCATCCGCCAATTTGAGCAACTCCAGGACGTTTCCCAAATCGAGTTGCCTTTCTCTTGGTATGACTGGGCCGACCTCTCCGTTTTAAACGGTTATATTCAGTTGCCGCCCGAAGATAAGCCGTCGTGTGACTACGTGTGTGGTAGGGCATTACGCAAGTCAGAGACCAAGGAGCTCCAGGCCAAGATCGATAAGCTACATTCCCAGGACGGCGGCAACACACAGCTCCAAGACGACGGTGACGACGATTCGAAGAATGATGAGATGCCAAGGATCCAACCACGGTCCCCAAGGAGAACACGCGTAAGAAACAGTCGTGAGGCGAAGAGTTGTGATAAGTACTGTCGTTCAGATGACTCGCCTAATCAGCCAGGTTTCCGGATCATCAAGCAGTTGTTCAAAGGAAGACCTAATTTGAAGACTGTGCACGGTCGTTCTTTCCTCTACTCGGAGGCACCTTCTCCAAACTCCATCGTGCTGGTCACCGAAAAGGGTAATCTCCAGATCAACGTCAAGTCCAACGATGGCTTGGATAACAAACAAGAGCATAACATGGTCAACAGTGGGTTTGTCCACGAACTCATCAATGAGCGCTCCTCCGAAGTGAACATCTTGGACTTATATGAAGAACTTCTTGCCAAATTACCAATTGCCAAACCGTTTGAACTTGATTTCAAATACAGAGTCGACCTTACGCACGAACAATTTACGTTTAATGGTCCAGAATACCTTGCAACACATACACCAAAGACCCGTTACGAAAAAGCATTCCAGGACTCTTTGAATTTCTCTTTACACTCGCGTGACGAGGTGTTGAAGAAGTACTTGAATGAGGCAATGCTCTCCGCGGGTTCGGGTGTTAATGGTGGTCATTTCGATATCAGATTCTTCAACGATGGTAAATACTCAGAGGCGGAACGCCAAGCGGTATTGACACGTCTATTACGCACATGGTTTGCCCTCACCTCGAATGCCGGATTGTTGAGTTGGGTTGCCCATGGTGCTTTGCTTGCCCACAATTTCAACGGTGTTGGGTTCCCATGGGATGATGATTTAGACATCCAGATGCCCTTCAGAGACTTCGCAAGATTATCCGAGTTATACAACTCCAGCATCATTGTCGAGGATCCAGAATTTGGGTTTGGAAGATTCTATCTCGATGCCACAAATTCAATCACTCATAGAAGTAAAGGAAACGGGTTGAACAGAATCGATGGTAGATTCATCGATACAAACACAGGGTTTTTCATCGATATCACCGCTTTAGGTGTCTCACCTATCTCAATTCCAACCAGATACGCTGAGCAGTACAAATCTTTACCTAAAGACCTCTCTGTCGAGTATCGTGATCCAAATGTCCTCTTGGATGATTACTACACGTGGTTGACATTGGAAGAAGAATTGGAACTCTCCAAGGATGACGTTGCATTTGCTGAACGTATGAAGAAGTTGAAAGAGCTGAGACAACGTAAACCTGGTGGATTAACCAAAATGAAATCATTGGAAGAGAGATTTGACATCAACACTAGGTTGAACATCTATAACTGTCGTAACGAACACACTTATATCATTGATGATCTATCCCCTTTGAGAATGTCTTATCAGGATAAAGTCAAGGTTTACGTTCCAAACAAAGTGTCTGAGTTGTTGAAAAGGGAATATAAAGTTCAACCAAAGCTTTCTACTGAGTTTAAGAATCATTATTTCCTCCCAGCCATCAGAGATTGGGTTCCTGTTAAGAACGTTATGAATGCTGCTCCAGAACCAAGACTTTACCAGGACTTGAACACCGCCACTGAGAAGGATATGACGGTATTGTTGAAGGATGACGAAGTATTCAAGGCTTATAGAAGAGATTGGGATGCCTCCTTATTACATGAGAAGGAGAAAAAAATCTTGGAAGATGACTCGTTGAGCACGGAGGAACAAGACGCTTTGTTAACCGAGTTGATGATGGGAAGAAACTTTGAACCTTTACACAAAGACCCATTCCAATCGAAATTGGAGTCTAGAGCTCTTGAAGGTGTCAATCTCTCTCCATTGATCACTGCTGAAAGGGAGAAAATGAAAGAACAGTTGAAAAAGGAGTATGCTAAACAGGTTGATTACACTTTTGGTGATGCGTCCGTTCAACTAACACATGATTTCAACACCATTGGTAGAACTTACAAGGATGACTTGTATGACTACCAATTCCACGGGTATGATCCAGATATCGACGCTAAGGTTGTCCAATTGCAAAAACAGATTGAAACGCTCAATAAAAAAGGTGACAATAGATTGAGTCAAGAGGAGAAGACAAATGTTGCTAAATATGAGAGACAGATAATGGAGTTGTTGACAAAGAAGGATAAGATGGAGGAAACGAGAAAGAAGGTTGCTGAAGAGAGAAAGAAAAGTTTGGAGGAGAAGAAGGATTGAAGTTATTTTATAGATTGTTGTTAGTGTTTTTAATGTGTTATGACTATTTAATCTAGTGCCACTGTAGAGGTATGGGTCTTTCTCCATAAATACCGACGTATAGTTTGACCCTAATGATGGCTACAGTACAGTTATAATTATCTTGATATGCATATTCTGTCATCTATATAGGAACAGATCTTTTTTAATGTACAAGAACGTCGCTCTTACACCCCACAACCATTAACAACACCATGAAAAAATATTACATCCTAAGACTCTAAGCATCAGCTGGCATCTGAGCCAACAAGTCAAAGGAACCAGTACCAACACCAGACAACTTACCCAACACAATACGAGCAGAAGGAGATTCCAACTTCTCACGGTCACCATCAAGAACAGCCTTGGTCAAGAACTGACATGTGGTCTCATAAGACATCTTCATGAAGGAAGAGGTAGAAGAGTCAATACCCTGTCTGTTGAAAGCCAAGTAAGTACCTTCTCTGGTCATCATATCACCAATCAAATCCAAGTGACGAGAAGAAACGGTAATGGCATAACGACCGAAAACGTTCTGAATTTCATTGACAATTGTGTTTCTGGCAGCCTCGACACCATATGTTCTCAAAACGGCAGCAACATCGTTGGATGTGATACCGTTGACATCAATGAAGTCATCCTGATCCCACATAGCCTGGAAGTTAACACCCTCGGTGGTCAAGACACGTTTACCGTTCTCTGGTTGTGGGTGGAGACAACGACCAATGTTTGGAACCTCCTTAACAACAACACGACGACAAACATCCTCAACGATGTTAACCATCAAAAGCTTCTGGGTCTCCGCTGGGAGCTCGAGTCTCACATGACACCATTCACCCTTAGAATCATCAAAGTTGAACTTGGTGATCAAGTTATGTGCACTGAGAACAGCAGACTGGCGGTCACGAGCAGACTTGGACAAGTCCTTACTGGAAACAGCACCAGAGACATCGGCATCTGCAATATCAGAGTCAGAGTCGGAATCGGAACTGTCAGAATCGGAATCGGAATCAGAGTCAGAGTCAGAATCGATCTCCTCATCAGACTTCTCGGCCTTTCTCATAGTCTCAATCTCATCATCGTCTGGGTCATCGTAAGAAACAGACTGCTTACCCTTAGAACGCTGCTTCTCATCATCAGCATCATCATCGTTGTCAGCAGACTTGGAAGCACGCTCATCAGAAGTGATCTGGGTCTGAGACTTTGGAACAGCCTTACCAACTTCTGGCAAGGACTCAGAGTTTGGCTTTCTCTGCTTCTTGACCTCCTTGGTAATAGCAACCTCGAGAGTCTTCAAGAATCTGTCAGTGATAGTGTACTCAAGCATCTCCTTAGAAACATCGTACTCCTGCAAGTATTGCTCACCTTCGAAGAACTTGAAGTTGATATCGTAAGTACGAGCAGGTTGTTCACCATCACCGGAAGTCTCAGTAACAGTAACAAAGTCAACAAGTTCGGAGAAGACAACCTTAGCAACGGAACGACAGAAGGCATCGGCCATGTCATCATCAACTTCGTCTTTAATTGGCAATGTCATCTGTGGGGTCTTGATGGAAGAGGAAGCAGTCATAATGATTTCTCTCATACGAGGAATACCCAAGGTAACGTTAGCAGCACCGTGACCAGCAAAGTGGAAAGTGTTCAAGGTCATCTGTGTGGATGGTTCACCAACAGACTGGGAAGCAATGATACCAACAGATTCACCTGGGTTAATCAAAGAACGCATGTACTTCAACTGCATCAATGCACGGAACTTCTTGTCAGAGATACCAGCCTTCTCAAGCAACTCTGGACTGCTGGAAATGAACTCATCAAGCTTAGCGTCAAACTTCTCAGAAACGGAACCCAAGTACTTGGCTGGGTTGTAAACAGAGAGAACAGGGTCATACTTGGTGGAATCCTTGTTCTTCTTCAAAGACTTCTTAGCCTTCTTGGCATACTTGGCAGCAGCTTCTGTGTCCAAATGGTCAATCAAGTCACCTGGGTTGTACTTGGAGAGCATAGCATCGTAGTTGTCAATACAGAACTTGAACTGGTTCATGTGAGACTCCTTAGTAACGTCAATAGCATCACCACCGTAGAGGAACTGAATCAAAGTACCATCACCGTCTCTGACAGTGTTGTCGTAAGAAACGTGAACACCCTCCAATTGCTTGGTCAAACAACGTTGCAAGTAACCAGATCTCGAGGTCTTAACGGCAGTATCAATCAAACCTTCACGACCAGCCATACAGTGGAAGTAGTACTCCTGTGGTCTGATACCGGAGTAGAAACGTCCTTTAATGTAACCACCAGCTCTAGCATCGGTCTCGTAAGCCTTGAAAGATGGCAAAGTCTTACCACTGACCATAACTGGGACACGACGACCTTCCAAAGCCTGTTGTCCAAGCAAACACATAATCTGGGAAACGTTGACATTGGAACCCTTAGCACCAGAGAGAGCCATCGCCTGCATAGAGTTGTAAGGGAATCTCTTCATAGTACCCTCTGGAACACACTTGGAAACAACTTGGGAGGTAATGGTGTTAACCTTAGATTGGGTAACAGCGTCAAGAATACCAGCCTTGTTGTCATCACGGTAAACCTCTTCCAATCTTCTGAGCAACTCTGGGTCGTTTTGCTTAACGGAGGAGTCCAAGTTTGTAACCTCAGCAGCTGCAAGACGACCAACGTCAACAGAAGTCAAAAGGATCTCGTTTCTCCATTGGTTACCCTCAGAAGTGAGACGAAGGTCATCCATACCACAAGTGAAAGCGGTGTTCTGGATGTAGTTGGTGAAGAGACGACCAAGGACAGAAAGAGCCTTACCGGCAACAGCTGGGCCGTACACCTCATGCAAAGAATGGACAATACCGTACTGGGAAGCACCATATTGAGACTTATCAAGGATACCACAGAGCAACTCACCGTTGTGGAAAAGAACCTCGTTCTCCTTGGAGCCTTTACCCCAGTACTCGTTCTTGACCTTGTTCTTAGAAAGCAAGTTGATACCTGGCTTATCAGCTGGTGTGATGTTGAGCAAGACAGAAGTGATAATCTGCTTACCGGTCCACAGTGGCTGTGGCTTGTAGATGGCTGGTGGCACAGTAACAAGCTTGGATCTGGTGGAGTGACCATCCTCTGGACGGATACAACTGTAGATGTACTGCTGGTACTGTTCCCTAGTGAAGAAGGAGTCCTTGTTGGTGATCCAAACACCGGCAGAAATGTGATCCTGAATCAAACCTCTAAGAGGACTACCAGAGGTTGGAGTCAGATACTGGGAATCGGTGTTAGCCAAGTTCAAAGCCTCGGCCTTAGCGTTCTCGTTTTGTGGGAAATGCATGTTCATCTCATCACCGTCGAAATCGGCATTGTAAGCATTGGTGTTAGCGTAGTGCAATCTCAAGGTCTTCTCACCTGGAAGCACTCTGACCTTGTGACCCATCATGGAGGCCTTATGCAGTGTTGGCTGACGGTTCATGATGACAATATCGTTGTTACGAATGTGACGGTAAACCTTCTTGTTCAAGACATGTGGAGCGTTACCAGATGGCGTCAAAAGCTGGTTAGCCAGGGCTTTACGCTGGTCCAAAGTCATGCCAATCAAAGACACGAGAGAACCATCCTCATTCTGGATTTGGATAGCACCGGGCCATTTGTCTGGACCGTTGATGACGGCCTGACGAAGCTCAGCAGCGTTATGAGCGGTGACCGGTTCTGGATATGTCAACTTCTTAGCAAAGACAGGTGGAACACCAATCTCGTTGGTCTCAATGTTTGGATCTGGGGAAATGACGGAACGAGCAGCGTAGTTAACACGCTTACCCATCATGTGCTTTCTGAACAGACCTTCTTTCTTCTCCAAAGCCTGCTTGATACCTGGTGGGGCATTACGAGCAGCATTGGCATTCTGGTTCTTGGTGGAGTCGATGAAGGCGTTAACATCGTTCTGGATGGTAACAAAGGCGTTCATCAATCTGTTGAAAGCGATCTTCTTATCATCGGCGGTCATTGTCTCCTTCTCAAAGTTGGAGATCTGGTCGTTCAAGTCTCTGATAAGCAACGATGTGTTGAGAATCTTGGACAAGAGCTCGTTCTGGGAGTTCTCATGAACCTCTTCACCGAGCTTGGAAGGAAGTCTGAATCTTGTTGGTGGGACAACGACGGCCTGGAGGAAGAAGATATCAGCGGAGATTCTTGTAGTGGACTTTGGTCTAGAGTTGAACAAGTATGTGATGATGTTGTGCTCTCTCTTGAAGACAGCACGCATGATGTTTCTAACCTCTGTACTGAGAACATACTTAGAACCACCCTTGGCGTTCTCTCTTGGGCGAGAAGCAGCCTCCTCTTCATCAACCTTCTTACCAGCCTTGATCATATTCTGACGGGCCTGACCCTTGACTCTGTTGTTAACCTCTTGCTTATCTGTGAGTGGGTTCTCGAAGAGCTTGGTGAAACCGTCCTTTCTGAACGTTGGAGAGAACATGGAACAGTTGTCACACTTCTTTCTGGACAAGAGCTTCTTGTAAAACTCGTGAATGACCTTCTTACGCTCTTCAAAGACGGAAGCGGTCTGGATACCGTGCTCTGTTGTTCTTCCTTCACTGAGAGCCTTGGCAATGGATGTGTCGACGAACTCCTCGCGTCTCTGGATGAGCTCCTTGACGGCTCTTGGATCAACTTGCTTGGAGTTGTTGGTACCGTTATCTTCCTCGGCCTCGGAGTCGTCATCGTCGTATCCTCCACCGATGGTCATGTTGTCGAGCTCGGAGAGCTCAAGCAACAGACCGTACTGTATCAGTCTGAGCTTACACGCATAACGGTGGACCTCGACGGTCTTGAGTCTGAATCTGTGACAGTAGAGACATGCACTTCTGAGGAAAATGTAGAGTTGGTTGAAAAAAAGTGGGTTGTACACTGGGATTGGCAGCTCAATGTGACCCTGGTGACCTGGGCAGAACTTGTCGTCCAAACCACAGGTGGCACACAGGTTCTTGAGGAAAGCACCGAGTGCCAAGTCGTAAAGACCTCCGGAGATGGGATGGCCCAAGTTATCAAACACAATTGGATTGGTGATCTGCTTAGCGGACAGCTTACGGATCTCGTCCGCGGACAGCACGCCGAAGTCCACGGAGGTGATCTCAGATCCCACTGGCTTGGAGATGTCCATTGTGGTTGGTTCTTAAGAGTGGAAAGTTGGGTTGGAGATGAGCCTCTAGCGACATGAAAATTTTGTGCCAGACAAAAAATCTTTCCCCGTCGCCCTGGAAACGCGACACACGTGACTTTCCCGGCCGGAACTTCTCGGGCGGACCCTCGGATCTCGGCAACCCACGAAAAAAAACCTGGCGCTTTTGTTTACTTTGGTTCAAGTCTCTGAAAGGCCTTTAAAACAGCGCCAACGCCTGCTTTTTCGGCCTGTGTGACGTGAAGCTTCGATTTCTGCATTCATTTGTTATTGAAATTGGTTCAGGAAACTTATCAAGCTCAAATTCCCTTCTTGAGACGTTACAATTGGCTCATTTCCCTGCCTCGCATCGAGCTCTCCGATCCCAGATCACCAAGCCCACTAATCTTCTTTCATTGAACACATCGGCATATCTTCCACTCGGATGTTTGGTAATTCAAACTCATCATCTCCATTCGGTGGTGCTAATAACGCTGCCGGTGCAAGTGGAGGTCTCTTCGGCGCCAAACCAGCCAGTACAACATCTGCTGGATTCAGTTTCGGAGCATCAAACAACAACAACAATACCACCAACACAACTTCCGGGGGTCTCTTTGGCAACAATTCCAATGCACAGCCATCCCTAAACTCCAACACCCAGCAACAACAGTCTGGCGGTTTGTTTGGGGCAAAGCCAGCTGCTACTTCCGGTGGTCTCTTTGGTAACAACTCCACCACCCCAGCAACGGGAGGTTTGTTTGGTAATAACACAAACAACACCGCTGCAAACACCTCGAGTGGTGGACTCTTTGGAAACAAGACGAGTGCTGCTAATACATCAGGTGGTCTCTTTGGTGGCAATAGTGCCACTGCTTCTCCGGCTCCATCTGGTGGTTTGTTCGGTAACTCTTCTGCTAATAAGCCTTCGCTCTTTGGCAACAACACAGCTGCCACAGCTGCCAAACCATCGCTTTTTGGATCGACTGCAACCACCACACAACAGACCCCATCATCTGGGCTGTTCGGATCAAATGCCACTGCTTCACCAGCTCCACTCTTTGGTAACGGCTCCAATAACACACAGTCATTCAATCCTATGATGAACACCACCCCAATGAAGCAGTACAACTTCAAAGATTTACCAAAGTCACTCACAGATTCCACCAAGAAAACGATACACAACAACCCTATCGCTTCTCGTAAAAGAGGCTTATCCAGTACACCCAATGCAGTTCCAGCTAACAGTGCCAGATCTTCATTGATGGAGAAACTCAGTTCAAGGTTCAGCACTATGAGCTCACAGGCAATCTACAACTCCGAGGGTTTATTCTCCCCAAAGAAAGACCTGATTCAATCCACTCATACCACTGACAAGACTAATCCGACTGTTGCTAGAGGTCATTTCTACAAGCCATTCGCGTCCGGTGCACTTACAACGAGATCTGTCAGGGGTCCAAGATCTACTGCCACAGACTACTTAAAATTGAAAGTTGATCAGTCCAGATCCGATGCTATCAAACTTAAACTCTTTGGTGAATCTGGTGGTGCAAAGAAAGTTAGAATTTTGGGCCGTCAGGATGAAGATGATGTTTTAACCATTAAGGAAACCACTGAGGCTAATGAACTGAATGGTCATAGTGATATCACTCCAGAAACTCCACAGAAGAATAATGGCTTCTCTGAGCCTGTTGAAGAAGAGAAACAAGAGACTTTTACACAGACTTACGACGATGACTACTGGTGTTCTCCATCCATTGAAGAGTTGCAACAACTTCCGCTGAGACAACTGGCCGAGGTTCCAGGTTTCACCATTGGAAGAAAAGGTTATGGTGTGATCAACTTCGAGCTCCCTGTTGACCTGACTGCCTTCTGGTCTGATTTGGCCGGAAATTTATTCGGTAAAGTGGTGAGATTTTCCAGAAGAGGTACCGTCGAGGTTAACCCACATCAGCATGTTCCTCTTGGATCCGGATTGAACGTGCCAGCCACAATCACATTGGAGAAGGTGTTCCCTGTTTCAAAGAACAAAACTCAAACCAAGGACTCTGCTGCCAAGGATCTTGAGTTCAGACTTTTTGTGAAGAGATTGAGAGAAATGAAAGACATGGAATTTGTGACTTACGAGCCTATCAATGGTTCCTGGACGTTCAAAGTGAAACATTTTAGTGTATGGGGTCTTGTCGATGAGGAAGATGCCGTTGTTGATGTCCAAGAAGCTCTTGAGAAGATGAAGAAGAAAAAACAAGAAGCTACTCAAGTGGCAGCACCAGCTTCCTCCTCGATTCTTGCGAGCAATCCCCCATTGAGAGCCAACGAATCCAAACGTCCACAACCATACCTCAAGTCCCATAACCCAACAGAAGACACCTTCATTTACAAGAAGCAGAAACAGGACAACAGTTTTGAGTTTGACACTACAGCATTCATGCCTGGAAGTTTCATCACAGAGGATGTTTACGAGCAGGCCCGTCAACTCCAGACCGTTGAAGAGGAGCACGATAGTTCACCGGCACGCATGCAGAACATCTTGTCAGAGATGGACAGCGATGATGATATTCTCGATGAGGCTGAAGTTCCCCTGGGTCTCGTCACACATGGTGATGATTCCCTTTTGGATGAGGACTTTGGTGTTGTTGAAAGACAGTTCGAGCCAGAAGATGTTAATGACGAAGATTTTGAAATCCTTGATGCAGATCCAACTCTTGCTGTTTCTGACGACTGGGATCGTCAATTGGAACTTGCATCTCGTTTTGATTCCGCTTTTGCCAACGACAACATCAAGACGACGACGATCTATGATGCCCCATTTTCCAAAGCCTTGACCCCTGGTGATTTGGATAAGTTGTTATACGGTGATTTTGAGAAAGTTGTGAAGTCACGGAATGCTATCAAGAAGGAATTGAGACTCGATGGTTTCTCATTCGGTCAACTCACTGGTGACAACAGAGTCTTGGTTCAAAGTGGCTCCACTCGCTCTCATGTTGCTGTTAAGCCGTTGGTCAAGCTCTATGGCGACCAGGAGAAGTCATTTGTCTTCAAGAGACACTTGGCAGCTTCTAAGATCACAACCAGAGGTAATGGCTTCCCACATGTTGACAAAAATGATCAACTCAGTTTCAAGCTTGTCACTGATGCTTTGAACTTTGATACCACCGCGAGCACCGAGAAGACAGTTTGGGAACTTGCCTCCGTTTTGTTTGACAACAACGTTAACGATCAACTCCGGGGAGTAACAGACCTCGATGTCATCAACCGAGTCTTGGAGATTCAGCGTCGTGAGGGACTCATTTCATGGATCAAGAAAGAGGTTCAACCACAGATTGATTCCCAATTGGACAAAGTCACTGACGTTTTTGAACAAATCTTCCTCTTGCTTGCTGCTTTCAACATCTCAAGTGCAGCAAAACGTGCCATTCAGACCAAAAACCCACACTTATCGGTGTTGATCTCGTTGCTTGGCTCTAATGACCCTTCGGTGAGACACGCAGCTGATAAACAGTTACAAGTTTGGAAGAAGAGTGCCGTGTTGCATACCATCCCTGCCGGCCTCGTTAAGATCTATTACTTGCTCAAAGGTGATGTTTTGACCACTTCAAGTTCGCTTGCTAACGAGTTATCTTGGAAGGTCAAGCTTGGTTTATTGTTGTGCTATGGCGATTTGAATGATTCTTTGGCAGAACTGTTATCTTCTTTTGTCGATGCCGAGGCATCAACCATTCCAGAAGAGGATCAAACATATTTCAGCTTGCTCAAATTATATGCATTCAAGCATGATTCCACTTACAGTATCAACGATATTTTCTCATCGTTGAAGACTTCTGGCTCTTTGAATGTCAGATTACAGTGGTATGTCTATGAAATCCTTGTCAGATCCACAAAACAGATCTCATTTGGTGGGAACGTTGAGTTTGGTGATCGATTGACTCTGTTGTTTGCTGAGCAATTACAAGCCACTGGATTGTACTTTGAATCCTTGTTTGTGTTGTCACACTTGACGAATGACGATGCTTGTAAGCGTTCCATTACTCATTTGCTCACCTCCAACTATAAGCTCTTGGAACAAGATGATTTCGTTTCCCAACTACATGAAGTTCTCAGAATTTCAACTTCAGTTGTATCAGAGGCGAAAGCGCTTCATTTCAGATACGTTGGTGATCATTGGGAAGAAGTTAGATGTTTGCTTGATGCTAAGAGATTTGAAGAAGCTCATCGTTCTATTGTCAACACCGTTGCACCTGCTGCTGTGATTAATAACGGTTCCAAACTCGTTGAATTGGAGAAGTTGATTTCAGGATTCCCAGAGAGAGAACCTGTTCGTATTACCGATTGGAACATTGGTCTTGCCGTTTACAAGAATTATCTCAAGCTCGTTTCATCTAAATCTACACCAGAGGCACCACTTCGTTATCTCGCTGGTACTATCCCATTAATGCAACCGACAAATTTCAAATCAAAAGTTGCAGTTAAATTGATGTCCAAGAGAGTTGCCGTGAAGTTGTGTGAATTACAAGTTAGACAAGGCAATGGGGTCTTGGATCTTGACGTTGGTAAGACTATGAAGTTACCATTAGGTGAGAGTGAACGTTCATTGGTTGACGTGCTTGAAAAGGAGATGAAGAAGCCAACGTTTGCACACTAAACTTTTGTACATCTCATGACTAAAATAACAATTGCATTTGTAATATCATTAATGATGAAAGTAGTAGTACTACAACAACTGTCTACATTAGACGAATTCATCTTTGATATGCTATTACTGTGTTGTATAATGTTTGTTAGATGTTGAAAGCGGCAATGATGAAAGTCAAGGCGAAACTGAGCTTGAAACTTGGGTCTTCAAGGAAGAGCTGTCTCACGTCGACTCTGTCGGCACCAACCTTGACGATTGTTGTCCATGGAACGGCGATGATTCCACGAGTTTGAAGGAACTGAAGAAGCAACACGGTGGACAAGGTGATAAAGCCTAGAACTGTCGAGAGCTTACCGATGATGACACCGGAGAACACACCAATCAACGATCCGTAACAGAGTTGCTTGTACTTAAGCTTACCACCGAATCTCGAGGTGACCGGTTGCTTAGCCGTTGGGTCCAACGACTTGATGTTGGACTCCAACTTACCGGTTTTGATGGTACCGAGATTGGCAACCTCGTTCAAGATCTTGGAGTTGGCATGGAGCGCAATTGCAGTGGATGCACCGATAAACAACCCGATACTCGAAGCACCGTTGGACTTGATCACCTGTGTCTTCGCCTGTGAGGAGAAGAGTCTCTGTGAAACGGATCTGAAAACAGAACTTGGCTTAAACGAGCGAGTAGCAACTCTGTAGGCGGATTGGAGGAACATCTTAATGACTTAATCTCCACGTGTATCTCTGTTTTTACGTCAATTGATGCTTATGATCAAAAGCTGTGACGATCAAAAGCTGTGTATCCAAAAAGTAAACAACAAACAAACAAACTGTTGGTAATTTCATTGCTTGCTGTTGGGTTTATAAAAAGCTGGGGGGGGGGGCCGGTAAGGGCCACGACCCCACACGTGATAAATTATTACGTAATCACATATTGACCATTCTGAGATATACACAGAACGCTGTGTATCCCTGAGCACACCCGTGCCAAAATGACAGAACGCGGTTGGGGCCACACTGGCTTTTCTTTTTTTTTTTTCTTTTCGGTCGTCCGAGGAACTGGTTTGCCGAGAGGGAAGCTTCAGTGCAGTTTTGCCCGGGTTTATAAAAGGCCAGCCTCCCGCCACGCAGTGCACCGCTTAACACGCCAAATCAGGATACACACGTGACTTCTTCTATACAATACAACACAGACAAAGATCCACTGCACGTGCATTTTACCCCTGAAGTTTACCCCACACACAGTTGTCCGGCTCTCCCATCTCACACTCGTTTTTTTTGACACATTGTCACACGACGCGTCTCTCTCTTTGTCTCTCTCTAACAATGGCTGACTTCCGCAACCAACACGCATTGGCAAATGCAGTGAATCAACTCCAACCACAGAAGCTTTCCAATAACGTGTGGTTGGGTCCTTTGAACTCCGTTGCTCAAAAGGAGTTCTTGTCCACAAACAACATCAAGTTCATCATCGGTGTCTTACCATCTCAAAAATGTTGTTATTACTTGAAAGATCTCTCATCGGACCTTTTCTGCTGTGTCTCCATCGATCCACAGTTCAACATCCAGAAGCTCACCGAGGATGAAGGAGAATGTCTCATGAAGTTTAACACCAAATTCACCCCGAACGTCTCTGCTCTCACAGATAACAGAGTCTCAAATGCGGTGATTACAAACATCAACTTCCAAAAAATCTTGTCCGATTTCCTCGATGTCATGCGTTCGGCTCAACAGAGAGACCCACAAGCCGGTATCTTGCTTTTCTCCTTCAACGGTAACGATAACATGATTTCGACATTTGCATTATCGTATATCCTTGATCAACACAACTGTGACTTGTCACAGGCTTTCTCCTATTTGAGATCAATTAGACCAAGTGTTAAAGAAATGGATGAAATGGGGTTCTTCGCTAATGAATTGGTCAAGTTCAACATCACACTCAAGAGTATTAAGCAATACGGTGGTATGCCTACTTTAAAGACAAAGAGATCTGCTACCGATATCATGGATCACGAGGAGGCTGAAACGGAGAGCCCAAGACTGTTGAAAAGAACATCTTATGTCTGATGATGTCGCTTGCTGTGCGAGTTGATGAATGTACCATAGAAAAGTTTTGTATGAGTTGGTTCTTGTTGTATTTGATTCTGGTTTTGTATTACCTAGTTGTTTTGTTGTTATATATATAAGCTTACGATTGTTAGATATACTATTGTGGGACATTAAGGTAATTAAGTCCTATGTAGATACGAAGAGCACAAGAAAAGGTATGAGCATGGCACCTTTTGAGTACACCTTTCGGACATGAGGGACCATATATATATGCATATCAGTTCTTCTTCAAGATGGTGATGACATCCTCATCTTCCAACTTATGTGTCAAACCAACGTATTGTGGCTGATGCTTGACACTTGAGCCAAAGACAACAGCGTTTCTGAAATCATCAACAAGGGATTTATGGATCTGATTACAGAAATCTTCAACGGTACAACGATCAGATCTGAGCACAACAGGCTCGGAGAAATCTGGCATCTTACCTTTCGGTTTGGTGTAGACACGAACCAAGTTCAATCTATCCCACATGACTTCGAGCAATTCATCCAAGTTCCACTCTTGACCCGAAGAGATTGGAACAGCGTTCGGCACACGTTTCAAAAGGTCCAATTCCTCGATGGAAAAGGAATCAATCTTGTTCAACACATAGACAGCAGGGATGTATTTTCTGTTAGCTGCCTCTAAAGTATCAATCAAATCATCAACGGTGGCATCACATCTGAAAGCGATATCGGCAGAGTTAATCTTATACTCGGACATGACAGCTCTAATACCGTCTTTATCCAAATGTGTCAATGGCACTGTGTTTGTGATGTTCAGACCACCTTTCTCCTTCTTCTTAATCAAAATATTTGGTGGTTCTTTGTTGATTCTAATACCGAAACCTTCCAATTCTTTCTCGATGATTTGCTTATGAGCTAAAGGTTTGTTCACATCCAACACGATGAAGATCAAATTACAAGTTCTCGCCACGGCAATGACCTGTTTACCTCTACCTCTACCGTCTTTAGCACCTTCGATGATACCTGGCAAATCGAGCAATTGTAACTTGGCACCTTTGTAACGGATAATACCTGGCACTGTGGTCAACGTGGTAAATTCGTACTCTGCAGCTTCGGAGTGTGTTCCTGTCAGTTTAGAGAGCAACGTGGATTTACCCACAGAGGGGAACCCGACAAACCCTACGGTGGCGACACCGGTACGTGCAACGTCGAACCCAATACCGGGACCACCACCTCCGCCAGTTGGTGTTAAAAGCTCACGTCTCAACTTGGCGAGCTTGGCCTTGAGTTGACCGAGATGGAACTCGGTGGCCTTGTTCTTCTGGGTCTTGGCCATCTCCTCTTCGATGGCCTTGATCTTCTCAACGGTCGTCATCTTTGTGTCTTTCTTTCTTTATATGCTATCAAATCCAATAAACTGGTTAAACTGATGGAAATGGTGGACTTTTATTTGAAGCTCTTCGAGGACGGTGTTGCGCAAACCGAAAAAAAAAGTTTTCCGCGACTTTTTTCTGGGAGGCCTTCGCGCGAGGTGGAAAGTCTTCAAGGCCTTTCTGTGGAGTATTTGAACCCTTTTTATCTATAAAAACCAACAACCACCGCTTCACAATGGCTAAGAAGTATGTATTTATGAATTCAGATCTGTCCATAGATCCCCAATATCACCTGAGATCACCGCTAACACCGCAAACAGAGATAAGAAAGGAAAGAAGGGTGGCGATTTCTGGGATGAAGAAGAACAGCCAGCTGCCGAGGAGTTTGGCACTCCAGCTCCAGAGGCAGAAGAGCCAGCTGCCCCAGCTGCCCCACAGGAGGCCACTGCTGACGACTTCGACTTCATGGCCACTTTGAAGAAGAACAAGGACAAGAAGGCCCAGAAGAAGGCTGAAGAAGAACAGAAGAAGACCACTGGCGGTCCTATCATCAAGTCTAAGAAGGAGAAAGAAAAAGAGAAGAAAGAGAAAGAGAAACAGCGTAAGAAAGAGCTTGCCGCTAGAAAGAAAGCACAGGAGAAGGAGAAGAAAGAGGCTGCCACCCCAGCCTCCACCGATTCTACCCCAGCTCCTGTTGAAGCCGAGCCAGTTGAGGCTCCAAAGACTTCCAAGCCTGCTGCTAAGGCCAAGAAGGTCCCAGCCGGTCTTGCCGCTTTGAGACGTCAGCTTGAGTTGAAGAGGCAATTGGAAGAAGAGCAGGCTAGGCTCGAGGAAGAGGAGAGAAGACTCGAGGCCGAAGAAGAGGAGAGGGCTAAGGCTGAGGAGGCCGAGAAGGAGAAAGCCCGTGAGGCTAGAAGGGAAAAGGAGAGAATCAAGAAGGAGAAGCTCAAGGCCGAAGGTAAACTTCTGACCAAGAAGCAGAAGGGGGAGAAGAAACTCTTGGAACGTCGTCGTGAGGCTTTGTTGAACGCTGGTAACATCCAAGTTGCAGCTTTGCAAGATGGTGAGGCTGCCACGGCTCCACAGAAGAAGAAGGTTGTCTACGCCAAGAAGAAGAAGTCTTCCAAGTCTGATGAACAGAAGAAGAGAGAAGAGGAGGAGGCTGCCGCTAAGAAGGCCGCTGAGGCTGATGATGACGAGGAGGCTCTCGTTGACGACTGGGAACAGATGGCTCTTGATGATGACGATGAAGTCACCGAGAGCTGGGATGCCGAGGAGGCCACTGAGCCTGTCGATGCCACTGAAGAGGACTCCACTGTTGACACCGAAGCTGAGAAGAAGGCTGCTGAGGAGGCTGCTAAGGCTAAGGCTGCTGCTGAGGAGGCTGAGAGAAAGGCCGCTGAAGAGGCTGCTAAGGCTGCTGAGGAAGCTGCCAAGGCTATCTCCAAGAAGAAGAATGTCAAGAAGGATTCCACACCATCCGGTTCTGATCTCCGTTCTCCAATTTGTTGTATTTTGGGTCACGTCGATACCGGTAAGACCAAGTTGCTCGACAAGATTCGTCAGACAGATGTTCAAGGTGGTGAAGCTGGTGGTATTACCCAGCAGATTGGTGCCACATACTTCCCAATTGAGGCCATCAAGAAGAAAACTGCCGTTATGGCTCAGCACGAGAAGCAGACCTTCGATGTTCCAGGTTTGCTCGTCATTGATACACCAGGTCACGAGTCCTTCACTAACTTGCGTTCTCGTGGTTCCTCGCTTTGTAACATTGCCATTTTGGTCATTGATATCATGCACGGTCTCGAACAACAGACTCTTGAGTCCATCAGATTGTTGAGAGACAGAAAGGCTCCATTCGTCGTTGCCCTTAACAAGATTGATAGATTGTACGACTGGCAAGCTACTCCAAACAACTCTTTCAGAGACTCTTTCTCCAAGCAATCCAGAGCTGTTCAACAGGAGTTCGAGGACAGATACACAAAGATCAAGGTTGCCCTTGCTGAGCAAGGTTTGAACTCTGAGTTGTACTTCCAGAACAGAAACATGTCCAAGTTTGTCTCCATTGTTCCAACCTCCGCTGTCACCGGTGAAGGTGTTCCAGATTTGTTGTGGTTGTTGCTTGAACTGACACAGAAGAGAATGTCCAAGCAGTTGATGTACTTGTCCTCCATCGAGGCTACTATCTTGGAAGTCAAGGTTGTCGAAGGTTTCGGTTACACCATTGATGTTATCTTGTCCAACGGTGTTTTAAGAGAAGGTGATCGTATCGTGTTATGTGGTATGAACGGTCCTATAGCGACAAATATTCGTGCTCTGTTGACCCCACCACCTGCTCGTGAATTACGTATCAAATCTGAGTATGTCCATCACAAAGAAGTTAAAGCAGCTTTGGGTGTTAAGATTGCTGCTAACGATTTGGAGAAGGCCGTTGCCGGTTCCCGTTTGTTGGTTGTTGGTGAGGATGACGATGAGGAGGAGATGATGGAAGAAGTGATGGATGATTTGACCGGGTTGTTGGATTCCGTTGATACAAGTGGTCGTGGTGTTACCGTCCAGGCTTCTACCCTTGGTTCTTTGGAGGCTTTGTTGGACTTCTTGAAGGACATGAAGATTCCAGTTATGTCCATCGGTTTGGGTCCAGTTTACAAGCGTGACGTGATGAAGGCCACCACCATGTTGGACAAAGCACCGGAGTATGCTGTGATGTTGTGTTTCGATGTCAAGATTGACAAAGAGGCTGAACAGTATGCTGAGGAGAACAAGATCAAGATCTTCTCCGCTGATATCATTTACCACTTGTTCGATGCCTTCACTGCTCACCAGAACAAGCTTATGGAGCAGCGTCGTAAGGACTTCTTGGAGTTTGCCATCTTCCCATGTGTCTTGAAGACGATCCAGATCATCAACAAGAGAAACCCAATGATCATCGGTGTCGATGTCGTCGAAGGTTCTTTGAGAATCGGCACTCCAATCTGTGCTGTCAAGGTTGACCCAGAGACCAAGCAGAGAACCCAGATGATCTTGGGTAAGGTTGCCTCTTTGGAAGTGAACCATAAGTCCGTTGACGTTGTTAAGAAAGGTCAGACCAACGCCGGTGTTGCCGTTCGTCTCGATAACCCATCCTCGGCGCAGCCAGTGTGGGGTCGTCACGTTGATGAGAAGGATGCCTTGTACTCCCATCTCACACGTAAGTCCATCGACACTTTGAAGGACCCGGCCTTCCGTGACTCCGTTCCAAGAGACGACTGGCTCCTCATCAGAAGCTTGAAGCCACTCATGGACATCAAGTGATTGCATTCTTCTTTCATTGTTTGTGTATATTAAAAAGAGAGCATCTGTTAGTACTACGTAAATCTTCGCGCTCGGTGATCTCCAAGCGCGGAGATTTTTTGCGTCAACATCAACTTCTACCAACTTCTAGTTTTATAGCCTCTTTGAACTCCTCCAGGCCTTCTGTTTCATAGGTTTCACACGGACACTGCCTGCTCCTATCACTTGCAAGACTTATAACCTCAGTCCTTCCCCACGTGACCTGAGATTACTGGTCGGATTCTGTTGAGTCAGTGCCCAACATTCACACGTCCATATACACAAAGAATATGGACGGTCCAAAGTCGTCTCCGAGTACACCGTCGATAGGTTTCAGGGACGAGACTCCACCGTCGTCGCCCTCCTCTTCCCATCTGAAGAGCCCCCGTTTGACCTCATCCTTAACCAATGCTGTGCGGTCCGAACGCTCATCCATCGTCTCACAACAACCCTCGCCGCTTCTCCTGGCCATCGACGAGATCACACCGTTGAACTCCCGTGACGATGACTCGGCTCTGTACTCCGACTCGGATGGAGCCTCTCAGAGCAGCGCAGCCATCACAGGCCGTGGCAGAAGGGAAAGTCCCGACCTCGGAGACCCTCAGAAGAAGAAGAAGAGAACATCCAGCAGGCGAAGACGCTCTGATGCCACAGACCGCAGTACGACTCGAAGTCTCCGCTCACACAGTGCACAGCGAGATGCTGCTCGCTACCCACACGCCACCAAGATCTTTAGAAACCTTCTCATTCTCGAGCAGAGTCTCCGTGAACAACACCAGGAACAAAAGTCTTTACGGAACAGATTCACTTTCTTCCTCGCCACTCTTGCAGGTATTGAGGCATTCACGATATATTCTCTGTACGCTGAGACTCCCGGCCCGATCCCTGCTGTGGTTTTGAAGTTCATTGCCTTCTTCATCCTCGTCACATTGGCTTTGTTCCATCTGTCTGGTGAGTATCGTCGTACCATCGTCATACCGAGACGGTTTTTCACTTCAACGAACAAAGGTCTAAGACAACTCAACCTCCGTCTCGTGAAGTTCAAAGAACCGTTCAGTTACAAATTAGCAGACTACTCTCGTGCCGGTCTTCGAGTTTATGTCCATTGGTCTCAGTGGTGCGTTAACAAAATGGGACCTTTGAGATACACCTCCATTTGCATATGGTGGAGTGATGTGCTTAACACTCTGGAGATCAGGGCACAACCGAGAGTTGGACCCACGGATGTTAAACTTATGATGTATCCCAGAGCTTTCAACGCTGAAATCCGTGAAGCTTGGGAAATGTACAGAGATGAATTTTGGGCTAGAGAAGGTGCAAGACAGAGACACGGTGGTGACAAGGAGAAAGATCAGACCAAGGAAAGAGCCAAGACTGGAAGCTCAGGTGGTAATGTCCTGGATAGGGAGAGCTTATTAGAAAAACATAGAAAAGAGAGAAAAGACAGACGCCGTTCCAAAGCGGTTGATGATCGTGCTCAGTTGTCAGCACAGGAGAGAAGATCAAGTGGGTCTATGAGCCCGATCTTGAGACCGGGGAGTAGACTGTCCTAATAAGATGAACATAAGACTGTGATCTATGTAGCCGGAGTTCCGTGTGAATTCCACCAACGAAGCACCGCGCAAATACCATGAATCTACTACCAACTATGAGACTTTTATAATCAAATAAGCTAAGACTTGACAGTTGCTGTCGAAATATTCAGTAGACCTTATTATATCCTTGTTGGAAGAACCCAGTACATCTAACTTAGTCCGGCCAGGCTTGAGCACGAAATGACACGTCAGAATGGCAGAATTTTATAGCACCTGCACAATTTGATACATTTTTAGGTGAATTTAAGGGATTTTAAAAGGTATATTAGGTAATTTTACAATATCTAGTACACTCTGACAAAGTCTGAGGGGTTTAAAGCTAGGTCAAATTTTCTTGTTTCACCAGAAATAGTAAGTCCTTTCTCCAAACTGAGAAGCAATATTGAGTCGGAAACTAGCAGAAAATTTTGCGCTCAACAGGAACGCAGATTTGTGGGCTATTTTGCAGATAAAAGGTCTAGTAAGCACTATTTAAAGAAGTTTAACTGAAAAACACAACCAGTTTATAGGTCGTGACCGCTTGTAAAAAGATTACAAAGAGGGTATAGTGATGTCCGGGTGTTTCCGAGGTGTCCGGGTGTTTTGTGTCTAATGATTATTGGCGTAGTCTTTTACACATTATACGTCAGTTACAGAAATATAAGACACATGTAATTAACCCATATAAAAAACCATTTTCATCCTCATAGAACAACAACACTAAGCATAAATAGAAGTGGCACCCAACGTCAAATACTCTGGATGAGTCTTTGGATTTGGAGTCCAAGGACCAGCCATGATACAATGGATTCTCATGTTTTCAGCATAATGCAAGTTTGTCAACAACTTTGGTGTGATTAAGAAGTATTGCGAGGTGTGTTCTTGACAAGCGATCTCAACCATGTGTTTATGAACAATTCTCTCATTTCTGGCATCCATACCTTGATTAATCTCATCGACAACTCTGAATGGAGAAACAGTGAGTTCTTGCATACTGATCATGTAGTAAATCGTCGAGACGGCTCTCTCACCACCAGACTGTGTATGACTGTCTAATGCCTTCAAGTCAGCCTCATCACGGAACTTGACCATGATCTCCATTTTCCAATCCTTAAATCTCTCCTCTCTTGAAACACGAACCTCACCCGCACTACCAACCGTGGGGAAGATCGAGGAGAACTTCTCAGAGATCTTGGAGACCATATCATTGAGCTTTGGTTCCCAACTGTTGAAAATTTCCAGCATCTTCTCGGTAGTTTGCTTGACCCTGAACTCCAATTCTGGTATGTTTTGACCCAATCTGGCCAACTTGTCATTGATCTTCTCCAGTGTTGTAACCGAGGATTTGGAACCAGAACCCAACAAGCTCATCTCAGCTTCAATACCAGTAATCTTATCCTCAATACCAGCAACGGAGAAACAGTTCTCCTCAACGTACTGTGTAGTGTAAACGGCCAATCTCTCTCTCACCTCATCGGAAAGAGATGCAATGAACTCTTTGATCTCCCTTGATCTCTCGCTGTTCTTCAGATCTTGGAGCCTTCTCTTCGACTCTAAATAAGCGTTCTCCAAATTTCGTCTCTTCTCTTCGATGGACCTGAAGAGTGACTTAACAGCCACTTTCCGAGCGTCATGCTCAAACTTCTGAATGTGGAGTAATGTGATTTCTTGGGCGACTTGGTTGTATTTGCTCTGGACCCTAACAATTTCACAGCTCGTGTCGATCTTCTTCTGGGCAAGAGCACCAATTCTCCTCTCGTTTGTTCTGATCTCAGCACTGTGATCGGCATTGACCTGTTCTTCGAGTTTAGCAACGGCAGCTTCATAAATCTTCATTCTCTCAACTTGCTTCTCCTTATACTTCTTCTTCTCATTGTTATCACGGATCAACTTCTTATAAGAGTCAAACGAGGCTTGCAATTCATCCTTTTCAACGTTTCTAGCGTTTCTCTTCTCTCTGAGGGTATCCAACTCAGCCTTCAATTCGTCCATCTCCCTTTGGAAAGTTTGTATCTGTGCACGCAAACCGGCTTTGTCCTCTTCACTGACACCATCACCGGCGTAGTACTTGTTATGGGCATTGACGAACTGGGTTCTCAAAGTGACCTGTCTAGAACCGTAACGGGACTGGGAAAGCGTATACAACGTATCACCGGAGAAGAACTTCTTGAAGAGTAATTGGCCATTGACAGGCTGCTTCAAACGCTCAATTTGTGCCTCGGTCAACTGATGTCTGGAGACTGGGACGTCATGGAGGAAACTCGATTCACATAACATGTGGAGCACAGGTTTTGGGCCTTGGGCAAACTTCAAGAGATAACCTTCAAACCCATAGGATCTCAATTCTTCATCAGACATGGCCTGTCTTGGGAACTGGGAACCCAAGTATCTGAAAGCAACGTTGATCTTCTTCTCCTCGACAATTCTGCGAGAGTGTCTGTCGTAGGCGTCTTTGTTGATAACTGTCAAAGCCAAGGCACTCTTGTTATCGACCAGCTCTTCCAAATACATGGCATATTCCGGTCTCGTTGCAGTAACGGTGAGCAACGGTGGTTCAAACACCTCATTCTTCATATCACGGAATTCTGTACGTAGCAATTGCACAGCACGCTTGGTATTTGAAGCCAATTGCTTAGCCCTGACTTTGTCAAGGATCACAATCTTGTCATTTGACTTCAACTGTTGCTGGACACGTTGGACACTCTGTTGAATACCATCGAGTTGACGCTTAATTCTTTGGACTCGGTCATTAAGATCGGCAACGTCGTTGGCCTTTTCACCAATGAGATTGTGGAGACGTTCCTCCTCTTCGCTGTAATGAGCAGCTGTTTCATCGTCCAAGACTTCAACGCTTTCATACTTCTCTTTGGTGTCAGCCCATTGTTGTTTCTTGTTCTCGAGTTCTCGGCGTTTCTTTTCACTGGCATTCTCAAGTTCTCTAGTTGCTTGTCTTAACGCTTCCATCTTCTTTTCAAAGTCCTCAATGGCGTTGTATTTGGCAGCAAGTTCCTTTTTGAGTTGGTTGGCTTGAAGTTTCTTGTCACGGGCAGCGTTCAGGAACTTGTCGGCATCGGTTTCAATCTCATCGATGGCCTCTTGGAAAGGCGCCATCTCGGTCTTGTAATTTTCGAGTTCACGCTTGATGGCATCACGCTCCTGTTTCAACCTGTTGTATTCCATCTTAATGTCGTTGAGTTCAGCGTAAGGGATCAAGTTCTTGTGGTCTTCGAGTTCCAACTTCTTCTTTTGGAAGGCCTCATATTTCCTTGCCTCTTCTTCGTAACGTTTCTTATCTTCCTCTAAATGTGCTCTTTCGTTCTTCTGTTCCTCGAGCTCTGCGACGGTCTTGACTTTCTCCTCATCGAGTTCAATCAACTGTTGATGTTGGTTCAACATGTTAACGTTGACTGCTCTCTGTGTCGCAAGGAGCAACTCTTCTTGACTGAGTTTGGAGAAGTCGGCGACTTTCTCCTGTGGTAAGAATTGACATAGGTTGTCCAATTGAACGTTAAGTTGGGATAAAAACTGCTTGACCTTAACCTCCGAAGAGTTTCTACCGTTGAGTGTCCAGTCCGACTTGTTGGTGAGGTATATGTCTCTCTTGATCACAACGTCTGGCTCACCTGGCGTGTTCTTCAGTGTAATCTCAATGGTAGCACTCTGCTCACCGTTCTTGACAAACTCAGAGACAACTTTCTGACGACCTAAAAGCGTTGGATGTCCAGCAAGACCGAGACACACAGCACACACAAAAGTCGATTTACCCGTACCATTTGGAGCGATGATCATGTTCAACGAAGGCGAGAGAATGAACTCCGTGGAGGCATACACAACGAAGTTCTTCACTTTGACCTTCATAATGGCACCCGGTGCGAATTTGTCCTTGTTAGCTGAATGTGTTAGTAATGATCTGTGTATATGTCACTGGAGCACATACGAATCTCATTGGAGAGCTTGCGGCGTTTGACGTCGGCTTTGAAATCGTCACGCGCAAATGCGTTAAGATCCATCTGAACCACCATTATTTCGAGTTTCTGCCTCTTCTTTTGCCTGATAAATAGCGGTTCTTCCAAGTTATACGCGTTTATAACGCGACGCGTCTTCCTTCATTCATTTCTGAGCTTTCGCGAATGTCACGTGTGCGGAGTAGGGTGTAGCACGTGCAGCTCACGTGACACACCCAAGCGCGACTTTATATGAACGTTCAAAACATCAACTCTTTCAATCAATCAATCAATCAATCAATCAACAAACAAAGGCAACAAACAAAGGCTGAAAGACAGTACACAATGCCTCCGAAGAATCAACGAAAGGCTGCGGCTAGACGAAGAGCCAAGAAGGAGGAACAGGGCTCCGACATTGAGGACGAATTGCCTCCAGAGAAACCACCAAGACCTTTCAAAGAGATCGATGGCCTACCGATGTCCACCGATGCTCCGGATTATAACATCTTGAATCAGCCATTGTCCATAAAGGACAGTGCTGTGCTCTATTCGTCACTGATGAAGTCGCGTAAGGCCTATACCACGAGCAACGTGTTTGATCTGTTTTGGGCTAAAGGTAAGACCAAGTTTGACAACGATGTTAACGCCAGGGACCGTATGAATAAGCTCTGTGATTGTGGTATGGAGCTGGGTCCACACACGTTTGATGTCAGGTTCTTCATTTTGAAAGATGATGAAATTGAGAAGAAAAGGGAAGACATTAAAAGCAAAAAGAAAGAGAAGAGACTGGCAAACAAGCAGGCAAGGGAAGAGAAGAAGAAGATCCGGGAGATGAAGAAGCAAGGTCCTCCTGGTGTTACCGATTCCACTACTACTACTACTACTCCTACTACTACGACAGACGGTGATGCATCTGTAAAACCGGTTGAAGCCTCGGCCGATACGAGCAAAGCCGAAGTCAAGGAAGGGGATAATGACGATGATGACGACAGTGATGATTCCGACAGTGATAACGAAGCAGCAAGCAGAGAAGGATCTGCTGCTCCAGAGGCCAATGAGTCAACACCTGCCAATGCTCAAGCCCCTCCACAACCAGTAGAGACACAAACACCAGCGACCTCTACACAAGCTCCATCAACTACGGTAGAACCAACACCAAAGAGCAAACCTCTCCCCCCACTCCATAACTCCAGCACACAACAAGCTTCAACGACAACTTCACAACCTGCTCCGCAACCAACACCAAGTCAACCCACACAACCACAACCACAAGCCCAGGCTCCTCCACCTCCACCTCCTCAGAACGACATGATGCAGTCACCAGAGTCACAAATGATGATTGCAAACCTCAATGCCATTGCACGTGTTGATCCAAGTTTGAACTCATTGATGAAGATCGTTGCTAGTGGTAGTGCATCCTCTGCGCAGATCCGTGAATTCCAAGGATACATCCAGAGGGCTAAAGCAATGGGACCTACACCATATTTCAGACAACAGTTCCCTAATTATGATGCTCAGAATAAGCTTGCCAAACAACAAAAGCCACCAAAGAAGCCAAAACAGCAAAGGGATAGACAATTGACAACGTTTCAAGAGATGTACGTTAACGGTGCCGATTTGGTATTTGAGTTTACAGAGTCTCCTAATGTGCGTTTCAGTTTACCAAAAGATGCCATTGTGGAGAAAACTGGTAAAGGAGAGTTCGTTGTTTCGTTCCTAGTGATCTATAACATGGAACAGATTAAGAAATGGAAGGCAAGACAAGTTGTTAAGAAGGAGAAAGCCGAGAAGGCTAAAGAGTTGGAAGAGAAGAAGAAAGACGAGGCAGAGAAGAAGCAATTGGAAGAGGTTGAAGTGGTTGAGCCAAGATCTAGTAGAAGAAGAACAAGAGGTGTTGATGCCGAGATGGAGGATTCAGAAGCTGCTGCCAAGGCAGATAAGAAGAAGCAAGAAAAAGAGAAAGTGGAAGATTTGGAACCGATTCCTTATTACATGCCATTCTCCTTTAAGATCACACAGATTGATGAGAAGTATGATCCTATTTTCATCAACAGTTTCACCAAAGCTGAGGAGACTTATAAGTTAATGGAAAAAACACTGAAAGAGGGTACAAGGGCCCCGAAATATCTTTTGTGGTACCAGGTTGACTCTTATGACGATGAAGATTTGGCTGAGAATCTCAGAGAGCAGCTTTTCCTCATTGAGAATCCACCAAAGAAGTACAAAAAGAGAAACGTAAGTGTCATTTAAGTCATTATCATTATATCATTATATACTAACACATGAAGACCGAGGAGAATCCATTAATGTCCAAGCCGAAACGTCAGAAGAAAGACAAGGCCCCAATCAAAGTTGAATCTGTGTAATGAATGTATTAAGTGTCAACCAACTCACCAACACCTGCGGCGTGTCTAAACAACTTCATCGCCGTCCAACTGATCCACGCCCATAGCCACGCCATCACAGGGATAAGCAGTATAGCCAGCGTGTAGTAGTTATCGACGGGGAAGTCCGAGTCCTTGAAATCAGGGATCGTGATGAATCCGAAGAGCGAGGCCATCGCTAAGGTGAATATCGACCAGACACCGAACAGGATGAGATACCCGGTGCGTGTGTCCGAGGGAGTTGCCCGGTAGTTCGGACGGATATCCAACGGCTTAAGCAGTGTGATTGGCTCCTGACTCATCTCTGCCCCTGCTTCTGTTGTTGTTGTTGTTGTTGTTGTTGATTTACGAGGTGAATTTTTCTCGACTCCGCACTTCTTACGTAAGCGTCTCTACAAACATTAAAGTAGAGCATTAATTACATATAAAAGGTCACCCATGGAGCTTCGTTAGTGCAATCATGGCAGCATCTTCGACTCTGGCACCGTCAGGGATCTTCAACTCGCCGTCAAAGAACTCCTTGGCACCGCTTACACCTTCCAAGTTGGTTTTGTCCTGATCAAAAGCGTACTCGATGTCCCCCCATTTGGCAACCACGAGCAGCAGATTCCCCTTTGTGGAGTCATTTTGGTACTGTGGAAGCTCTGCTTTAGAGTGGTGGAAATAGTCACCACCGTTGATCCATATACTCGAGGTGTAACCGTCTGGGTAAGCACTCTCTGTGAATATTGAGGTGAATGCACGTGCAATTCTCACATGGTAACCGTATGAGGCCTTGGCACCGGTTTGATCTTTATAAGCCTCTAATGGTGATACCACTTTCTTCTCTTCTGTGTCCACGGTGACACGGACATTTGTCGGCACTTGTTGACCTGTGAGTTCAAGGTATTTATCATAACCGATGTTAACATACTTGGTGTTCTTCAACGGCTGTGATTTCTTCTTAGAGTTTTTCGAAGGCTTGGTGATCTTCCCCATTGTCACGGTGAGCCCTTCACGGTATTTGGATTCCACTGTCGTGGACATGAATGGTAATGTGGAGAGTTTTGGGTAATCTTTAGCACATAGGAAGTTCTTATGGAATTTTTGTTGGAAAATGGTCTTCACGAGGTAAGGTGGGGTGACAAAGTATTGTAACACCGTGGCAATGAACATGGCCTGTTCTGTGACTTCATTCCTTGTGTTTTGCAGTGTCTCTTCTTTGGTATCATCGAATATGATTTTCTTCTTACCATCTTTTGACACTTCGGTAGGCTCTTCAATTGGCGGTTTGAAAGTGTCCATGATCACAATTTCACTCACGTTGTAAATGCTGGCGACTTTGGCCACTTGGTAAAGCACTGCAGTGGCCTGTTGTAAGTTTCTAGCGTTGGACGGAGACACAATCGTCGTTGGGATACATAGTGTGTAGTTCATCAGCTTCTGATGTGGCTCCGGAGCCGGTGCTTTCTTCTGTTGCTACGCAGCTGTTAGTGGCACATTGACATACAAAGCACTGAAGAGACATACTTTAGGACCCATCTCCAATGGTTTAATGGCTTAATGGCTTAATGGCTTAAGATCTGAGAGAAGTTATGTGCCATTGGAGAGAATAAAATTTTATGCGCGAAAACCTGGTTACGCAGCCCCGGCGCGATGAGTTACCGCATTTGGCCATTAATATATTTACTTCTTCGTAGGTGGCTGGTAGCTCAGTCTGTCCTTCCAGAAAGACATCGCACCTTTCTTGGTGGTTGGCTGCATCTCAATTGGAATGTCATCGTCCTCGTCACCAGCTTGTTTACGGTGTAACTTCACCGAGAGCTCTCCGTCTTTATGCTTGATCTTATAGCTGTTGCCCAAGACCAGATCTTTAGCCACGAGCTCACGGGTTCTCCCCAGGGACTCAATCTCATCGATACGGTCCATTGTGTCTTCCAAGAGTTCATCGAACCCTGGCTGGGAAGCAATCTCCAAGAATCCTCTCATCATCGCCACAGAATCTGCCCTCACAAAAGAGTTAGCAGAGTCAATGGTGAATATGTTCAAGTTGTCATATAACTGAATGAAATCGTTACGTGTCATGATCTGTCTTGCCCTCCATAACGGCAGCTCTGGGAGCTTATGATCTTGTGTTGGACCTTCTTTCACCAACATTTCGTTGTACATGTCAACAAATTCTTTCATTAACAACATTGCAGATGCCGAGAACTTACCACTGTCATTAACATCGTCATCCATACTACCTCCGAGTAACCCACACTGGTTTAAAAACCACGTCTTTTCACGATCAATGAGCTTATGCGAGGCTTGGATCATATCTGGTTGTTTGGCAACCTCTGCCAAATGTTGTGGACGACCACCAATCAGGTCATATACTTGATTCAAAACAGATTTATCAACATTTTCGTTGAAAAACCGGTAACGGGAAACTTCCAAAGCTCTAATGGACTCCTCTCTGTTGAAATCATGAACGTTGATAACTTCTAATCTTGTACCGAGTTTCTTAAGACGTTCGTATAACCAATAATCATCAGAGTTGAAGATCATCGTCACGAGTCCAGCACCGGATAACGACTCGGCTTTCTGTTGTAGTAGTTCAACGAGCTTAACGCCTTCTTCATCGTCCTTGATAAGTTGAGTGTTGTTGATGATCAACACCAAAGGTTTGCCGTACTTCTTAACACGTGCCACAGCAACTTCTTCCAACTTGTTGAAAGCACGCTCAATGTCAAGCAACGCAGTGGTGTCTCTCGGGCCTCTGATCGAAAATAACGAGCCGATGTAATCCTCATGGTACTCAAAGTTTAGAGCTTTACCCAATCTGATTCTGAAGATCTCCGGGTCGGAATGGGCATCCAAGATGGCAACGTTGAACGAGTCAACTTTCTTTATAGAATTCAACACCATCGAGCTCTTGCCACAACCTTTTTCACCAGTGAGCAGGAAGTACCTTCCGACGAGTTTACCACTGATGATATCGTCAATGACTTTCTGTTGTGGTCTCTCAATCCAATCACCTTCCCTCTTCGTGGTTCTCTTATGCATCGTTAACTCGAAAGCATCATCGCCTTTATCAAAAGCACCGCTCATCTTATCGACGACATGGATGTTGTAGAACTTGTGATAACTGAAGCCGGCACCGGCAAGCACCGCTAAAGATGCAAATGTGATACCGGCTGTCTCCAGGCATTTGCCCAATGTCGAAGAGAATCTGTCCCACGCACTCGGCTCTTCTTCGTACTGTTCGTACTCCTCGTTGTCCTTCTTATTACCGTTACCATTACCTCCATCACCGGATGACTTCTTCTCACTAGGGATAGACACATCCGAGTCTGCGGTCTTAAAAGAGTCAGCATCGGCGGGGATGAGGATCTTCGGGTCTTTCCTCTTGACACGGAGCTTCTTCTTGGAAGAGTCCTGGTCCTGGATCTCTTCGATGACCCCCTCGAGCCCCATCAACGGGTTGAAGCGGAGCGGACGTGTCGTCGAGATCCAGCGGACATTGCCTGGCAAGCCTGCTGGCAAGCAGCGGAGAGCACGCAGAAGCATCTGATTGGCCCTTTAATATGTTGTTAATGGTGTTGGTGGGGTTCGACTTCGCGTTTCGACGTTGAAATTCTGCAGGGACCGACGCGCTTGGCGGTGCTACATACGCCCCATCCTTATATATATATTACCGTTCATTGGTGATTACAAACGCTTTGATTGGTGGTTATAAACGCTTTAATTGGCGAGAGAATAAGAACAGTAGCTTCTTCGCTGATACAGCCGTTCATCAGACGCGTCACAAAACATCCGGACACCATATATCTTTCTTCTATTATGTTATTTTCTATCCACTCTCAACGATCTGACCTTGGATCTCTCCGATGGTGACAGAACCCAGTTCATATCAATCTCGTCGTCTTCATCGTCAAAGCCCAGGATCAAGATGATCTGTGTCACTCTTAGGAACTCATCTCTAAGGTTATACCTGTTTCTCGTTATCTCACCGATCAACCCACTGAAGTCTCTCTCCAGTTTGATAGATCCCAGTTCGTTGATGTTGTTCTCCAATGACCACAGCTTGCGTTCCAACAACGCAGACAAAGTCTTGACGATCGTCGTAACAAACTTATCGTAGATCTGTGCATCCATAGTCTTGATATACGGGGATATAAGATTTTGCCATTGATCAACAAATCTTCTTGTAACAGTGTTCTCCTCCTCGTCGAATGTACTTATCAAATAGTTAACATCTCTGAAACAATCAGTCAACAGAATCTTAAGCTTATTCTTCATAACTTGGTTGAACAACGTATGAATGTTCTCATCCAAAATCTCGTTTGATCTCTTGATGAATTGCTCCTCGGCATTTTTAACAATCACCTCGAGTTTAGCACCATCGGTGCCAAATGGATAGTTTCTCTCCAAAAGCACAATGCTTTGTTTGATAACTTTGGAGAAATACATCGCACCGACACCAATGGTATTCATCAAGATCAAAAAGGTATGCAGTCTGGTTTCATCACCGGCAGCGATCTGGTTAAATGCATTAGCACCTCTCATGAAGATGCTTCCCATGGTGTTACTCTGCTTAGGTTGTTGTTGTTGATGAAGCTGTTGTGAATTGGAAACTGTCAGTGTTGTCCCCGATCTCGGTTGGAATTCTCGGAGTCGTTTGTGTAATGTCCGAAGATAATCAACTTCCAACACTGAACGGATCTTGGCAATGTTGTTTTTAACAGTGACGGGTTGGCCTGTCTCGATGGATTGTTTCAACGACGTGGAGAGAACCATGATGAAATCTTCCATTGCCGAGGAGACTGGTGCCGTTTCAGGTGATGTTGGTTTAAGTTGACGGATGTATGGATCCAAGTCTGGCAGCTCTTCGATTTGGAATGCCTGTTCCAATGATCTTCTTATGTAGAAAGTGCTGAATGTCTCAAAAATTGGTAAGAATTTGGATTGGATTTTTTTGGAAAATGCCGATTCAATGATCGGTTTGGGAAGTTTCAACTCCTCTTGTGTGATTCCTTGGTATTCGTTCCATTTAACGGCAATGAATTTACAATACAATGACCAATAGTGTAAGAATGAAGATATCTCAGCACATAAATCACCAATCTCCACCACAGATATACTATCCTCACTCATTCTTTGCAACTCAGTGCTTCCCCTCGGGGACGGTGTGTTTCTGTTTGAAATCTGTGTGGTATTAGTCAAAAAGGGGAACTTGTAGTTCTGAATCTCATCAATGATCCTGGCGAAGCGTCTTTGATCGTAAAAAGTGTCACTGATTAACCCTGCTTGGGAATCTGTTTCCCTTTCGACCCTTTCAATGATACCGGTCATATGTGACAGGCCATAGTAATTAGCAATGACATTCGCATGTTGATTCAACATCGTTGACACAATCTCTAACAGTTTCATCAATGCAGCCGGGTAGAACCCAATTTTGCCCTGTTGTGATTGATTTGTGATGATGAGTCTGCTCTGTGATGCAATGATGTTACAGATGAACTTGGAGTAACAATCTAAACCAACGTTATCCTTCCCAATCAATGGGAACAAAGAGAAGAACTTAGTGAGCTTCTCCACGTCTTTCGCATCTGCAGCTTTTGTAAACTCACTGGAGAAGAGATTGGTAAGCTGCTCAATCCAATTGTTGACGGTGATTTCCGGTGTATCGGGGACATCTGTAGAAGGTACAACGTTATCGATAAAATCACCTTTTGTAGGCAACGTGCGTATCTTGGCAATGGACTTGGCAGCCGTTGACCAATCGTGTTGTTCCAACGCGGAATAGGCAGCCAGTATACACGATCTGAGTTCTCTAACTTGGGAGACATACTCAACGGTTTCACTGACACGAGATCTCTCCGCGTCCAAAAGCCTAACCCTCGCAGTGATCTTCGAGGCCAATGAACCGGCATTTGACAAGAGGTCTACCAATGAACTCGAGTTGTTCAGCGAGGTCGAGAGCTCCGTTCTGGCCAATTCAAGACGTTTACTCTCCTGTTGATGTGTTCGTGTCTCGATGAACGTATCGAGATCGTCTCCCAGTTGGGTCTCCGAGGTCTCAATTGCACGGACAAACTTCTCCAATTGGTGCGTGTTTGTGATCCGACCAAGCAGCCGCTCATACTTAGCAGCCTCCGTCATAGTTGTCTGTTTTCTATATAAAAGGAGAGAGAGAGGAGGTCCCGAGACCTTTGTTTTGTTGACGTTGCAACACCCGGACACCACGCGAATAAAGTCACCAACTAACAACATATAAAGCTTCTCTATCAACTCCAAATCCCTTGGGAAAACAGGTGATGAGAGAGTTCATGGACTCCGTGCTGCGTTCTTTCTACCACGCGTCCGGTTGGAACGAGGACAACTCGTACGAGAACATCGTCGCCACCAGCGAGGCACTCATCGATTTCCCCATCCAGACAGACGTCAAACTAAACGTTGCCTCCAAATCCTCGGAACACACAGCTACACAGCTCACACTCAGTAACACCGGTGTAATCAATGGGTCATTGGCATATCTGTATACAAGTGCACCGCTCAAAGACGTGCTGGGCACGAAAGAGCTCTCGTTACAAGATGCCATTGCCGGATATCGAGTGATACGACCTCCGGGCCCACCTATTGTCCGATCGTTTGCACGTCATTCGTTGTACTATGGACGGATGTATTTCCCCGGTTCAGCGTTAGAGGCAATGGTTATTAAGAGAATGTCTGAACACTCTCAATTGTTGATAAAATGTGTCAGTAACGAAAGGTTGAAGAGCAACGGTACAATGACTTTCTATTGGCAAAAGGATACCGGTAGGTTCTGTCGAGAGTTTATCTTCTCGACAAATGAGGCATTGCTTGGGTTTAGATGTCTTTATAATTTCAGACAAGGTGCCGAAAGATTGAACACTGCGCTTTATAACAACTCCTCGTTGTCTGTTGGTACCGAAGTATGGTATGGAGCCATGAATATGAGTCCCGGTTTATCAACCGCGGTGAGATACTCAACACAATCGACGTACACGGGGAAACCGTTGACAATGACACTTGCTGCTAACCCAATCCTAGGTCACATCTCCTCGACTTATTCGGTGAAGACTTCTATCAATTCAACTTTCTCATCTCGTTATGACTTCAACGTTTATTCATACGATTCTAATCTATCATTCGGTTGTGAATTATGGAAGGCTAACCCACCAACACCTTTAAAACACATCAATCCATCATTAACACCACATGCTAAACACGGTGAAGACGATCAAACAGTGATCGAGGCATTTGAAAGCCTTGTCCGTGACACAGACTATACAAGTGTCATCAAGCTAAGCACCTCGTTGAATGAGCAACAGGTGAAATTGATGTGGGAGGGCAAATTCAAAGATTTCATGGTCAGTGCAGGTGCTGATTTACAATTGAAATCTCCAACTCCGGATATAAAGAAATGTGGTATTCAGATACAATACTCTTCATAGAAATCATGCACGACGCGTAAACAGTGCCCCGTTCAGGTCAACCTCAACAGTTCTATCAATGATCACTTATGATATCAAATCCTATAGTATAAGAAAATATAAGTAATGGAAATGCTCTAAGATAAGACTATGGATGTGACCGATATGTAAACAGAGATCCCGGTGTAAACACCGGTTCCATATAGCAAGCCATTCTCCATATTATATGGTGGCTGTGACAAGGCAATGCATAAGCAATGTGTATATGTATATTAAGCAATATGTATTGAGCAATATGTATTAAGCAATATGTATATACATATGACATATGGAATGCCGGCGGGCTATGCATTGCTGTTCGATGTGCGGCTTCGAGCAACCTTGACAGGGACCCCTGGCACTATATAAAGCCTTGCATATGCCCATCGAGTTGAATTTCACCTTTGTATAATCTTGACAAAATCAAACACAATGGCTTTCACTTGTTCCGATATCATCAAAATCATCTTTGGTAAGTCTATACTCTCTTATGTTCTATGATATACTAACAAGACATTAGCTATCATATTACCACCTCTTGGTGTGTTTTTGGAGAAAGGTTGTGGTACTACGTTGTTGATTAATATCTTGTTGACAATCTTGGGTTATATCCCTGGTATCATCCATGCTTTGTATGTGATTCTCAGGTATTGATCATATGACATATGTTTTTTGTCTTATGATTTGTCTTATGTCATATGTTCATATGTTGTATGCATGTCATAACCCATGTCTATATATGTCATATGCTGTACTATTATAATGTATCCCGTTGGACTTTATTAATGGATGTTTAATCCGTAGTATACAAAGGTCACTTTGTCTTCTTATCTTCTGGTTTGGCAAGTGAGAAGTTTCTTCTTGCCTCAATGATTTTTTTCATTCTTTCTGTTGTATCCGAGGGACCATATTTTCTGAAATTCTTTATATCTTGATTAACATTCTTTGACATTCCGGAACTTAGATAGTTTTCAAAGAATTCACCAATCTCGGCGAAATAATCATAAGTTAAATAGAAATGACTTGGATCTTGTTCAATGTCTTTCAATGACTTGACATCTTCAAAAGTTGTAGCATAACCTTCACCTTCACCGAGAATGATACCTGGATTTTTCAATTTTTCAAACAATCCCAATTTTGAGGCCTTAACGATACCACCAACTCTTTTAACCTCTTCTTCTCTGTAATACTCCTTAAACTCATCAATCATGGCTTTTCTGGAACCGGTCCAACCGATGTTAATCAATTCTTGTCTCTTAGCGTCATCAAATTTATCAGTCTTATTAACGGAGTACACTTTATGTGGGTTCAAAGAGTATGGGTTGAACATACCGAGATAAAGTGTGATATAAAGCATAAAACACTTGAAGAAATGGAATCCAAAGAAGATCATCTGTGCAGTGAATGAACTCTTATTAACCACTGTTTCTTTCAACATCTCATCAGCGGCTTTGGTAAGATCAAATTGTTTCAAAATTGTTGCAATGATTTTACTAACTTGATTAGTGAGACAAATACCTGGAGTTGGAGACCAAACATCTGGTAAATCTGTATAAAGCCATGTTGCCAATGTCGCCACCGTGGCAATATGATTGAAAGGTTTTGGTTTCCAAACAGGGATGATCAATTGACCAGGCCAAGCATGATCAGAGATTTTGTCTGATAGTTCAACTTTTTTAGTGTTGGTTGTAGCATTATCGGTGTATAACAACCCACCATACAACGTCAAGAAGCCTGGGTCTGTAGACACCTCGAATCCAATTGGAATCTGATCATAGAAAACAGATGGTCTCAAAGAAAGTTTCAACGTTGTGAAGACATTAATGAGAGTCTCAAAAGTATCGTTAATACCAACGGAGAAACAGTAATCCTTCTCCGGGTCGTTGTTCATACGGATGTAAACCTCCAAACGGGCATCCTGGGCATCGATCACGTCTTCAGCGGACATTTCTTTACCCTATAACAGTAGTATCAACGGGTTGAAATAAAGTCTGGGGAAAGGGTGAGGTGGCGGTTTTTATATGATCTAAAATTTTGGGGGGCGGACGTTTGAAGGCGCGCGCAGTACAAGTGCGGGGGTGCGCGCCGGGTAATCTTTCGGTTATGTACTCTTTTTCAATATGTATCCACTTCTCTATATATATTTCGATATATAGGATATATATCGATATGTGATATCATATAAGAATATGTGTATCTATATATTGATTGATATCTATTGGTATACTATATATAGGTATACTATATATCGAAAAGCGTATGAATGATATCGTCGATGAGGACACCACGCGCTCCTGTAAGAATGACCGGGACGTCCATGCAATGGGGCCATTTTGCGGAGCTGCCCCCACGTACGTGCATGTGGTTGCATCCACATAGGATCTAGACCCTCCCGCCTTAGACTATATAACAAACATATATATGACAAACAGCTATAAAGGACTAAGGGTTATGTGCGCCGGATTCGTCAAGTTTAGCCGCTAAGTGTGGCCCTTACCGAGTTCCGCGAACGTGTTTTATACACCCGGACACCACAAAATCTGACCGCGATGAAGTTTACTGGTAATAAACATTCGTCATATAAAGTCTTTAAAAGTCTTTGTAAATTACAGGATCAAAGGGTGAGATGGACACAGACATCTGCTTGTACAACTTGACGCTTCGTCAACGGGACGCGTCTGTGCGGTCGTGTGTTGGTAACTTCTCCGGTAAGAAAACTCAAGAGATCATCACTGCTACTTCCAACACTTTAACAATCTTTAAACCGGATACAACAACGGGGAAATTGATTCAATTGGTCTCGAAACAGGTGTTTGCCATCATCAGGAGCCTTGCCAACTTCAAAATCGCAGGCTCGGGTAAAGACTACATCGCTATCACCTCGGATGCGGGTAATTATTCGGTGTTGGAGTTTGACTTGGAAAATCTTCAATTCATCTCTTTGTTCAACGAACCATATGCCAAGAGTGGTATAAGAAGACTCTCGCCGGGACATGAGATAGCTGTTGATCCAAAAGGTCGTGCTGTGTGCTTGTCTGCGGTGGAAAGGAACAAACTCGTGTATGTTATGAACAGGGATTTGAGTAACCAATTGACAGTGGCCTCTCCATTAGAAGCTAATAGATCCAAGATCTTGACCATAAACACCGTTGGGTTAGATGTCGGTTACGAGAACCCACAGTTTGCTGCAATTGAGATCGACTATGGTGATTATGAATTCGAGAATGAAGATGCTTCATCATTCAATCGCTCTTTAACATACTATGAATTGGATCTTGGTCTGAACCATGTTGTGAGGAAACACACGGAGCCTGTCCCTAACACATCAAACTTACTGTTACAAGTGCCAGGTGGTAATGACGGTCCAGGTGGTGTTATCCTATGCTCCAAAAACGTATTGTCATACAGAAATCTATATGGTGACAGACTCAGTGTATCGATCCCGCAAACCGAAGAACAAAAAGGTGATGTTTATGCCATTGCCGGTGTTTCCCATAAGATGAAGGATCAATTCTTCTTCCTCATTCAGACGAACTTTGGTGATGTGTTCAAACTTGAACTCCCACCGGACAGATCCCTCATCATATCGTATTTCGATACAATCCCAGTTTGTACCTCGCTGATCGTTCTCAAATCCGGGTTCCTCTACGCAGATACCGAATATGGGGACAAGTATTTCTATCAGTTTGAGAAATTGGGCAGAGATGAAACGTTTGTATCCACAACAGACGAGAAACTCACCCAGTTCACATTTAAAAGAACTGAACTTGAAAACATCTCCCCAGTTCACATCCAGGAATGCATCAACCCATTGCTAGATTCCCACCTCACCACCGATGAAATCTCAACAAAGTTATATGCCCTCTCCGGGCTCAACTCCACTGCATCACTGAAACTACTCCAATATGGACTCCCCATCACCGAAGTGGTTGAATCCGATCTCCCAGGTCCAGCACACAGAGTGTTCACCACCAGGCTCACACGTGACTCTTCGTTAGACGAATACCTCGTCATATCGTTCATCTCTACGACTTTGGTGTTATCCATTGGCGAATCCGTTGAAGAAGTGTCGGATTCAGGACTCATCACGACAGAGGAAACATTGGGTATCCAACAGATTGGTATAAATTCATTAGCACAAATCCATGGCAATGGTATCCGAGTCATCCAGGCAAAGCAAGTGATTAATGAATGGCAACCTCCAGCGGGGATTAAGATCACTTGTTGCTCGACTAACAACCGTCAAATTGCAATTGCATTATCAAATAACGAATTGGTATATTTTGAAATTGATGATAACGATCGTCTCGTGGAGTGGAATGAACGTTTGGAGATGGAGACCCGAATCACAAGTTTATCACTTGGTGAGATTCCACAAGGGTTGATAAGGGCTCCGTTTTTGGTTGTTGGTGATCAGGATAAGATCGTTCGTGTGCTGAGTACAGACCCGAAGAACGTGTTGGAACTGGTGGTTATGCAGAGTTTGAGTGGTGTGCCTACAAGCTTATTGGTGTGTTTCATGCAAGGGGATCTCTGTGTTAATGTCGGATTGGACAATGGTGTCTTTGTGAGAACGAAATTGGATGGCCAGGGACAGTTATACCATACGAGAACTAAATACCTCGGTTCCAAACCGGTGATGTTGAGCAAGTGTGTGAAAGACGGTGAAACTGTTGTGCTGGCTTTCTCCAATAAGACTTGGGCCGTGTCGGAGTTTGACACTTTGAAGATCAACCAAGTGCTCATTCCCAACTTGAACCACGGGTTCAGTTTCAACTCTGAGGATTGTAAAGACGGTGTTGTCGGTGTTTATAAGAAGAAGCTTGTTATCTTTACCATTGATGACTTTGAGCATGATATCAGTGCTAATTCCGTTGAGTTGAAGACAACCCCGAAGAGACTGATACCACACGGTGATTTGTTATACATCACAGAATCCGGTGAGGGTAATTTCATTGAGAAGTTCAACACAGAGACAAATGATATGGAGTTACAAATCACACTTGAACCCACGGAGAGGATCTTGAGCTCGGCAATTGTGCAATTCACATCTAAAAACGAGACATATCTCTTGGTGTCCATTTCAACGGGCACAGAAGCATTCATCAACACATATACACTCGATCTTGAACTCATTCACAAGACCAAGATTTATGACGTTGCGCATGCAATCATTGGGTTCCAAGGCAAAGTTCTCGTTGGTATTAAGAACAATCTTCGACTCTTTGACATTGGTAAGAAGCAGTTATTGAGTAAAGCTGCGACGACACTCGACACCATCGACACAATTGTGAAGTTGGATTGCCAAGGGCATCGTGTTGTTGTTGGAGATTTGAAAGAGTCTGTGACTTTCTTAACTTTTAGTGAGAAGTTGAATGAGTTTGTTCCCTTTGTTGACGATATAGTGCCAAGATACATCACGAGTATGAAGATGGTTGATTATAACACTGTGATTGGTGGTGATAAGTTTGGTAATTTGTTCATGTTGAGATGTTCCGATGAGTGTTCCACCACCGGTGAGAATGCTAGTCTTGTGATGACAAAGGATAAGCTCTACAACGGTGCTCCGTACAAGTTTGAAAATGTGTGCAATTTCTTCATTGAGGACATTCCAATGAGTCTTAACAAAGGGAATTTCAGTCAAGGTGGTAGGGACGTTGTCACTTACACAGGGTTACAAGGCACCGTTGGTGTGTTGATCCCGTTGTTGACCCGTTCAGATATCAAGTTCTTCCAGAGATTGGAGAGAGCCATGAGACTACACGTTCCAAGCCTGGTCGGTAGGATGCACTTGCAATATAGAGGTTATTACCAACCGGTGAAGAACGTTGTCGATGGTGACTTCATCGAGACTTTCAACTCATTGGCTGATGAATTGAAGGAGAAGATCTCCGATGAGGTTGATGAGCCAGTTGCCGACATTGCTGGTAAGATCTATGACGTGAGGGCTTTGTCTATATAGATGTGTAATATTAAAACCTCCCTCTAAACAACTCTTTTATGATGTTCTTCTTGACGATGGTCTCTTCGACGATGCCATCAACGTGTCTGTTCTCACACCGGCCATACCACACGCCGAGTCCATCCTCGTCGTAGTACAACACGTTGCCAGCGTAGGCATGTCCACCTATATGGGAGACGATGCCGACTCTAACACCTTCCGGACAGCCATCACCGTACAACATCCCTTTACTCTGGAGATTGAACTCGAACTCCTCCTTAAGCAGCGGGGCGATAAGACCACATCTTACGTCTCTCTGGGCATGTCCACAGATCAGCAGCACACGACTCGTGTTTGCCACGCTTGGCAGAGCATTGGGGTCACCTTGTGGATGGAGCACCTCTTTCAAGAACCTCTGCGCAGTGTGCTCTGTCACTGCGTAGTAACGGTTATCCGGGTAGACCAGCACGTTGTAGTCATGGGCCCTGTCTAACTGTACATTGGACACCCCCACTGGGAAATTCGGGTCGGTGTCGCTTCTCTTGAACTGTGACAGCGTGGAGATGAGCTCTCCGGGCATCAGCTCCACTTTGGACTTCCACTCCACCGCTGGCACCGCTGAATGCACAAACGCGTGTTTCCACGTGCCTGCTTTGGTTCCATACAACTGTTTTGCTCGGTCAATGGGCTTGTCAGCGGGGAAATGGCACTCGCAGAAAGTGTTTGTCGATGTCGTTGTCGGCGGTGGACACGGAGACTCCACGAGCTTATACCTGTCTCTCAAGGCCAGCAAACGTCGCAGTGTTGGCTTCATTGACAATAGAAAAGAATAAGAAAGAGAGAACAAGAGAGAAAGAACCAGGAAGAAACCGAAGAAATATCTTTTATTGCTGGTCCAGCCGGTAGCGCCGCGTAACAGCGCGCAAAATAAACCATCTGGCGTCTTCCATCACCAAACAAATACACCACAAATCATAGGCAAGGATGACACGGCTCAGGATCGCCACGTTGCAGCTGAACCCTCTGATCGGGGCTGTCGAGGACAACATCGCCAAGGCCGATGCCATCCTCAAACTGGCGTTCCCGAAGAACGCCAGTCCAGACCTCTTGGTGCTCCCGGAGATGGCACTCGCCGGTTATAACTACACGTCACCGACACACGTCAAACCTTTTCTCGAGTCCCCGCAGAGCAAAGGCCCCATGCTGCAGTGGGCAGAAGAGGTGAGTAAGAAGTACGGCTGTTTTACTGTGCTCGGATACCCAGAGCTTAAAGACGGCAAGATCTTCAACTCCGCTGCGGTGTTCAACAGATCGGGTTCGTTGATCCATAATTATAACAAGTCTTTCTTGTACGAGACAGACGAAGTGTGGGGTTGCAATGAGGGTGAAGGTTTCCAATCCTTTGAGATGCTACCGGGTGTTAAGGCCAGTATCGGTATTTGTATGGACCTAAATCCTTACAAGTTTGAGGCCCCATTCAATAGCTTTGAATTTGCATCGCATTGTCGCAAAGAGGGTGTTAACTTGATCTTGTGTCCAATGAACTGGTTGCATGCTAAGAGCCCTTCCATCATGGATGTCACCATTGAAGAACAAAGACAAATGGCAAACAGATTCCAATTGGAGGTTGACAACATCAAAGATGAAATAGTCATTAACACTGATACAGAAACCATTGATGACTATGTGATGGTGGAAGATTACAAAGATCTACATACCCCTGACTTCCACAATTTGAACTACTGGATCTTGAGATTCTTCCCTTTCTTAAACCATATCATGAAGCCATCCAAATTTAAAGACCGTGCCACAGTGGTCATCTGCAATAGAACCGGTGTCGAGGACACCATTTTATACGGTGGAAGCTCAACGATTTTACAATTCTTGGGTACTTCTGGCTTAATAGGTTATGAATCTGGGGATTTGACAAACAAGAGTGTGTCTGTGTTGGGTGCTTTAGGTAAAGGTGATGAAGGTGTCCTAATCCGTGAGGTTGATGTCTAGTAAAGAAATAACCGTATAATATCTTCCCCAATCCTATAGAACAAATACAACCCTAAAAGTACACATAACAGAAAAAAAAACTACTCATTGGTCTTAGCAATGCTGACGATCTTCTTCCAATGTTCAACGTCTCTGTAAGCCTTCTCAAGCTCAACTTTCAACTTCTCATTGGTAGCGGTCAACTCATGCAGAGCCTGTTCGTTTAAAAGTTTCTCCAAAGTCCATTTCTCAACGTTGTTCTTCTCAGAGTCTTTAAGTCTCTTGATGTATTCAATAGCACGTTGGATGATCTGTGACTTATTCGTCTCTTGGTTTGGTAAAAGCGCAGCGAGTTCTTTGATTCCAGCGTTAATCGTCTCCCTTCTACGTCTCTCAACCTCTTTATGGTTCTCCTTTCTCATCTTGTGCCATTCCTGCGTACCGGCCAAAGGCTTCTCACCTGCAGCGTGAAGGATCTGTTTCAAACTGTCATTTGGCTTGTCCGAGTTGTCATCATTCTGTGGGGTAGATTCGGCATTGGCCTCAGTGTTATCCTCCTCGGCATCGACAAAGCCTTGGTCAAGAAGCTCAGAGTCGATGTTGGCCTGGTCCTCCGTGTGGGCTTTCTTCACGACAGTTCCGGTTGCCTGTGTATTAGCACTGCGTTTCTCTGGCATTTGTCTTTGTTTGTTTGTTAGCGGGTCAGATGATAACCACGTGAGAAAAACGTGACAGCGGACGGGCCAGGCTTTATACCCGTCAAAATTTTGTAAAATCACGTGTTTGTATCCGGATTAGGTAGTTTTCGCGTAGTCACGTGTGTCACGTGTCACGTGGGGGTTCACACCCAGACACCAGCGGAAGTGTACCGGGCCGACGGGCTTAGACGGCCGCGAAGGAAGTCCCGTCAAATTTACCGAACTTTTATGTCAACAGAGGCCATTTTATAAGGGGATTTCGGTCATTAGTGATAGTAATGGCCAAGGAAAAGGACAATGAGCGTAAACGCATTTCTGAGAGCGCAACTCCGCCTTCCCCCAATGGGAAGGACATGACAGGTTCGAAACGACAAAAGATTACCCTCTCATGTAACGAGTGTCGTCGACGTAAGATCAAATGTGACCATGCTAAACCCGTGTGTGAGAACTGTATTAAACGAGGTTCTGAGAAAGCATGTACTTATGCCCGTTCGCCGTGGATTGATATCATCGCTGCAGAATCCAAAGTTTACCAAGAGATTGACGTGTTGAAGAAAGAGAACGACGAGCTTATGGATGCCGTTGCATCGATCAAATCTGAGTTGATCTTGGTTTATAAGAAGAACCACAACAACATCACTTCGCCGGATGACGATATTTTGTCTACGGGGAATAGTAATTTCATCTACGATGCCGAGTTCGCCAATCAAGAGGTTTCCGGGTCGTTCTATTCCTCTGCTATGAGAACACATGGAGAAAGTACAAGGAATACAGACGATGGAAGTTCATCGGATGGGTCCGATTTCCATAACAAGATGTCCAAATACGAATATCATTTCTTGAAAGACACCACTGAGATCCCACTTCGAAACCGTGTCAAGAGAATCCTATCCACCGATGTCTCCCTCATCGAGTTACAAACTTACCATGACGTTGAAGTTCCACGTGTGCTCACGACGTTGAGGTGTGGTAATGACAGCTTCTACAAGAACTATTACTTGAACCAACTTATATCCGTACTACCCACAACGGAGATCATGGAACAACACATCGCATATTACTTCACAACAAACTATCACAGACACATGCCAGTGCTTAGTGAATCGATGTTGCTAGCGTCGTTCCGCAGGATGTTTCTAGAAGAACCGGGGCGTATCAAACTTGACCAAACAAAAGAACTTGAAGATTTTGTCGAGTTAGGCATAATATTAATTGTGTTGAAGATCGCATCTTTATACAGAGAAACGGCACTTAACGATCAACAAAATGCCCTATTGCGTAACGCTTATGTCGCTTTTGAACTTGGTGAAGTGAAGATCCGTGCCTCGATTACTACACTCCAGGCACTTCTCCTCTTGACCTCGTTCCGTTTGTTCTCTCATAAAGTCAGTGACCTCGAATTGTTCTTCTCCACTGAACTTTGTCGTGATATGGCCATTGCCCTCGGTATCCATAAGAACACCGAGATTATCTACGAGCATAAGTCCAAGGAGGAGAAACAAGTGCTACAAGCGATCAAAGTGATGTTGAATAGAGGTTGGTAATGACATAGTAATGAACAGTATGTGAATCTATTATAGTACGGTCTCTATTCAAGGGCAACACCATCAACACAACCGAAACCAGCGGCAACACCACCTTCATCAGAGGTGGAAAACTTGGATCTCAACAACCAGCCAGCATCCTTGTTCTCCAAGATTTCAGCTGTCTCTTGGTTGAACAAAATCGTACCAAAACGACCAAGCTCACTGACAATCTCATCGGTGTACACTTTACCTTCTCTAACGACCTTGTTCTTGTGCAATGGTGGGTGAATGAGTTCCATGAGAATGTATGCGTTCCATTCTTCTTCCGGTAAAGAGGCAAGGAATCCTGGGATGTTGTCTTTGTAAACGTTGTTACCACCACCTTCTCTCTGTGGTTTCAAAACATACTTCTCCGGCTGTTCCTGGGCAAGCTTTCTTGCAACCAAGCCTTCTTCAGACTTATCAAGTGGCCAAATCTTCACAAATGTTGATTCGAGTTCACTCAATGTCGATTCATCCGAGACAAATTTGCGCAAGATACGACTATCAGTCAACAGTTGTTGAATCTTCTTGGCACCCGAGAGCTGTGTGAGTAAACTTGGAGCCTTAATGGCAAGTGATGTTTCCAAGACAACCCTAGTCTCCCAATCTTGTTCGGTTTTAAAATCGCTTGGTGCATATCCAGATCTGTAGTACACGACAGACACTTCTTCACCTGTCTCAATAAGGTAAAGTTTACCATCTGAGTCCTTCTTGGTCTTTGTATTAACCTCTTGAAGTGTGATACGACGAGTCTTAACACCGAAATTAGTGATTAATGAGTATTCCAAATGACGTTGATCAAAGACATTACGTTCACCTTGTTGAGTGATCTCCAACACAATTGTGTCCTTGGCACCCGTGGATTGATCGTAATATTTCACACCATCAGCCAAACCGGCAGCCAATTTGTCAAGGGATTCAGACACTGGGATGTTGTTATCCTCGTAGAACTTCGCAGCACCTCCGGTGTAATAACCAGCATTGTTTAAGTATCTGTGCAATTCACCAACTTTCGTACTCAAACCACCAAAAGACACAGAAACGGTGTTGAACTCAACTTGCTTGATCTTATCATGGTCCAACATATAATCGGAACGGAAAACACCAAGGGTAACAGGTTGTTTAATTCCCTCTTGCTTAGCCTTCTTGTAACAGTCCCACAATTTACCAGTGAATCCGGCATCATACTTAGCAAACTCATCGAGAATACCACCAAGATACTCAACATCACTCGAGACTTTAGCATACAGCTCATTGAAGTGTTTCTGCACCAATTCAGCTCTGGCAAATGCCTCAGCTGGGAACAGAGTAGGATAAAGCGTCGTTGGTGTTGTCACTGGTGCATGTTCAGAGAACCCAACTGGGTACATGTCAAGACCATTGGCAAGGGCAAAATGGTGAAGAGCATGGACCAATTGGGCCTCTTGTGTCTCACTCAGCTCTGGAATCATTTTATTGAGTCAATTGGTTGTGTAAATGGGGCCAGAGATAAAGAGATTGATCCCGACCTTCAATTTGTAATTTATCGATTCCGGATAATTGACCCGATCCAGTAATATTCGCGAGCACATATAAAAAAAATTAAAAAAAAGAAGTGGACGAGTCCGGAGTCGAACCGAAGACCTCTCCCATGCTAAGGGAGCGCGCTACCAACTACGCCACACGCCCTTCTGTGGTGTAGAATTGTTGCAGAAGCGACCGGCTTTGCCAAAATGCGCGAAAATTTCCTAATTTGGACAGAGATGCTATACCTTATTAACCGTGAGAGGGTCATTGACACGAGGTTTGTTGAGTTTGAATGTGCACAGACAATTGTGACTTGGAATAAACACTGTGTGGAAATAGCGTAGAGAACTACAATGTATCATCCGAGATAGTAGAACGTGTACTTTCCGGAAGAAATTGTCTAAACTCTGCAGAGGCCCACTAGCGCAAGATTCTCAAGGAGTCAGCCAGTGGTTAACCGAGGCAGAAGTTTGTACAAAGTGTGAGATGAAGCCAGGTTTCCCATGACTTCTTCCCTTTCAATCCACATCCATGGAGTAGAACGCAAGCTGCTTATACTGTGGTGTCAAGAGACCGTACACAGCGACTAGACGATTTCCAATATCAGGTCATAGTGCTGCTCTTACGGTCTTTGAGTCTTGAAGGGTTTCTATCACAAAACGATTCAAAGTGAAAATTTACATCCCAGGACTGTAACAGCAAATGCACATGAGCTGATCCATTTATAGCACTGTCAATTATGTTGTTAACTATCGTTGGCATTTGATGAGAATCATCCTACGTTATAAACGCGACAACCAAAAAAAAAAAAAAAAAAAAAAAAAGTATCGCACGATCTCTTGAATAAGAAAAAATTGTGTCAAACTATACACAACAAATCTGTATTTGTAAGACAGAGATGACCGTTGAACCACCGTCGAAGAAAAGAAACATCAGTCGTGGAATCTCCCGAAACACGGAGACTCAGCGTCACCCTTTGAATGTGAAGCCAGCAGGTAATGCACTCATCTTCACCGATGTCCATCTCGAGCAACAAAGAGCACAATGTCTCGGAGTCTTCAAGGACTTTGGTGATGAACTGATCATGGATCTGTTGTCGTACATCGAGGATCCCAGAGATCTCATGAATCTGGGCCATACATCTCGTGTGTGGTATGCTTATATCTTCGATGAAGAACTATGGAGAAAGCTGTACATCAAGTTAGCACTTAGGGAGGAGAAGCTGATGGGTGGAAATGCACCAGTGCCACCACTTGGTATTGCGAAATGGTGTGGTTCGTGGAGACGGACACTGCTGGGACTACCAGAGACTAAAGAGGCCAAGATCCAATTACCAGACAACTTATTATGTTCTGACACACTGTTCAGACCGTATCAATGCTCTCAAATCGATTACTACAAGCTGATGAAAGATTTGATCGATGAAGAAGAAGAGTCTTGGAAACTTCGAAAGACATTGAACACCAAATTTGGTATTCCGAGAGTAGACGAACAAGAGATAACACAATCACAGTTCAACTCAGAGTATTACAACAAGCCATTCATCCTCACCAACGCTGACACAGAGAGATGGCCACAGTGGTCACTGTCCACGCTTCGTTCCCGTTTCAAAGATGTTAAATTCAGACAAGAATCCGTGCAATGGCCATTAGATTTCTATGCCCAATATTTTGCCGAAAATAGAGATGAATCACCGTTGTATCTCTTTGATTGTCAATCCGTTGCCATGAAACAGTTGGTTAAAGAATACACCGTTCCACGCATTTTCCAACCAGATGTTTTCCAAGTGTTCAATACCGTTGAGACACGTCCAGATTATAGATGGATCATCGTGGGACCAGGTCGTTCCGGATCTACTTTCCATAAGGATCCAAATGCAACAAGTGCTTGGAATGCTAATTTGACAGGTAAGAAACTTTGGGTGATGTTGGAACCAAGTGTGGCACCTCCAGGTGTTGGAACCGATACAGAGGAAAGTGAAGTGACTGCACCTGTTGGTATCGCTGAGTGGGTGTTATCCGGGTTTTACAATGACTCTGTCAAACTAGCTTTGGAAGGTAAGTGTCAGATAGGTGTCACTTTCCCTGGGGAATGCATGTATGTTCCAGCAGGTTGGTGGCATGCTGTGATTAATCTTGAAGACAGTGTTGCACTGACACAGAACTTTGTTCCGGAACCAACACTTGGTACGGTGTTGAATTTCTTGAAGAATAAAAGAGACCAAATATCCGGTTTCCACGTTAAGGATTTCAAGAAGTCATTGGAACAATTCTTAGAGAAGGAAACTGTGGATGGAGAGGCCAAGAGCTTGTTTGATGCCTGGTTACAAAGAGTTGATGATCTTGAGCTTGACAATGAGGATATTGGTGAATGTAACTCTGCACCGACATTACCAATTTATGAATACTTTGTTCAGTTGGTGAAGAAGAACGATAACTACAAGGGGGCCTTGGAACAGGCATTTGTTGAGCTGGAAAGACTTGAACGTGAGAATGCCAAGAAGAATCAGAAGATTGTCCAATCCAAGATGTGGGATGACCTCACCAATGGTGAGACTTCTACAGGCGCCTTCTCCTTCAACTTTGATGAAGAGACTGATGATGAGTGAATGATACATATGCATACATATATTGATGTAGTGTTAACCTCTAGCACGGAGTTGGTCATCTGAACTGTCAGTGGTTAACACTGTAACTTTTTCGTTATCGTTATTAACCTCTTTCACACCAAGGAAGTTAAAGATATGAGGAATGACCAAATCTTCAATATGATCACCCCATATGATATCTAGATGTTCATGATTTGGTACCCCGATTGCCTCTGTATTTTCCTTCGGTAACAATGACAACATCTCCTTGATATCCACGAGGGAATCAATGGTACCATATAGTAATCTGATCGGAACTTTAATGTTTGTCCTTGTTGGGAAAGGTGCATTTCTGAAAGGTCTTGACAGTGCATTAGTAAGGGAAACGTCTTCGTCAAACATCTGGAACACACCATTTCTGATGATTTGGAACCAATGGACAACGGATTTCACTGAGGTGGGGCTGTATAGATGTGCAAATGATGCAAGTTTCTGTTCCTGGGTGATGTTTTCATTTTTCCAATTGAACAACATCTCCACAGAGAGATCTATAACTTTAGAGAACAGTGGTGGGTAACATATGTTTCTCCAAAAAGAGGCCGTTGGTAAAAGTACCCGTTTACCAAAGGCCAAGTACATGAAGTTTGGTGTAGATTTCATCAACGCATCAACAAACTGATTATGAAGGCCATGTGGTGTCATAGCAGGGGCTAGACCGATGAAGAGACTGATTTGTGAATTCAACTTCTCATTGAGTGAGAGTGCAGCGAAAGCCTGTGCAGAACCTTGACTGAATCCAATGTAAGTGAGGTTCTCCTGTTTGGTGTAGTTTAGGATGTAGTTAATTGAATCTGGGATATCATACATGGCAAACTCATCGATGGAGAAATCCCAAAACTCCTTTTGACTCGGTTTTAAACATTTATGTTTGGTGGAGTACTTGTTACCTCTGTTATTACCCATCCAAACATCAAATCCAAGATCATGTAACACGAATGGCAAGTTTCTCTCCTTTTTCAAGTTGACAACCCAAACGTCAGAACACATTAAGAGACCATGATGCAAGTATACCACTGGAGCACCAATTTTCGCAGGTTTAACACGATGAACACAGAGCAAATACCCATCACCAGTGGGCACAATATGATCATCAATCTCATAACCAAACACACGACCGATATCCTGGATGTAATGGCTATCACGGATCTCTCTGACAAGCTTATCACTAGCATTCTCCGTCTTCGCTCTGCGTCTCATCTTCCTCGAAGTGAAATATGGGTGGATGAATTGCAGTGTAGCAGTGACGGCATAGATGAGATGGTCCGGTATGGCTTTTGTAATGAGCGACACGATGAACTCGAGATAAACAGCAACAAACGAGAGCAACACAAAAGGCCACTCTATGGGCGAGAGTCTTCCGATGAAAGGGATGTACATAGTGGTGCTTGCTGTATTGGTTATTGCTCAAGTTAATGGCTGGCTTGAGAAAGGAGTTAACACAATTATAAGTCGCGGGTCACGTGACACTGGATGTATGTTATGTGTGTTATGTGCTTTGCTTTCTGTATTGATCTTTGAATCTTATAAAGATAAGCAAAGATACAATTATCAATTAAGGAACTCTTTTATATATAAAACATGCGCAATTATGAGAGAACCCGGGGAAGTGGTATGGGCACATACCAGCTTACATAACTGATTACATAATCTCTTACATAAGCACCCGGGGGTCATGCGCGCCTTACGAAATCCCGCGCTGTGATTGGTGGTGCTACCCCGGGATTACATAAGCAGTGACCGGGTCGGTTCCGCGAACGGGTTCATCCTTTAAAACAAAGGAAAGCTTCATTACAACCATGAACATCACCATAAACACATAGAAAAGACATAAGCACAATGTTGTCCACCAGAATGGGCCTCGGCCTCATGAGACCTTTGCAAAGCGTCGTTCGCCGTCAAGCCGTCAGATGCTTGAACACCGTTAGCACCACACACGAGACAGAACAGGAGATCCTCGTTGCACAGCGTAAAAACAGACCAACTTCTCCACATTTGACCATCTACCAACCACAACTCACATGGTATTTATCTTCTGTGCATAGAGTCAGTGGTGTTGCCCTTGCCGGAGCTTTCTACGCCTTGACATGTGGTTACGCCTTCTCTTCTGTGTTTGGTTACCAATTGGATTCTACCATGATCCAAGAGGCCTTCTACTCGTTGAGTACACCAACCCAGTACATTGCTAAAGCTGCTATGACTTTCCCATTCTTCTTCCATTTCGCTAATGGTATCAGACATTTGGTTTGGGACTCTGGTAAGGAGCTCACCATTAAGGGCGTTTACAGAACCGGTTACGCCGTTCTTGCATTCACTGCCGCTTTGGGCACTTTCTACACACTTTTCTAAGTCTATTTATACGTCATGAACCCAGAATACATATTCTTTTGTTATAACAGTATGGCTACGTCACACAGATCACAAATAAAAGTAATGTAAATTGCATAAACACATAAACTCATGACAAAATTGTTCATCTTCATCAATTAAAACTCAAAAACTCATCCATTTGAGCTCCAGGTTCACTCAACCCCAAAATCCCACCAATATCAACTTCCTCTTCTAAAACATCTTTTAAAGCCCTTCCTCCTTCTTTCTCTAAACATAGACAAGTACCACCATTTGAACACAATCCACAATCTCTACCTGGCCAATCCATTGGATCAATAGTGGTGTTTGTAGTGGTACGACTCAAACCCATATGGTTGAAATCAAAATCGAGTTGTGTAGAGAGTGTTCTATCCATTGTAGTTGGTGGTGATAACAAATCCTGGGTTTCCAATTTACAACGCTTATTCGAGGACATTATGTTTTCCACGGTTGGTAACCCGGAGTTGTTATTGGTATCAGGGATTGAAATTGGTGATGGTGTAGATTCCGGTTTAACAATTGGTTTTTTCTGTTGTTTGGTATCATCTTTCTTCTTCTTCTTATACTGTCTCTTTTGACGTGGTTTAACCATACCAATGTCTTTGGGATCAACTGTACTTGGTGAGACATCTCTTGAGTTGATACTCATATTAGTGGGTGTCGACACCAGGTTTGAGCCATGTAGTTGATAATGGATCTGAGCAGCAGTTGCCTGGGCATCTATCAACATCGGATCAGCTGTATCCTGTTGTGTGTGTTGTTGAGACACGTTGTTATTCTTCACCCTTTGTAGTTGATCGATTTCAATCTTGAGCCAAGAGATAATGGACTTGAGCTTCTCATTCTCCTGTGTAGCTGAATCCAACTGAGTTTTAAGATCATCACCACGACCTGCTGTTACCGTTGACGTTGAAGACGTTGTGGATAGTGGGATATTAACGGACTCGGACTTGTGGATGTTCAAATTGCCGAGGTTATTAGTCACAGAGGTCATAGAGTTCTGTCTTTTCTGTGATACGGTTGGAGGTGGGGTTTGGATCTGTTTCTTCTTATCACTAGATTTTCTGCCAGCTTTAGGTCTTGGAGGTAACACCCATTGCTTGGAGGTGATGATACAAGGCAAAGACTGTGTATCGAGTCCAGTTAATGACGTTGTTGAACTCGAGGCAGATAATTGCTTAGCACCGACAATAGACATGGAAGAGGTGGTGGTGGTGGTGCTAGTGGTTATCCCCTGTGGCTTTGGCAGCACCTGGACAACGGGTCTTGGAGCCAATAGCGGGGCAGGTGCGATCGGCGTGAGATGGTGAGTGGGTTTGGCAACAACGGGTTTCTGTATTGCCGCTGTCTGCGGTGAGGGTACTGTGGGTAGAGAGGACATCACGTCCGTTTGTTGTGGAGTGGTCATTATGTGTCAGTTTCTTGTTGGGATAATTTTCTGCTTTTTTTTTACACTGCGGGATTTGCTTTGGTAAGGTTATACGTCTCACTGACTCGGGGAAATACACTTTCTTGTTGTTTTATTGAGTGCTTTGATGTTACTCGATCCTCTGTGTGTATTTGAATAAGTGTACTTCAAAGTTTTTCCTTTAGCCGGTACAACAGGGTGATCTGTTGGTCGATTACGGATCCGGGGGAGTAAATGATGAAACGACGACAAGTATCAACAAAGACAAGAAAGCACAGTTAACTGAATGGTTTATGTGTGGATTGCGTTGCCTTAATGATGTGCTTCGGAAAAAGTTGAGCGAAGTTTTCAAAAAGGGCACCGATGGTTTTATATGATCTTCGAAAGCAGAGCTTCTCGGAAGTACGTTCATTTCTAACCGACAACGGCCGCACAACATTTACGGGCACTAACGCAGTCAGAAATTCGTGTATTTCGACCAGGAATTTGATTATGTATAGATCCATTGCTTTTTATGACTTTTATATAAGAATATTCACATAGAACCACCGATTATACCACTTAAAACATGCAATTCGTCTTCCCGAGAACACACCGTCAGCGCGATTTTCAGCTCCGCGAGTGGCTGGAGAAGCCCTATAAACAAGCCGGTATCCATATGTCTGTCTAAACTTTTGAAGAGGTTATTATCTCATCACGTTGGCTGTAATGTATTAGTAATGGACATACTATTTATTATTCAATCTCCGGTTTTTGCGATGATTTGCACTCTCAGATTGAATGTATGAGGTGCCCCTCCATCCGAGGGCCCCTGCCCCTCCTCCAGATGTGTGCAGATGCCCACCGCAGAGCCGTCTTTAAGGGTTTATAATGACAATAAGGCGTGACAATAAGGCATGATTGTGGGGTGGCTTTAACCGAAGGATCATCACCATACTCTCCATATTACGAAGCAGTCGTGCGTTGCCGAGAGAAGAAGTAGAGATCGAACCACTTTTTCCCATGGTACAGGCACACCCATAAGCTGGGGAGGCCATTCCGATCCAATAGATCTACAAATTGGAGCTTCTACAAATGTAATATTTATATCATCCGTATAAATAACAATAACATAAACGGATGTCAGATATATACATCAAGTTGTCCATTCATTAAGTGTTCTCTCTATTGAGCTGGTACGTGATCCGTCTGACTCGCGAAAAAAATAAACATCACCAAAACACGTAAACAACAACAACACGTAAAGAACAACAACATCATCAGCCAGAGAGAATGCTCAGAAGATCCACCATCGGGAAGAACTCCTCGTCGTTGAAACAGAGACAACTGTCGCATCTCCACTCCCAATTAGCACAACTCGAGGCCAATTTGGCAGATTTCGAATCGTTGATAAAGATCACAACGCATCAGGCTGGATACATCAAGAAATTGGGTATCATGCATGGAAGTTTGTATGTATCATCTATACATACGCTTATGACATTTACTAACATGTGATAGGTTCATGGCAAGTCATAAGATCTTTGAAGAAGAGATTAGAGCACAGGAAGAAGAAGTTCAAAGTGAAGAAGAGTCAAATGAAGTTCAGATGGAGGATTAAGTCATATGACCATTGGTTAGTTATATGCATTGGGTTCTGGGATGGATTATCTATTATCATTTCTACTGGCTATAACCCAAAGACACAGGTCAAAGACACAGGTCAAAGACACAGGTCAAAGACAAAGCGAGAGACAAAGTCAAAGTCAAAGACATATGACAAAGACATATGACAAGTATCACTGAGGACCTGTCCGGATTCAAATGACATTAACTCATCATCAAGGAGTATCAACTACACCGTTGTTTAGTGTTAATGAGGAACTGTTTCCCAGTATGTCCAATAACCACTGCGCAACAAGCTGCGCAACACGCTGCGGAAACAGAGGAAAAAGCAGTTCACCCAGATGTAATAACACAATGACATATCAACTATGGTAATTATTAATGACCAACCCAACTAATAACCCGTAGATCATGATTAAAGGCCGAGGCCCAGTAACATACCGCGAACTTCCGCGAACTCGTTCTATACACCGAGCGAACAAACATCGTGAAAGAAAAACGGTGGATGAAGACGAGCACACTTTCAGGAAATTTCTTTCCAAAACGGCACCAGCTAATACACAAAAAATGTTCGGTCCTTTCAGAGGCACAAACACGGTCTTCAGTGGTTTGTTATGGTAAGTCTTATGGATCTCCCCTTGGCCCAGCAGGTCTTTTTGCTAACAGTTTTATGAAGGAAAATCCCACACACCATGTCGAGTCACCAGAAGTATCGTCATCGTAAACGTCTGCAATCGGTTGACAAAGTGATATCGACAGTTTTCTCCGCTTTATCTCCAGAGACTAAGACCGAGACACGTCATTTGATTAACAAATATGCCAAATTACCAAAAGAAAGTGAGATGGTTGCTAAGGATAAATACACCGTTTTCGATAGATTTGAAAAAAATTACAGAAAAAGTGTTCATAGAACTCCAAAATGGACTAAGAAGACCCAGAGAGTTAACCCAGAGTACTTCTGAGTTTTACCCAGGTGTCCAGAGTATGTACATAGTAATGTTTATGATCCTATATTGAAGAGCTGACGTACAAAAAACTTACAAACCATAATACATTGAAACCTAACACCAAAGGGAAACCCAATAAACAACCAAGAGTATTAAAATCTATCCCATATGTAATTTGAGATGAAATAATCACTGTACTTATCATCACCGTAGTTTAAGAAGTCAGTCAAGTTTTTCTCCTTGTTATAGATGATCAACGCGTTCGACTTCAGATCGATCTTGACGCCGAGTTTCCTGTAAACCATCAATTTGAGACTAGTAATGTTAGTATATATGCTTATGGAAAGGGGATTGAAATACATACACAACTGCATCTTTATCCTCATCTTCCTCGATGAAATCGAGATCATCAATCTGTTTCTCCAATGAGTTGAAATCATCCACAAGATTACTCAAACTGGTGGACAGTTCCTGTCTCGAGGAGTTGAGTTCTTTTAACGATTTGTTCAATTCTAATTCCGATGTTTGTGATTCTTTAATTCGTGTCTTGATATCGTTTCTGACTTTGGACTGTTCCATCTCTTGCACCACCGATTTCTGTTCTGCAAGTCTCTCTGCGAGAGCTAATAACATATGTTAGCACCATACCATAATGAGAAAGAGGGATAACTCACCATGCAACTCCTGTTGTTCTGCCGATATCTTGTGTTCACGTTCACTTTGAAGAACTCGAAGGTTCTCCGCAATACGGTCGATCGTGTCGATATCGGTTTCAATATCGCATCCTTCCAATGTCTCTCTGAGTAATTCTGCCGGGTCGATCTGTAGCACCATCTTGTGTTTGTCTTGTCTTTATAAGAGCAGTTCATAGGAGAAATGGTTGTTTACGTTTTGGAAATAAACAAATACCGCGAAAAAACTAACAGATGCGGAATATTACCCGATTCGGAGTACGCGATGTTTTGGCCAACACAATTTTGAAATCGTAGCATCCCGACCAGCTTTCTTTATGAAAAGCTATAATACTGTCCAAACAGCTTATAAGAGATGGACAGACACAACCAGAAGCTGCCGGTGTGGGTGCTGACGCCAAACGAGGAGAAGGAGGCCAGAAAGAGATGGAAAGAGCATGCCTACAAGGCATGTGATGACGTTGTCAGTGCATTTGCACAGTGCTCAAGGGACGCTGGATTAATGAACATCTGGACTTGCAGAGGTGCTAGAGATAAGATGAACCAGTGTATCCTCCAATTGCAGAAACCGGAGGAGCTCGACAAGCAGAGAAGAATCCTTATAAATGAAAAGAAGGCAAAACTCGCTGCTGAGGAGAAAGAGAGGCTGGAAAAGGAGAAAAAAGCCAACAAGAAAGGTTGGTGGTGATGTACATAGAGGGATGTTCTTGCACATAGTTTGGAATATATGAGTAATGCATAGCTACATGGGTGTTATAAAGACAATATATTCATCAAGAATCAGAAGTAAAGTAAGAGATTATCACTCTGCAAAGAACAACTTGTACTGCGTTGGGTTGTTTGCAGGTTGGCCAATAGTGAAGTTACCTTCCAAAGTGTTAGTGTTAATGATGATGGTGTAAAGTGTCACACAACGTGCCAACCCAACGGCATCTGGCACTGGGAAGTGACAGATGGACTGATGTCCGTTCTCTGTGTCGCTGAGTCTAGCTCTGAAAGACTCGAAAGAGGCATCTGAACCTTGGTTCAACTCCAAGAGTCTCTTGTATCTCACCGGAGATGATGAAAATGGTCTCTTGTTAGGGAACAGAGTCGCAAGTTTCTCATCAATGATATGGTTTGTGTGTGACACAACACCTGTGGTCTCATCTGGGTTAACAACAGCAACGGTTCTTGGACTCACTTCCACGGTACACCATTTGTGTGGATCACCCATCAACATATTAGCACAAGAGGCACAACCGGATGCCTCTAAGTACTCCAAAGCAGCATCGACACTTGGCTGTTCCAAAGCTTTACGCAAAGTGAAATGCACAGGTAATTTGTCATAACTGACCTCATTAGCAGGGATGGCATTGAGCATTATAGCAAGCCCGGCACTGTTGAAACCGTACTTACCAATGATACCAGCCTCGGCTAAGAACAACAGTCTTGGTTTCCCCTCTTGTTCAACATCCAACCAAATAGTACACTCGTTAACATCTGGGATCCAATCCCAATTCTGTCCGATGTAAACATCTCCACTAACACTCGACTTCTGTCCCAAAGAGGTACAACCGTCACTGATCTCCACCATGGTGATTTCGCTTCTCACGTTCAAAGTTAGGATATCCACCAAATCACGTCCGGAACCTTCAGCGACACCTTTCAACTCTTGCAGTATATCATCGTGCTGTTCTAACAGTGGCAAGTACTTCTGTGCCCTGGAACGGGCAACGTCCCAAGTGACACCACGAGAATCCTTGTATAACTTAGCATACACGCCAATGGCCCTTTCAATCTGTGCTTTAGCAGCTTTGCCATGCCCCAATCCAATCTCATAAGGTGTTCCTTTAAGCCTTGCGTATGGGATATGCGTATCGTAGAATTGACCAGGCTTGACGGTCTCCATAGTATTGATCTTGGTCATCTTATTCTTTCTTCTTCTTTCAATGTCTTATCAGACAATTGAACTGTGATTAGACAGGAACCTTTATATGAGGTTTTTATATAAGGGCGTAGATCCATTGAGGACAGCGCCCTTGAGGAGATAAGGCCGAATCAGGAAAGCGAGCCGAGCAAACAAAAATATACATCTTTTTATATGTTAAGCAAAACTTCATTACTGTAGACATTATTTATTTGTTGTGTAGAGCATTAACGATGGTACGTACGCATTGCAACACTAGCTCTTCTTCTAAACGAGGACCCAAGACTTGTAATCCAACCCACATACCTTTGACATCATCAGCGTTGAACCTCGAGTGAACTAATTGATCATTTGAGGATAAGAATTTAGTAGATGTCTTCACAGTGGCTAATTTCAAAGCGTCGTCAACTTTCATAGCTGGGAAGGCACAAGCTGGAACGTCAAGAACGTTTGCCAAGGGGGAATATGTCACATCAACAAACTCACCAAACTTGACGCCCGCGTAAGCTGACACTGGCATGATGAGACCGTCAAGACCTAGCCGGAGCCACTCACCCCAGAACCTGTTGATCTTATAAGTTCTGTCTTCTTGTAATGCAAATATCTGGGACGCAGTGAGCTCTTTAGCAGTTTGCATCTCTTCAATCCCGGGGATTTCCTCACCACTGATCTTGTGAGAGTCCACAATCTTCTTAAACCCATTAGATGCCATGAAGATATCAGCGAAAGCGGCAATATCACTCAGCATCTCTTTTTTAGTCCATTTCAATACCGTATGTCCTTGTCTCTCCAATGCCTTAACGGTTTCTTTCAATGCAACCGAGACTGGAACAGTGGGTTCAATTTTAGCATCGTCATATAACACTGCAAATGTTAAGGAATCTTTATAAACTTTGTTCCATGGTTTCCTCACAGCGTTGATGTCTTTTTTCCATGCCTCTTTAGCCATCAACTCAACGTACAACTCCACAGTTTCCAGGTCTTGGGCCAATGGACCATTTGTTCCTTTTAAACTCTCCATCCCAGCCGTGACAGCCTCCGGGTTAGAGTGTGTCGTTCTCTGTGTGGACATTCTCATACCGTATAGCCCATTGAAAGATGCAGGTTGTCTTATACTTCCTCCGAGATCACTTCCAACACCGAGAGGACTACCTCTCAGTGCAACTAGTGCAGCTTCACCTCCAGTGGAGCCACCGGGGGACAATCCGGTGTTGAATGGGTTCAGGGTTCTCCCAAACAAGTTACTCCTGGTCTCAATGTTAAATGCGGCAATTGGAGTCGTGGTCTTGGCCAATGGGATGGCACCGGCATCGATCAAGATCTTGATGTTTGGAGAACTCTTCTTTGCATTGGGGCAATTTGCCCTACTCACCAAGCACAACGTGGTCTGTGAACCTTCCAAGTCAAACTCATCTTTCAACGAGAAGGGTAACCCGTGTAATGGACCCACAATTTCACCTGTGTTCTCGTAATGGTAATCCAACTCCGCAGCCTTATTGAGTGCCTGTTTAAACAACGGCTCGGTGATACAATTGACCAATTGATGCGCCAAACTTGCTCTATGACAGAAAGCCTGTGTCACCTCGACACAGGTCCATTGACGGGACTTGATCCTTTCCAATATCTGCAGTGCCGAGGAGTTTGTGATCTCGAGCTCAGCTTCACTTAGCAGGTCCGATATCTCCATGAACCCAACAACGCGTGTCCCACGAGGTCTTTGGTCTTCGGGAAGCGGTGCAAATGACACAATGGTTTCATCCCGACGAGCACGTTTCAAATCGGCCGTTTTAAGCCACTGTTCTGCGCTTGCCATTGCTGCTTTTGTTCCTGTTTTGTGTTTCCAGGTGGTTTGGTAAGGAAGGGACCCCTGCTTTCTCCGCGATTTGTTGATGCAGCTGCGTCTCTAAACACCCCCACATTTTGTTATTTTAAGAACTACAATTGGACAAGAATTAAGTGGTTAAAGATGTGACAGACGTGGCTCTCTAAAGCCAAAGAACTGGAGACGGATCTGCCTCATTACTTCGTAAGGTATAGCGTAACCGGTTTCGTCCCATTCCATCCTAGCATTGATTCTCCTATGGATCAACACGTTCTGTTTGTGCAGATCGGCAGCGTGTGTATACTCGTGCTCAATCAGATGGAACAAGGCTCCTCTCAGGGACAAGGGCTGTGAGTGGTCAGCTGTGAAAGTGACCTGGATCGGGATCTCATCCAAGTCATCTTCGGGTCTTCTATCATCTGGTCTTTGTAACAAGTCCCAATCCAATTGAAGAAGCAGCACCGTCTCAAGATCCGTGACCATCACCGTCATCGCCCTGCCCAAGTGTAAGTATTTGATTGCGTTTTGCAAAGCATTGGCATTATGTTTCTCCCATCTTTCATTCACTTCCAATGGAACATGACTGTAAACGGAACCAAGCAAGTTGACACAAAAGATGGGGAGGATCTCCATCTGACAAGATTCATCGAAGATGGCATAATCCACTACCATCTCCTCGTTAGGGGACAACGGGATACGGTAACCCGTGTGTAAACCGTTTAAACAGATGTTGTCAACGTCCAATACTTTTAAGTAAAGACAAAGCACTGGGTCAATCACCTCTTCAAAGAAAACCACTTTCAACTGTTCATATGGTTTCTGTAAATCTCTAGTTTGAACAATGGGACGATAGCTAGGGTAGTAAGGAATCGAAGCCAGACACAAGTCTTCCAAGATCTCTGTATCTTCAACACTCGTTGTCTGGGCATAGTTCATGAGCGATTCCATAGCATTGCGAGAGCTATAGTAGAACTTCTTGATGTTAATCTCGTACAAACACCGACCACTGGCTCTTTTCAACCACATACTGAAAACATCGGGCATATCTCTTCGTCTCCGTGTCCCTGAGAGAAGTCTGAGAGCTGACCTTTGGGTAATGGGAGGTGGTGAAACGAAGAACACTTCGAGCCAAAGTAAAGGGTATGCATTGGCTCTTTCACACTCCAAGAGAAGTTTATAGAAGTGAGTGGTCTTGTAATCACCGTGCTTTCCCTTGGGACTGAAATAGTAAGCATAGTCGTAGTGGAGCGTGGAAAGCTCTGCGATAAGCTTCCTTTGGAGGAGATTAACTTTCTGGAACAACAGGTAATCCTGAGGGTGTGTTATCCCAGGCAGAGACGGAACCTCTCCGTAGAGCTGGACAAATCCATTCACTGTGGGTGGTGGAACAGGCTTGTTGTAGTAAGGAAACAGATGGCAAAGTGGGGTAAGATCTGTCATTGTCTTGTGTTCTTAGTATGATGTCATTATGCTAGTTCTCAGGTTTTACGTACCTTTTCCATGTATTTACGGCTTTTTGTGTCAACTTTGTATTGAAGGGAACTCCGGTCCGAATCGGGAAAGGTTACGCAGCCCCGGCGGCGATGCGACGGCTTTTTCCCCCGAGAAGTATCAACATTACCATCTCTTCCAATATGGAGATTTATTCACCAAAAACAGGTATAAAGATGGCTCAAAGTGGTATGTTATTATATCTCAGACACTTGTATGAATGATACTAACTTTTTTGACAGCGTTCCAAGCACTGCAGCAGGAGGAAGATGCTCCAGTTTACCAAGTCAACACATCCGATGAGGGATCCGATTCAGAAGATGACACGCCCAGAGTGCCCGTTACACCATTTTTAACTGAGAATTCTACACCGGTGCCATTACCGATGCTTAATATACCGACACAGTTTGCCAAAGAGGAATCCAAGTACGTTTGCTCCAATTTCTCACCGAACGATGACAACGTCATCTATAACGATAACTACGCCATCTTCGGACTCAAACCCAACCAAAACATCTTGATACGGGGCCAATTTACCCTTGAGATCCAGCGAGGTGCCATATCAATAAATGGCACTGTGTACCACTCGTCAACGCCACCACTCAAATTCTTAAACCCCATCTCTAACGCCCTGCCATTGATCCAAGCTATCCAGGTCACGGATTCCACCAAGTTGAATAACAAAGAAACTGACGAGAACAAACATCTCTTCACTCCAACTTACAAATCGGTCATCAAAGTGACAAACCTCCATACAGGTCTTGAAACCGTGGGAAGGCTTGCGCCTCAGTTCAAGAACCTGTTCTGGAACTTCAACAACATCACCAACGATGATCTCAAGAACTTGAACGAGTACGAGAGGGCTTTCACAGGGTATACGTTCTTCCCAATCATCAAGCCGGATAATACAGTATCCATAATGAACACCAAAACATGGGGAGATGAGTTGGATCGTCTCTCTACACTTTACAAACAAAACCAACTACTCAAAGTCGTTGTCATTGGTGGTAAGAACTCTGGGAAATCAACATTTCTCAGACTTCTCCTACAAAAATTGTTTGCCTCATCTGATGAATTCCCCATCCATCTTTTGGATCTTGATCCAGGCCAAGCAGAATATTCCAAACCGGATTGCATCTCTTTAAGCAAACTCACCGAGTTGCAATTTGGGAACCATCTCTCTTTGACATCGCCCTCGTCACAAACAGATCATTACATCGGATTTGCATCACCAAAAGACCAACCACACAGATACGACGCACTAGTTAACTCATTGATTTGCCAATATGAGTCTGACGGTCAAGTGAAACATGAATCACTCTTGGTTAATACCCCCGGGTGGGTCAAAGGATACGGTCTAGCACTTACCAAAAAACTCATCAATCGTCTGAAGCCAACACACGTTGTCTATTTGAACAGTGGTACGCCAGATTTAGAGGGCTTGGTGATGCCACAGGGGACAGAGATCATTCCTTTGGAAGGAAGTTTCAACAGATCGGTGTCCAAATTCTCCTCTACACAATTGAGGGTTTTCAAACTGTTGGGATATTTCCACAAGTTGGATAACTTCAAATTCGATTTTGAACCGTTGTTATTTGGTGCACCACTACAAGTGAGCTATGGTGAAAACGGTATCAAAGGTGTCGTTGTCCTCGGTGAGTCTGGAATTGACGTGGATAATGTCATGGATGTAATTGATGCATCTGTTGTGGCACTTTATTCTGTTAAAAGAGATCATTTGGAAAAATTTAACAAAGAGGGGAAAGATTTTGTTCTCATCAGTGATAAATCCTTCACTTCGCATGCTGGTTCGGTGTTCAAAGCATTGTCATTGATACACTCCATCGATAAGAATAATAAGCTCATCAACCTTTACATCCCACAATTCGAAGACTTGTCCAAGCCAGATGATCATGAGTTCATCTTTGTCAGAGGTAGAACTGAGGTTCCAGTCTCTGAAATTGCTGGAAACGAAGTGACAAAAAAGTTTGGAAGATCTGATCTTCCATATGTTACTTTCGAAAAGCTCAGTGAGTATGACAGAAACTCGAAGGTGAGAAAGAACGTTCAAAGACGTGGTCAACAATGAATCTATGGATGTATATATAATGCATAATGAATTAAACTTCTGTACAAATAATCATTAACCTCATTCCTCAGCCTTAGTAGGCTCATTAACAGTCTCAGCAGCCAAAGACCAGCCCATCTTCTTGTTCAATCTTTCATACTTGGCACGATCTCTATCATTAACCGAAGGTTTAACGCTGTTTAAAGCCTTCTCGAAATCGTCGTTAGTGACAAGAATCTTCTCATCGATATCCTCATCCATCATATCCTGGTCTTCTGAACTTGGTGGTTTCAAAGTGAAGAACTTCTTCTTCAATGCGATAACACCAGATTCTCTAACAAGGGAGGACAAATCGGCACCAGAGAAGTTTCTGCATCTCTCATCATGAGCGATGGCATTCAGATCAACATCATCAGCCAACGGGGTCTTGTTAACGTTGATCACCGTCTTCAAGATATCCAATCTCTCCTGAGCAGTTGGTAATTCGATGTACAAGGTCTTATCCAATCTTCCCGGTCTAAGCATAGCAGGATCAATCATATCCGGTCTGTTGGTGGCACCAATGACAAAGATACCTTTACGATCATTCAAACCGTCAAGTTCGGTTAAAAGGGTATTGACGACTCTGGATGAACTCTCAGATAAAGAGGAGTCTCTTCTTGGAACCAAAGCATCCAATTCATCAAAGAAGATGACACATGGGACAGAAGCTCTAGCTCTTGTGAAGACCTGACGAATGGCTTTCTCGGATTCACCAACGTACTTATTCAATAACTCAGGACCTTTAATGGAGATGAAATTAGCACGGGATTCATTGGCAACGGCTTTAGCCAACAACGTTTTACCACAACCGGGAGGACCCCACATGAGTACACCGGCAGGGGCATGGATACCGACTCGTTCATAGATTCCTGGGTTTCTAATTGGTTGGACGATAGCCATGTTGAGTTCGATTCTGATGTTGGTGAGGGCACCAACGCTATCCCATGTGACATCTGGAACCGTGGCGAAACCTTCTCTTTTGGCTGTTGGTTGGATGGTTGGTAAAGCAGTGAGGAAATCCTGGTAAGTGATTGCCAGTGGGGCCAGTTCCTCTGCTGTCAGTGGTGTAGGGTGTCTCAAGAGGAATTTTTGGATTGTGGATAGTGTTTCCAAGCTGTTTGGGTCCAATCCCTGGGTAATGAGATCGTTATCATCAGTTAGTGTGCTGAAGATTCTCTTGATGGCACAAATACCTGCAGCGGCAGTTAAAGCCTTCAAATCTGCACCAACGTAACCCGGTGTAGCTTTTGCCAGTCTTGCAAAGTCCAAAGCACCATCAATCTTAAGTTTAGAACTCATCTTCTTCAAAATGTGTAATCTAGAAGCCTCATTTGGAACGTTAAGACAAATCTCTCTATCAAATCTACCAGCTCTTCTCAAAGCTGGATCCAATGAGTCCGGTCTGTTTGTGGCACCAATGATAATGACCGGTTGCCCATTAGTCTTATCCAGACTGAGCTCGTCAATTGAGGTAAGCATCTGTGCCACGATTCTTCTCTCCATTTCCCTCTGCGCACCTTCCCTTTTAGGTGTGATGGCATCGATCTCATCAAAGAAAATGATACACGGGGCCAAGCTTTTAGCCTCGTCAAAGAGCTCACGAATCTTCTTCTCACTTTCACCAGACATACCACTCACCACGGAGGGAGCAGAGATGGAGATGAATGGCACTTTAAGATCACCGGCAAGGGCATTGGCAATGGTGGTCTTACCACAACCAGGTGGTCCATGGAGTAACACTCCTCGTGGTGGCTCAACACCTGTGGTCTTGTAAATTTCTGGATGAAGTATCGGCATACCGACGACTTCCATCAGTTGTGTGATTACATCGTCCATTCCTCCAAGTTCAGACAATGAAGACGTTGGTGGAGCTCTATCCTTGTCTACTTTTTGTTAGTTAGTACTCTTGTACATAAATCAATGCGAGTCGCAAAGAACATACCTTTTTGTCTTTTCGATGGTCTTGAAGAGTCCTTGGATCTTTTCTTTGACTTCTTCTCCTTCTTTTCTTCTTCTTTCGTAGTCTCTTCCACTGCCTCCGAACTCTCAACTTCTTCTGCAACGGGTGTATCTGTGTTGGATTGTGTCTCTGCTGGCTTGATGTTCCAAACGTTAACAACGGATTTGTTCATCTCATTTGTATCCTTGACATCCATCAAATCGTCAACGTCAACGCCATCAAAATCTGAATCCTCGAGATCCTGGCCCGGTGCATGGCCATAGATGCTCTCGAACTCGGCCTTCTCTTCTTCTCTAATCTGTCTCAGCAGTCGTTCCAAAGTCTTCTCCAGCACAACTCTCTTCACCCTTTGCAAAGACAAGTCCTTCTGCTGTGCATACAGGATCGTCTCTGATAGTGTGAGGTCCCTTGCAAGTGCGATGAGCGATGCGTCGTCCTCTTCATCTGGGTTGGCCTTCTTATTAGCAGCGGTCTTCTCCTCTAACAATCGGTCAATGAGCCCGGCAAGTTTGAGGTCCAACGACTGAACAAGCGAAGGGCCTTTCTTTCCAGGCTTGATCTTCACCATATTGTGTTATCTCTGTGTATAAATACATCAAAGAGGGTTTGAAGGTGTCAGTGACATTTAAAAAAAAAAATATACACGAGCGGCGTGCCCCTACCAGGGAGATGCGCATCGAACGTGTTCGCGGAATGCCTCGCACTCCAATCACGTGACCGGTGTGTGGGCCAATCAGCTCGGTGTAAATTTCTGGGAGGTTTCGCGGTGGGCTCCATCGTACGAATTTTCAAGACAAAAAAGGCCATCTCTCGGTATCAACACACAACGAACCGTTCAATTCACCCTAACAAACAAAAACATCAACATGTCCGAGGAGAGCCCATTGTCCACTGTCGGCTTCGACGCCAGATTCCCAAACCAGAACCAGACCAAGCACTGCTGGCAATCATACGTGGACTACCACAAGTGCATCAACGCCAAGGGTGAGGACTTTGAGCCATGCAAGGTCTTCTTCAAGACCTACTCCGCTTTGTGCCCTGGTGACTGGGTTGAGAAGTGGGACGGTCAGAGAGAGGCCGGTATCTTTGCTGGTGACTTGAAGTAGATCCCTACAAAAAAAAATAACCACAAAATAACACATACATAACACACACTCCAAAGAGAGAGCTGGTGCATAAGCCAATGCCTTCCATATATTCAGCTTGCACTGGTTGTCATTGAAACACACATAAACAGTTTTCTTCTATTTATTGAAGCATAATCTGGTTTTTTCCCCCCCCCCATTCACACCGTCTAAACATCTTCCATCAAATTATTTGCTTTTTGGTTAATTCATACTCATGTGAATTTAAGGAGCTACGGCCTCATTTCGTTATTCTTTTCAACTTCCAGGGCATTTTGGTGTGTCTACGTCAGTGTCTCTGGAAGATTGTAGCATATAGTATTACATAAAATCATCATTCATCCTTCTTTGATTACTACTCTTTTCAACTTCTTCAGGGGTGAAGATATCATCATATAATGACTGTTGTTTTTTCCTCTCTTCAGCAGCTCTCTTCTTCTCAGCCTCGGCCAATGCCTTTTGCTCCCTCTTAGCACGTAACTCTCGTTGTACTGCGTCTTTATCTCTAGCATTTCTAGCAGTGATTAACAAATTTCTCCCGACAAGTTCTTCTCTAGTCTTCCTCAGTCTATTCAAAATTGAGTTATCTTTGAATTGTACGTGGTATTTCTTGACTTTTTTAGGATTCTTGAAACCGACTTCACCTTCGGCCATTCCTTTACTCTTTCGAAGATTGGACCAAGGTGTAAAGATGATAGTGACGTTATCCTTTTTGTTTCCTTGGATGGAATTAGCTTTTGTCAATTGACAACAGTCTATCAACAACTCCTCTGGGATGTTCTCCCAACTTTCGCCTTGTTCAAGTCGGAGATAAACGTGTGCACTGCTTAAATTATCAGCATGGAACCAAACATCCTCTTCAAAACCGAACTTGATGAGATCCTCATTCTCGTGTTTATCCTTGCCCATATAAACGAGTCTGGGACTCGAGCTAAAAGAACCTTCGGAGCCGACAGATCTGAAGTAGTACACCATTATCTCTGGTTTTGGGGGTTAATGTCATCAGTGGCAAAAGAACATCCAAATATTTCACCGAAGACTTGAAAGACTTTGGTCTATTGGTCTGGGCGGTCCAAGATCCTAGGCTCAAAGTCTCAACGCGAAACATCTGAGAGACTCAAATTGAGATGAATTGTTTGCACGCGTTCAATCAAAATATCCAAACACCAATCTATCCAAAGAGATATAACAAGATGGCCGTGCCATTCCCAGATCTTGACCCTTACGAGACCTTGCAAATCGACAAGTCCGCCACCGAGGCTGAGATCAAGAAGTCCTATAGAAAGTTATGCCTTGTTCATCACCCTGATAAACTACAAGGTAAAAATGAAGAAGAACGGGAATCATCTCGTGAACAGTTTGAAAAGATCCAATTTGCACATATGATCTTGTCTGATGCTAAGAAGAGGAAAAGATTCGATGATACCGGTTCTTTAGAAGATGTTGGTGATTCGGAATTTGATTGGTTTGAGTACTTTAGCAGTGTTAAAGCTGAGATTACAGAAGAAGCAATTGCAAAAGACAAGAAAGAATACCAAGGAAGTGTTGATGAAGAAGAGGATATCATTGAGAGTTTGATTGAGAGTAAAGGAGATTTTTTGTATCTTTTCGAAAGCATCCCACATACAGAGATCAACGAAGTTGAGGAGAAAAGGTTGTTTGACATTGTATCGAAATTGGTGAAAGATGGTATTGTTGATTCCAATGAGAAATGGGAACAATATCAAAAGAAGAGAAAGCAACTGTTTAAGAAATTGTTAAGAAGTCAAAAAAATGAGGCAAAAGAAGCCGAAGAGATGAAGAAGGCAATCGCTGGTAAGAGGAAATTAGAGTCCGAAGATGATCTCAAACAGTTGATCCAAAGTAAGAAGAAACAAAACATGGACGATTTGATCTCAAAATTGGAGAACAAGTACGGTAATTCAAAGAACAAGAAGTCTAAAAAGCCAAAGAAGAGTGAGTATGACATTGATGATGCAGAGTTTGAAAAGATCCAAAACAAGATGAAACTTAAGAAGTGAATAACTACAACAAAAGATTAATATTAAGGTCTAGCAGACAAAAACATATTATTTATGCCCTCCTGGCAATATAATCACAAAAACCAAGGAATAAAACACTGTAATTTGACTGCAACAGAAAGAGGGTAATCGAAGCAAGAAAGGATGTAATTGGTGGTTGGCGTTTGGTTCATAAAATGTATGGATGCTTACAAGTCAGCGTCATCCTCATCTGGCAATGGCATGGCGGTAGCCTGGTCCATCTCCTGCTGGTACTGCTGCATCAACTGAGCGTCGACCTGAACCTCTGGTGGAGCCAAAGCTGGGGCGGCAACGAACTCCAACTGTGGGTTACCAACGAGCTTTCTAGCCAACCACAAGAATGGCTTCTCAAAGTTGTAGTTAGACTTGGCAGAGATATCGTAGTACTGCAAGTTCTTCTTTCTGTGGAAGGTGATGGTCTTAGCCTTGACCTTTCTCTCCTTAACATCAACCTTGTTACCACACAAGACGATTGGGATGTTCTCACAGACACGAACCAAATCTCTGTGCCAGTTTGGAACGTTCTTGTAAGTGATACGGGAGGTGACATCGAACATGATGATACCACACTGACCGTTGATGTAGTAACCGTCTCTCAAACCACCAAACTTCTCCTGACCGGCGGTATCCCAGACATCGAATTTGATCTCACCAAAGTTGGTGAAGAAACCCAATGGGTGAACTTCGACACCCAAGGTGGCAATGTACTTCTTCTCGAACTCACCAGTCAAATGTCTCTTGACGAAAGTAGTCTGTTGTCATAGTTAGTATATGCTTATTTGTCCAGATCGCATTGCTTGGGGGGAAAGGCATCAACTGGAATTTGACACATTTTTCAAAAGGAATGGGAAAGATATCCAAGGAAACACGGGAATATGACAAACAGTCACACCCAAACCATGGATCATAGAAGATCACGTGTGGTTCTTTACAAACTGATGATCGATTGATGACGTCGGCCCGCAGTGGATGATGAATCAGGATCGATCGCAAGCAACCAAACGTCGACTTTTGAGATCGGACGCACACACAACAAAAGGCAAAAACCAATCGAGACGACGTTTTGGACACATACAGACGATCTCTAATATGACACACACATATCTCCAATGGAACACACAACCGCCCCCAAATCATCATAGCGAGTTTTGTTGGCCACCGCGCCACACGAAATCAAAACAAAAGAGGCTATCCCCCGAAACGAAAGACTGAAAAAAGAGAGAGTACTCACCTTACCGGTACCACCGTCACCGACGAGGACGAGCTTGAAAGTAGGAACAGTCTGGGACATAGTTAATGCTTGTGTTTTGTACTGGAGTTTCCTGAACAGTAGAAAAATGTTTGTGTTGTGTGTGCAATTTTTCTTTCAAAATCTTTCCGGCCGAAGTTTCGGTTTCGCGAAAAAAAAAAAACCTGGAAGCAAAAAAAAAAAAAAAAAAAAACTTTTGCTTTTGTTTACATTTTGTGGTAGCCAGGGCAACGTTGGGTCGCGGGTCACGTGCACCCTTAGCTTAAGTAATATATTCACTGTATCCATTATATATTTATATCTACATTAATACATAGTCATAAGCATTCATTAGTTAGAATTGTAGGGGGTCAATTCACCGTCTTCAAGATGTTACCGATCAATTCCTTGTCGTTGCGGGTGTCATGGAGAACTTTTGGTGGAGGTGGAGGAAATGAAGGCAGAGTTGGAGGTGGTGGTAACAGTTTAGATTGTGCCATTGCGTAGTAGTCAGTATCACCTATGTGTTTATCCGGTCCTGGTGCTCCTCTGTACAATTTATCCACTGTCATCTCAACGGGGATCTCATGTTGATGCCAGATCCCAAGTTCTTTTGCCTTTTCTATATCATAATGTTAGTATCTCTATAAACCTGGCGGAGAGATGATACATACCTTCATAGTAGTCACACACGAGTTTTATATGGTTTCTACCTGACAAATGGTTCTTTCGCACACTTGTAGCATCATGTGTCAAGTAAGCTGTATGTTTTGTTAGTATATAAAGAAAACCACCAAAATTAACGGATGAAACTCACTTTTGCAATAATCACAGTAGAACCTAGGCATAGTACAAAAGATAATCCCGAAATCCACGATTTATGAGTCTCCCCACACTTTCCCTCCCCAGCCCTCTCCATTAGCCAATGAAAATTTCCCCCTCAAAAGTTGTCTCTCGATTCCCACATCGGCCGGGTAAAATTCGCGGAGCACCTGGTTTTTTGGTGTCGAGAAAAAGGGCCTCCAACAGAACAAGAACACCCATTCGAGCCGGTCTTTGTACAACTCATACACAACAATGTTCGCTGCCAGACGTCTCGTGGCCTCCAAGGCCTGTGTCCGTGCTTTCTCCGCCATGCCAGCTAGAAAGAGTGAGTACCGATTCCCGATTCCCCGGTCCCGGTCCCGATCCCGACTCCCGACTCCGTTGAGGATAACTCAATCCCGTGACCATGGACCCACACACAGTTCAATTGTGTAGGGTGAAGGGTGTATTGTGAAGTGCCATTACAAATGCAGTATACTAACACTCCACAGACCTCATCCAGGACCTCTACATCAAGGAGCTCAAGGCTTTCAAGCCAACCCCAATCTCTGCTAAGGACGCCGAGGGTGCCACCAGACCATGGAAGAAGCCAGTTGCCCCACAGGCCCCAGGTTTGGAAGTCGATGCCGCTACCCAATTGGCCGACTACGAGGCTGCCGATGTCGAGGTTGCCACTCCAACCACCAACGCCGCCGGTGAGCAGGTCTCTGAGGAGTGGTTTGTCCTTGAGGAGCCAGAAGAGAACCACCATTAAATCATTCTTTTCTTAACCCAAAACCTTTATTAGATACGACGATTGGAAACATAAAAAATGAATATTCGTAAAGCTTTGTTGTAGTTTCTTGCCTTTAAGCCATGATTTTTTTCGCGTACACTTTGTTTACTTTCACAACAACACAACAACAACAGCATAAACAACCGATAAACAACAGAAGAACAGAAATGGACACAGAATCTATCAAAAGGGCATCGGAGCTCGTCAATAGCGTTTTGTTTGCCCGGGGCTATTTCCCCAACAACACAGACGATGCACAGGATAAACTTCTATTCAGTACCATTGACCCTTTAGAGCTTACAACCGAAGAACAGATTTATGCAAATGACAAGTTGATATTGAACACGGTGTATGCCTTGTTACAAGAATTGGACGATGCCAAGACGGAGAAACAGTATCTCAGTGATCAACTCAGTGATAAATTGGAGATCATTAAGCATTATGAGACTTCGAATAAAGAGTTAAACACACAGTTGGATTATTACAAACGTGGTACAAATCATCGTGATAACGAAGTGACAATGTTGAAACAGACGATAAAGTCACTCAAAGCTGACAAAGTCATAGCCGAGCGTCATTTACAGAAAGAGAGAAACGTCAACTCGTCATTACGTGTTAAACATGAGGTTGATATGAAGAAAAAAACGGTGATGATTGAGAAACTTCAGGATAAACTACTTTCCAAACGTCATAAATACCAGAGTATATTACAGAAAAACAATCACACATATGTTTCAGATACCACTACAATCGATGAAGACACGAGGAAATTGGCACTTGATGATGAACTAGAAAAAATGATGATCAATCTCTCCGAACTAATAACAAATCTAACACATCAAAACACCACGGGCACACAACTTTTAAACTATATCCATACATATGTGTCATTACTCACCGATCACATGATACGGAGATTGGATGAGAATGCCACTGGCACAATGCCACCAACACCCAAATTCTTCTATGAAAACATGCTTTCACAACATGCACATAACGATGACGTTACCGAAAAGATCAGTCATGTCGTTGAGATGGACAAATTACGTCCCGCCATATTGGAGAACATGGAGAGGTTATACGAAGTTGTTACCAATGATGGTATGATTCATAACAACTCCCCACATGATAATAGAGTCGAACAATTACAAAAAGAGATCATCACATTAAGAAAGAATCTAGACGTTGCCATTGAAACCAATGAGAAATGGAGTAAAAGATTCCAACAGAAGTGATATTTACTACAGTGATTTAATGTCATAAGCGTGTGTTATTTGTTTACTCATATGAGTAAAAGAGAGTCATAAAGTAGGGTCATGATCGTAATGAGTGAATGTTAATGAGTAGAACTGTGTGCAAATATCGTGAGATGATTATAATAAGTAAAATGTAGCAGTAAAAGTCATTAAGTGTATCCCTTGGCAATAAAAGAGCGTGATTATAGTTGGTGAAAAGTTTCCATCCCGATTGGGCCGTCTGTAACCTTGGGGGGCCTCTCTTTGTGGTATATATGGATGGATAGAAGAACTGAAAGAGTCTATATGAAGCATTAGTTTGATAGTTGTGGTTTCTCACTGAGTGTCTTTTCACCGAGCTGATCCCTGCTTCCCAGAGCCATTTCAACGTCTTTCTCTTCAGGCGGACAACGGTGAAGTTTCACCAGCAGGACTCCTGTTGTGAGTGCAAACACTGCGAGAATCACCGAGATGAAGAAAATGATGAGTAATGTGAATATGGAGGAGTTGAACTCGTTCTCACTGAGCGAATAGTCGTGTGACGAAGATGTGTAAATGGAGAGCACTTTGTCTCTTAGCCAGTTGGACATTTGTTTCATCTTCCTCTGTACGTCTTTGTTGTGTTTGTGTTTGTTTGATCCTTTTCTTGTTTCTTGTTTGTATCAAGTGAAGATATAAAGTGAAGAAGGAAGATATGAAGGAGGAAGGAAGGAAGATGGAAGACGGAAATCGTTTACCGGCTTATTAAAGCTTTATATGCAGTCGTTTAGAAGTCGCGCGCTGCCCGTTGCAGACCTAAAAAACCTTCCCAATTTGCAGGGGATCAAATTTTGAGGGCTCTTTCCGCAGCTAAGGACGAGGAGATTCTGGACCCTTCTTATATGTACGTAATTTATTTTTCTTTCAAAGGGTTTTATGACCTGTTTCCTAAAAGAGGCAATGGAAGGGTCCCGGCCAGGTGCAAAAAGGCGACGCGGTACGGCCACACCGGCATCGCGTTATTCCCGGTCCGGGTCTATAGGACCCTTTGTCAGGCGTCTTTTTGTACTGATTTTTAGATGGTTGGAAAGGCATTCTCTTTTACTGTTGAATAGTTATATATATACATTCATTTATATATTTTCCACAGCTTTATTGTACAAAAGACCGAATGGAACCCCTGCTCAGACAATCCCGGACAAAACGGAGCAGAGATGCCGACTCCGTTGCTTCCGAGTTTGCCAGCGTAAATTGCGTGCATGACACATAAATTCCGCACTACACGTCTTTAGTAATATATAAACATAGGATTTTATAACTCATCGTCATCTTCTTCGATGGCCAAGTTCACGTGGACGGACTTGGTTTGTGTGTAGATCAACAGTCCTTGCTCACCGAGCTCACGCGCACCACCTTCACCACTTAAGCCGTAACCACCAAATGCGGCTCTGATGTCCTCGTCATTCGAAGAGTTGATGTACATCGAACCGGTTTTCACTTCACTGGCAAATCTATGAGCTCTCTTGATGTTTTTGGTGAAAACCATACCACCGAGTCCGTACTTTGTGGCATTGGCAAGCTGGACAGCCTCCTCATATGTCTTAAACTTGGCAACAACGGCAACTGGTCCAAAGATCTCCTCTTGCCATAATTCAGAAGTGGTTGGCACGTCAACGAAAACGGTTGGCTGAACGTAATAACCTGTGTCCATTGTAATTGGCTCATCACCAATCAATTTCTTTAAACCTTCCTTTTCACCTCTCTTGATGAAATCTGTGACTCTCTCGTGTTGGATCTTTGACACCAATGGTCCCACGGTGGTCTTCTCATCGAATGGATTACCAATAACCCAATTCTCCGCGGTATACTCCTTGAAAGTCTTCAAAAACTCATCATAGATGGATTCATGCAAAATGATACGGGAATTAGCAGTACAATTTTGACCAGAGTTATAGAAAATACCCATGGAACTCCAAGTGACAGCCTGCTTAATATTAGCATCTGGGAAGACAACCAATGGAGACTTACCACCACATTCTAAAGTGACACTCTTCAAATTGGATTGAGCCGCTTGTGTGGCAATGATTCTACCAACAGCAGTAGAACCTGTAAATGAAATTTTTTCAATCTCCATATGAGAGGCAATTGCTGCACCTGCATCTTTACCATACCCAGATAAGATGTTCAATGCACCTGGTGGGAATCCAGCTTCTTTAATCAAATTACCAAAGAATAACATGGATAATGGTGTGGTCTCCGCGGTTTTAATAACAACGGTATTACCAGCTGCCAAGGCAGAAATTGTTTTCCATTGAGCCATAGCAAATGGGTAATTCCATGGAACGATTTGTCCAACAACACCATAAGGTTCTTGAACTTCGTAGATAAACTTATCATCACTGATATTGATATGTTTACCAGGGATTTTATCAACAAATCCAGCATAATACCTGGTCAATGCAACACATTGATCAATGTCATTAACCGAGTTTGTAGCATATGGTTTACCAGCGTCCATAGAGTCAATCTTACCAATGATTTCACCATATTTCTCAATCAATTCAGAAAGTTTCCACAAGATCTTACCTTTCTCCTGTTGATCCATCAATCTCCAAGTTTTGTCATAGGCAATCTTGGCAGCATTAACAGCAATGTCAACATCCTTGGAATCGGCACAATGCACGGAACAGATTAGCTCGGTGGTATGTGGATCATAAGTGTCGATGAGTTGACCAGAGGTGGCAGCGACAAACTCGTTGTTGATGAAGAGACCAAGAGGTTGTTCATAAGTAGTCCCATCTGGGAGTGTAATGGTCTTTGACAGGGACATAATTGGACCTTTATATAACTGATAGAGACAACTGATAGAGAAAGTGACCTGGAATAAAGGAAAGGATGTGCCTTATATACCCAAGTGCCTTAATGCATTGATAAACGTCAACGATTGGCCGAATCAAAGAGAAACGAACTGCCTAATGTCATCGAATCGCGCGCGCGTTATCGACTATCGACGCCACGCTTTGAGGACCGACTTACCCAATCAGGATATTTCCTATTCTGTACATTTTCGTTTAATTTCTCACCGCGAAATGCAGAGCCTTGAAAAGACCACGACACGAACAAACACATCTCTCACAGGTTCACCATCTCTTCAAACAGAATCATCTCTTTGATACGGTATAAAAGATGTCACTGACATACGACGCAGCCACCAAGCTCGTGTCCCCTGCGGACCCTACGAACCAGGACCTCGTCGAAGAATGTGCTCAGCTCAACAGAATCACAAAAGACCTCGTTGCATGCTCCACAGACGTTCCAGAACCTGGTCAAATCAACACAACGTTGCAACCAATGATTCAAAAACTCGTGACAACGGGAGTGCAACATCTCAAGAATAGAAAGCCCGAAGACGCCATCAAACAATTCACACTTGCCATCGATATGTCATCGCGTCGTGCCCGTTGGGAACCATTTGGTGCACAATTACAAGAATTTGTCGGTCTGTTAAGTGCACGTTGTGATGCCTATGTCATTAGTGGTAAATTCCCTGAAGCTGCTGCAGATGCTGAGATGTTGTTACAAATGCAAGTTAATACACCAGAGAATTTTTTGAGATATGCTATGCCAATGCAAAACATGGGGAGACTTGAAGAGGCAAAAGTTACATTGGAGAGAGGTTTGGCATTCCATCCTAATCATCCAAAATTAACACAACAGTTGAATATGATAAAGGCATTCATCGGTGAGGAGAATGGTGATATCACCATTAAAGTGGAGAAGCGTCCTCCAGGTGCTCAATGATGTATATGTAGAACAAGAAATGTCTAATGAACTACCAACAATGTATTACAATCCAAAAAAGTTAATTAATTAAAAATACTATACAACCAGTGTCGAAACAAAAGAGAAAGAACAAAAACAACGATGATGATAAACAGGACATGCAGAGTTTAAACGGACAATGGGAACTCACCAGCCCAGTCGTAGATCTCCTTCTTCTTCTGAGACAACTCCTCGGAACCTTCCTGGATCTTAGCCTTGAAGTCCTTAAGTCTGTTAGCCTCCTTTGGCAAAGCGGCCTGAACCTCCTTAGCGTAGTTGACGGCCCAGTCGATGTAGTGGACAATCTTCTTGAAGTCCTCCTCACCGAGACCTCTGGTGGTCATGGCTGGAGCACCAATTCTGACACCACCTGGAACGAGAGCGGACTTATCACCCGGAATGGAGTTCTTGTTCAAAGCAATGTTGATGTTTTCACAAACGGTCTCGATACGGGCACCATCGATACCCTTGTCTCTGAGAGAGACAAGCACCATGTGAGAATCGGTACCGTTGGAGACAAGGGTGTAGTTCTTGGCCTTGAACTCCTCCTCGAGGGCCTTGGCGTTCTTAAGGACCTGCTCCTGGTAGGTCTTGAACTCTGGGGTAGCAGCCTGCTTCAAAGCAGTGGCCAAAGCGGTGATGGTGTGGTTGTGTGGACCACCTTGGTGACCTGGGAAGACGGAGAAGTTGATTGGGTTCTCCAAGTCGTACAAAATTTCCTTACCGGTCTTTGGGTTGACAGATCTGACACCTCTTCTGAAGAAGATCATGGCACCTCTTGGACCTCTAAGGGACTTGTGAGTGGTGGTGGTGACAATATCAGCATACTCGAATGGAGATGGGATAACACCAGCGGCGATCAAACCGGAGATGTGGGCCATGTCGACAACGAGGTAAGCACCAACCTTGTCGGCAATCTCTCTCATTCTCTTGTAGTCGATGAGTCTGCAGTAAGCAGAGGTACCGGCAACGAGCACTTTTGGTCTGAAAAGCACAGCGTTCTTCTCCAAAGTGTCGTAATCGATGATGCCGGTCTCCAAATCGACTCTGTATGGCATGGTCTCAAAGTAAGTGGACACGGCAGAGATCTTTCTGGTATCGGTCTGGTAACCGTGGGACAAGTGACCACCGTGTGGCAAATCAAGACCCATCAATCTCTCGTGTGGCTTCATGATAGCCTGGTAAACCTGGAGGTTAGCTGGGGAACCGGACAAAGTCTGGACGTTAACACCCCACTTCTCGTTATCGAGGTGGAAGGCCTCAAGGGCTCTCTTCTGACAGAGAAGTTCGATTCTGTCAATGTGCTCGTTACCACCGTAGTAACGGGCACCTGGGTAACCTTCGGAGTACTTGTTACACATTGGGGTTCCAAGAGCGTCGAAAACAGCAGTGGAGGTGAAGTTCTCGGAGGCGATGAGCACGATGGAGTGTCTCTGTCTCTCAATCTCATCCTTGATGATGGACTCAACCTCTGGATCGGTGTCCTTGAGGTGGCCTTCAACGAGCTGTCTGTGGGATTCTGGGAGAGCGTATGGCATTGTGCACAAAGTGGAAATGACTGAAGAGTAGGTCTTGTATAGATTTGCTCTTTACAACTGGGAAAAAGCCGGCTTTATATCTCAAAATTTTCACATGTGTGGCCCCCCAGACGGTTAATTTCGCGGTCAATTTTGGTGCAGAGCAGTGATCAGAGTCACCGCCGACATCGCCTAAAATGACGACCCAAACTCCGCGGCGCCATGCGTTCGGACTCGGTTCGTTAATTACACTGATTTATGTGTCACTTTAAAACTAATAGACAAAGTCATTCTATGTCGCTGCCCCTGTGAGAAAGACTCGGGCAGTGCGCCGCTATTTATGTCTGCTGCGCACAGTGTCAGCTCCGGTGCCGGCCTCAAGTCACATGTCACGTGTGGACCGTGGACCTCATCTAGACCACGTCCATGGGCCATTAACAAAGCAGTATCTCTGAACAGCACATCTCTGAACTATTATACTTTCAAACCCTATAATGTTCGATTGTGTAGTGTAATGCTTTGTTGAAATTGCCCCCTGCGATTAGCACCGGTCACGTGCCTCTGCCCACATGTGTTGTGCCCTTGCCAAAACGTGGGGAACTGGGGTCCACAAATATATCTTCATTAACATAACTACAAGCTAACAACCATAAGTTTCATACATTTTTCGTCAGTAGGATATGTGTTCTACTTCTTGTAACCCTGCTCTTCAAGAGCAACTTTGATAGCTGCAATAGCAGCATCAATGTGGCCCAACTTTGGATCAAGAGCGGAAACACCCATGTGCCCGACACGGAAGTACTTACCGACAAGTTGTTTATGAATACCACCGGCAACGATGATTCCTTGTTTGTACAAAGAGGCAATGAACTTGGCACCATCAACTCCCTCTGGGAAATAAGCAGCGGTAAGACCAGAGGCGGCAACTTCTGGTTTAACTGGGACGATACTGATACCAAGTTCAGCCAATGTGTTCTTGAATCTATCAGAAGTTTCCTTGTTCTTCTGGAATCTGGTATCGAGACCACCTTCGAGGATCTCACCAAGTGACACTCTCAAGGCATTGACTGTCTGGATAGCTGGAGTGGCAAAGTAAGATGGCTTACCAGCCTCGAAATTGATGAGGTTTGGTAACCATCTCTGCAAAGAGGCAAAGTAAGAGGATTGCACTGGTCTATCAAGAGCACGCTTAATAGCACGCTCGGAGAGGAACCCAATAGAGAGACCAGATGGAACACCAATGGCCTTCTGGGAAGCGGACAAGACGTAATCGAGCCCCCATTTGGTGAACTCAATGTTTTCGACACCCACAGAACAGACGCCATCAACAACGATCAAAGTTTCTGGGGACACCTTGTGGGCAACGGCAGCGACACCTTCAATGTCGGAGACAACAGCGGTGGATGTATCAACGTGAGTGACAGTGATAACAGAGTAATTTTTGGAAGCAAGGGCCTTCTCAACTTCGTCAAGGGAAACCTGATCACCAACTGGAGCGGTAATGACATCGACATTTGCACCGTAGACTTTCAAACAGTCGGCAAATGAATCGGAAAAGAACCCGGTGGAGAGAACCAAAACGTTATCACCTGGGTACACCAAGTTGGAAGCGGTGATATCCCAACCCAAAGTACCGGAACCGGCAACGACGACACCTTGGTCTTTCTCATTTGTAGACTTGAACAATTTACGCAAGTCCTTGAGGGCACTTTGGAAGATGGAGATGAATGCTGGGGAAGTGTGAGCGAGGGATTGGATGCTCTGTGCCTGGCGCACGGCCTCGGAGATGCAGATTGGGCCCGGGATCAGAAGAATATGGTCGTCTTGGGACATTGTGGAATGGGTTCTTGTGTTTGTTAAAGTACGGTGGAATCGAGGAACAAGTGGGAATCCAAACCCTTTTATACGTAACAGCAGTTTCGCGGGGTTGTTGGACGTTGAGTGAAGTAAGCGGGATGACATGTTGCAGAGACAAAGAGAGAACAAGATAAGAAGCGTGGGGTAAAGAAAAGGGCGTGGGGTCGATTTATAGACCAATTGCAGGATCCAATTACTGTGTAATGAACTTTGTCTAAAAGCACCGATTCTGGCTCAGTTGGAAGGTTCTTAAGGACCTCCTGAAGAAAGTGGGGGAACAGTTGATTTTTCAATGAAAAGCCGGAACAGCCGCGCGATTGGCTATTAGGCAAGATCGCGGGGGAAAGATATCTCGATCGGACGTGGTTTCCCTGCCTAGCGCCAGGCTGGGTCCTGTCTACCGTAGGCTCGCGCTTAGCCAAAATCCTGTCCAGCGCTAGGCTCAATCACGGGCATCTCCGGGCATCCGGGCAGCTTTTTGCAATGTGGCGCGAGACTGGGGAGCGTGGGGGAAATGTTCAGGGCTTCAAGTTTGTTAGCAGAATATCAATAAATGGGTGATATTATTATATATTTAGACTCTTTATAGTCAAAGGACTACTATTGTGCTATTTTTAAGCGTATTATCTAAGGGTTGAAATTTTTTCAGTATTTGGTAAGTACAACTTAACAACTCAGATTGCAAAGTAGACCCACCTTTTTTGGGCCGATTGCGGTAAAACAATTTATGAATATTGGCTGAAATCGCAAGCGTAGTACATCATTATAATATTCAGAGCATTCTTCCTAAGATTCATCGCTTTTATTAGCCATTTAGCTTGCTTAAAGAGGATTGAAAGTCCTTGGAGTAGATATTACCAAAAGACCGTGGTGTCCGGATGTTAGGTAGCTTCATGATGACGTGAGCTCTACAATTATGGTGGCGATCAGGCTTAAATTGAGTGTTGAAATAGCTATTAACGATACTGTGTATTATGTAGTTTATTCATGTCAGATACCACTCGGAACTTTTCAAAAGTCAATGACTCCCTCCATGCTATAGTTTGTTCTGATACGTTAGATCTTGGCAGATGATCTAGGGGAGGGAGAAGGATTGTGAATAGGGATTTGACTACAGAAGGTCCTGGAGTTATCAATGTGATGGTATATTTCTTATGATCTACTTGACCAATGGCAAGACATTGTCTTCATAAGTACCAGAACCACCATCATAGTCACAGATGACGAACCCAGCACCATCATATTTCTCACAAGGAACGAAGCCACAACCGATCCTAGTGGTAGTCTTCCAAACAACGTTAATGAAATGACCACACTTGTCCCAGTTAGACTCTAAATCGGTAGCATTCCAGTTATAATCAGAGATCTCATCGTACCAAGCCTCGACACCAGCAGTAGGTGTGAAACCAGGGGCGATGTTCTCAGCGTAGTTCATAGTGGAGTGGCTCGAATTCCCGGTATTACAATAATCCACAGCGTCAGCGTAAGCTTGGGATTGTTTGGCAATATCATCATCCCAATTAACATCTGGAACACCATGAAGTGCTCTCTTTGCATTGTGTGCAGCAAGGATGACATCGGCGAATGCTGTAGATGAGGAGGAAGATGAAGAGGAAGAAACAGATGAGGTCTTAGAGAGTGTGCTAGAAGAGGTTGGAACTGCAGCTTGCTTCTGGAAATAAGAGCTTTGGAGAGCAGTCTCAACATCAGAAGAGTAATCCAAGGCAGATGATTCAGAATAGAAAGGTTCACCTGAGAAAGTTGGCTCACCAGAGAAAGGTTCACCAGAGAAAGGTTCACCTGAAAAATCAGGCTCACCAGAGAAAGCTGGGTTACCAGCAGAGAAGAACTCTGGATCACTCATATGAGGTGGTTCTTCTGACTTCGATGGAAGAGAGAAAGAAAACTCATCAGAAGAAGCTGGGTAATCACTGTAACTGGAGTAAGTCTCGTGAGCAACACCAGAGACACGTGTAGCATGGATCTGCTGGAAACGGGCCTCGACTTGAGTCAATGAGTAGTTAGAGGCGGTGTGGATAGTAGAAGTGAAGTTGGAAGGGGAAAGAGTGGTGGTGGTGTTACTTGGTGCAGAGACACACTGGTAGTAGTATGGGTTCATGGAAACACAAGTAGCACCGGAAACGCAAACGGTTTCACCTTTATGGTTGATACCACCACATTGGTAGTATAAAGAGACTTTGGCAGTTACCATTGTAGCAGCAATGCTTGTGAGTAAGGCATAAGAGAGAGCAGCCATTGTAAAAAAGTGAGTATAAAGGAATGACTTGGGGCTGAACCTTGATGATGGGATTGATTACAGACTACAAAGGGAAGACACCTGTATTTATACTTTAAGAGTTTGATAGATTTGTGAAAGATTGGTATGTTCTTCTGTCTTTTCATACCCCCTTTCAATGTGAGTTGGTTCGATACTGGGGGCGGAGACAAAGAGATGTGGTCAAACGGTTATGCAAGTGAGGAAAGGACTAGCCAGGCTGTATATAGCCCCCCTTCTTCTTGAAACTAAACGAGAATGTCATAACAAAGTTACTCCCAAGCTTTGTTCATGAAATCTCGAAGTGTTCCAGTGTTCCTAGTTTGGATGTTGAGGTTCCTGAGTGGATAAGGGGGATGAAGCCATACCGCGATAAGACAATGGCACCGCTTAGTCTGGACTCCCCTTCGCTTATGACATCAGTTTATCTTTAGATCTATACAAACCTATGTGTAGACAGTTCTAGAACTCTACAGTAGTAAAATGATCACAACCAAAACAATTTAAAGCTTTTCATTGATGAGGCTAATTAAACAAAACAACCTTCTATATAGCTGAAAACGCTTCAACAGCGGATTCAGAGCTGCGTGGGACAAATGACAAACGTAAAAGGGGTAAGAATAATGGGCACAATGGCCACAGCCCGAAATTGGGCGAAAGAATAAAGCCTGCAAAGCAAGCGACAACTGGTGAGAATTGAAAATAAGAAGAATAGTGTACAGAGTCTCGATAAAAAGACATAGATGCGTGTGAGTGAAATGAAAAACAAAGAGGTTAGAAGTTACACTGGTTTGGATACTCTCTGGAGTCGAGTGGAGATGGGATGAGACCGTTGTAAGACAACTTCTGGAAGTCCCATTCAAGTGCAGTCTCAGTTTTCCAACACCAAAAGATCCAACCACCACCTTGGTTAAAGGCATCCATCTGAGCCTCGATGTAACGTCTGTAGTTAGCCTTTTTGGTGTCATCCCAAGTCGAAATGTCCTGAGTGTTATCACAAGTACCAATGTAAGTGCTAGAGTCATAAGATGCGTCGTAACGGGCACCACGTGCAACACCATTCAACCATTTTGGACAGTCGGTGAGTGCGGCAGACCATTCACCACAGAGGTTCCAGTGGTATTCGACAGAGGATTCACCACCCCATTGACATGCAACGGCAATGTGTTGATCAATGTCTCTAGAGAGTTCACCTTCGGAGAAAACTTGGTAATGGTGGTGGTCAATGACAACACCCCAATAGGTGTCAAGCAAGAACTTGTCATCAAAGTAACCTGCATCTGTGAATGCATCGTGGATGATAACGTTTTGCACGGATCCTGTGTTTCTCAAGTTCCAATAGGCATCATCCCAAAAAGCGTTAAGCTTTGTCATATCCAACGAAGTTCCCAATGGTTCGTTAAGCAATTCGATACCAATGATAACATCGTGATAATCCCAAGTACCGTACTTGTTGAAGATGTACTGCAACACGTCCAATGTCACCTGTGTGTTATCACCGGATTGGAACTCCAAGGAGTCTCTTAAACCGGAGTTATCAAACCCATTTTGAGAGCCTGGGGCACCGTGCAAATCGACCCAGACGCTAATGTTATACTTTCTAGCCCATTCAATAGCCTGGTCCAAATATTGCTCTTGACCTTGGACATAAGGGTCATCATCCAATTTCTGGAAAGCCCAGTAACCGATAGGGATTCTAACCATGTTTAAGCCTGCACCGGCAATGGATTCGAAATCCTGTTCGGTGATCCATGAGGACCAATGCTGTTGCAAACGGTTAGAGGCCAACTCTTGACCGAGATACTGTGTATAGTGATATTCGTCAACTGGGATTTGGGACTCGTCTGTACCAAATGCTTCAAACAGAGAAGGTGTGATATAAGGCTCAAGCACTAACCAACCACCAATGTTGACACCTTTGATCTTCTCACTGTCGTAATCCCAACCTCTCTTGTACATCTGAGGACCACCATGGGATGGAATAGGAGACGCGAGTGCACTGGACACAACCGCAGCAGCGGTGATAAGCGTCTTAACGAACATAATAAGCGATGATTTTTATCAAATGGAGTTCCCCGGTGGAAGAAAGTGCAGGTGTGTTAGGTTATATATATACTTTCAGGGGCACCCGGGATTGGAGGGGATTTAGGCATGCCGCGTTTATACAGGCGCGTGGGTTTGAAACACGCCAAAAACCGATGTGATGGGGCCTCCTTTCGGGTTTGTTACGCGTCACACACACGGAGAGAGATGCTGATTTGCGTCACAAGAAATGACACCGAGGATCCATACAAATAAAGCATAATGACTGTTTTATTTACTTAAACACATAGAAATATAGAGAAAAAACGCGTATAGCCAGCCTCTTCTCACAGAGTTACTAAAAATACGTCACTGAGGTGTCCCTTCTGTCTATGTGGGAGCTGTAAAAAAAGTACCCGCACAGATCGAAACTGCCTATGCAGCTGGACGCAGAGCTATGCAGGATACGGTAGAGTGGGGGGAGGAAAGTGTGGCACGTACCAGGGGCGTTCTCTCTCTTTTGGTGATAGCAACAGTTTTTCTACATCCTTGGGGGGAGTTTCTCCGGTGGTGCCACAGGGGATATCACACTGTTTTGTTGATGTCTTATGAAGGTGTATTAGTCTATGCAAAAGACGTAAACAAACAGAGGATATATCCCTGGCTAAAATGTTTCAGGGACACACAGAGCAAATTTCACCTCACCTGTCACCCATGCGTGCTCTGAGTCGAGCCCAAAAGCAAACTATAGTGTGAGTTTAGGCTTGCCGGCGTGTAGAATTGGTCCACGCACGCACAGGTGGCTAGGCTAGGCAGGAGTGCCCGCAAATAGAGCTAGGCAGAGAAGCTGTCAGTCCGGAAAAATATTACAACAAGCCAGCATCGCGGATCAAGACGGACACAAAGCGGAGACTAGACTGAGAGGGGGCGGGCGGGATGTTTACTTTTGTCCTAAATAAGTAATTATGATATACAACCCGAGAACCGGAACAATAGAGATGCTTATACGGCATGGGTGGAACGAGACGGTGATGTAGGGGCTTGGCCCCGCGATAGTCATCGTTTATGAGGAGCCCCCATGCACTGAACCGTGAATCCGGGGGATGGGCGATGGGCGATGGGCGATGGGAGGAGAGACAGTCACGTTTGTGTCATCCTTTCTTTAAACCTAATGACCTTCTTTCGGTCCGTGGGTGTATACCACCGAGGTTCAAATATAAGTTTTGTATGGCTCATACAGTGTCATGACACCTCTCATGGGTTCTAGACGAGATGATTTGCGTACTGATAGCAACGATATATTTATCAAAAGACATTGTAAACAATTGCTAAATAATAAACCCAATAGATCGTATATTGTTACACGCTCGAGGGGACCTATCCTCGAGACAAGAACCAAGAACCAAGCTCGACACCCCTGCGCTCAGCGGCTATTGGTGCTCTGGAAATCCACCTTTGTGGCCTTCCGGCCTTATTCATATTAAACCTTCATGGATTAGTGCACCGTTTCGATGAAACTAAGACAACCGACTTTTCCTAAAGCGGAGTGTGCGATGTCCGAAACCGATCATGCATGAGACAATTTTGACACAAACGAGCTTATACTTTTGTTTGTGTTTAGTACAAGGTTAATAAACGATGGAGAGAATATTGGGTTCGTATAAACACTTTAAGGAACGTTTACAGGGTTATATACAGCCTGCAATTGTTTGAAGGATATAGCTCTGGATCATAAGCATAAGATAACTGAATATAACAGCTCTTGTTCCGCAAGTTAACGCGTGGCACAGGCGTTGTTTACTGTAGTTTTTTTACAAGGCCTTATCGTAACACCGAATGCTTATTAATAGCACTATAAAGATAAAAGTTCGTAGGATTCATAAACTATTTTAATCGACCAAGTCCTCAGGTGCTTCTCTTTCAACAGCTAATGGTTGATCATCATGTGTTCTCCGATGCCATAGCCATGGAGGTTGAAGCAAACGAACACCATGTATCTTGGGGACAACATCTTCAAAATAGAAGATAATATGACCAACAATCAAACCTGTAAGACCGGCAATGGTGATTTCTCCTCTAAATAAAAACTTTTGACAAACGCACAGAATCCCGTAATAACCAGCTTTGAAATGAACAAACCCAAAGAATGCCAGGAGTTCATTAGGATTTTGACGTCCCCAAACGTACATCAACGAGTCAAGGAATGCCATACTAAGCCAAGTGTTGGTGTTGAAGTACAACGATACTAAAACGATCAAAGAGGCATTGACGAAGAAATACCATAAATATTCTGTAGAAGTGGCGAATTCTTCTTCCCAATGTCGTGAATGGCTCACCACTTGATAAAGCGAAAATATGGTTTCAATACTCAGATCACCAAAGTAGAAAAAAGAGGAGAAAATCCTCCAATATTGATGTTTCTTGATGATGACTTGTGGAACAAAAGCAAGGTCTTTAGCATCTGCAATGCCAAGTGTAAGAAGCACAGAGACGGTTAGAGTGCCGATGCACCAGCACCGAGTAACCAACGGAAGGTCCAATGCCCATGCAACAACGGCTCTCTCCATTGTCTCGATCTTTTTTTTTGTTGATTCTTTCTTAGTTGATTCTTTCTTATAGATTGTGGAGATACAAAAAGCTGATGATCTGGCACCTTTTTTTGTATTGTACGAGAGGGGAAAGGCCGCGGGCTCCGTAACCTTTCCGTTTTCGGCCCGCCTGCCCAAACGCGTAAAATGACGTCGTTGAGATAAAAATTAACATGTAAACAAAAATGTAAGGGGGATTTCCCAACCTTCCCAAAGACAAAAGCCTCACTTCTGACACATTCCACACGTTCAATAGTGACCAGGTGGTTATAAGCTCTGTGTTTGTTTTTGTCCTTTTATATAAATTAAGAAGCCCTGGAGATCTGGAGAGAGAGCCATACCGGTGAACATCTGAGACACACCGCAAATTACCCACCACACAGAAAGAATGTCGAGCACTCTACCCACACCAACGACACCAACGTCCAATGGACATCGCCAGAGCCGTAATAAAGAGGAGATGTACTACACGCCAAGTGCCCATCGTCTCTCGGAGGAATCTGATAGAACGAATTCCACGGATATAACTTACCCTTCATCTCACGACAACAGCATGAATCCAGCAGGTAGTACAAACAACATGTTTACACACCACAACAACTCCTCGTTGATTTCACGGGATAACTCCATAAAGTCCAATCACCACTTCCGAGAGTCCTCACTTCTCTCGCATTTGGCGTTGGATGAAGACGAGACTAGGGCATGGCAAGCAGTTGCCTCACCGCCAAAGATCCCTGTACAACGACCAAAGCTTTCACAACCACGTTCTGTCCCGGCATATTGCTTCCCCTCGTTACGTGGCAAAGTACCAACACCGGTGGCTACACCTACCATTGAATTGGAAAAACCAATTTATCAATTGGAAAGACCAGATGTGAGAAGGGAAAGGTCAGAGATGAGATACTCGGTCTATGTTAATGAAAACGATTTTGACGTCCCGAAAGTTGGTTGGATGAATAAATTGAGTCATGGTCGTACTTCGTCCATTGGTGATATGTTCACTTTTGCGAAGAAACAGAAAAACCATAAGTCAAGTAAGTCCGTCAGTGATATTGATTGGTGATACTCCCCATATTGGGACCATGTTGTTATGATGAATGTTTATCCCCCCTATATCTCCTCTTTGGCAGGACCTAGAGGGTCTCTGGGGCCGGTAACTGTGTATACTAAATCTGGGTCTACGAAATCCCATACTAATTGAATAAATATTTTGCACGTTTTATAACATAATCAATACCAGCTTGTCTATTTATAAAAAGCACAGGCGCTCAAACAGTAGAAGTCTCGGAAGCTGTGAGCTCATGCTCAATCATATCCTGAGATCCCTTCTCATGGGCTTCGAGATCTGTGATTGTCTTCTTACGCTTAGCAGCAAGCTTCTTAGAGGCCTTAATGTTGAACCCACCAGTGAGTAGTTGCTTAGTCTCCTCCAATTCCAAACCAGAAAGTTCAGGATAACAGAACCACACAAACAGCCAAGACACCGTACACAAACCTGCAAACAATGCAAAAGTACCAGTTGGGGTAATGTTCTGCAACATTGTCAAGAAAGTAGCTGCAATGATCAAAGAACCAGACCAATTGGTAGCAGTAGCATATGACAACCCGATACCACGAACATCCTGTGGGAAAAGTTCAGACTGTTGCCATGGGACATTACCAATACCAATGGCAAATGTGGCAACGTATGCAATCATACCAATGACAACGACAATACCCCAACCGGAAATACCACCATCTCCTTTAACCACCGCTTCTGATCCATGGAACTCAATACCCAAAAAGTGGAATGCAATGGCACAGACAACGAGAGAGATGATCATACCTGGGATGGCTAAGAGAAGCATGAGTCTTCTACCAACGCGGTCAATGATGAAGAAGGCAACAATGGTGAATAGGAAATTAGTAGCGGCAATGACAATGGACACGGAGTTTGGATCGTTGAAACCGACAGCTTCGAAAACGGTACCGGAGAAGTACATCAACGAGTTGAAACCGGTGTATTGTTGGATTCCTTGTAAACCGCAAGCGATAATCAATGCTCTGAAATTGGATGGGATCGTGTGGACACGTTTGATAGCGTTGAAAGTCTGAGTGAAGATGTTATCACCCTCAATGCAATGGTTAAGAGCGTTCAATTCCTCAACTTTGCTCTCGATCATGGAGTCTTCAACACCTGGGTGTGTCTTCTTCAAAACTTCAATGGCTCTATCGAGCTTACCTTTCATGATGTAGAATCTTGGGGTATCTGGCAAGAAAATAAACACAACAAACTGCAACGTTGGTGGGATCATACCAATACCAACGAGGATTCTCCAACCGTTGTCAACGTGTGTTAAACCAGCACCGATGGCATATGCAATCAACTGACCACCGGTGATACACATACAGTTAACAATAGTCAAACGGCCTCTAAATCTGGAAGGAGCAATCTCACCAATGAACATTGGGGCCACTAAGGAGCCAATACCGATACCGAGACCCATAACAAATCTACCAACGGTCATTTGCCAAAAAGAATGGGCACTGCATTGTAAAGATGCACCAATGATGAACAAGATGTTTGAGAACATGATGACTGGTTTACGACCAAAGAAGTCAGCAGCAAGACCGGAGACTGTGGAGAGTACCAAAGCACCAAGGGACGTGGCAGCGGTAATCATCTCCTTCTCACCATATGTCAATGTCTTACCGAGATCTGTGCCAATGGCAACCAGTGCCGAGGAGATGTAACCGGTATCATAACCAAACATGAAACCGGAGATGGAGGACATGACGGTGAGGATGATGATGAGGAAAGATGGCTTGGTGTCTTGGAATGCGATGTTTGTAGAAGAGGTCTCGGCGTCTTTAGCATTCATAATGCGTGTTGTGTTCTGTGGACGGTCATTGGACAGCTCGCTGAAAGAGCTGTCTGTGGAGACTTGGAACGCTCCGGGGTTGATGGTCTTGAAGTCGGATTTTTCCATTGTTATTGTCTAAACTCACGGCAGTGGGATCAGTTTCGGTAGATGTATACTTCGTACCAGAGCTATACCTCAAAGGTATCTATGCGTGTGTATGTGAAGTAGTGTGTATAAGTCTTATGTATTGGGGGTAATGACCTCTGGAGAGAAAAATGACCCTTTCTCCATATTGGGGAGTGAGAAGAAGGGGGCCTTTATATAATCACATGTGCCACACCGGAATATGGGTGGACGGGTGCCAAAAAGGGAAGTCGATCGAATTCTCCAACTTTCCACGCAGACGCATGGTGTCCGGGTGTATAGTGGCTCCAAAAACGCCGGTGGCTCACATTGGCAAACAGTCTATAGCATAATAAAGGAGTGATTCAGGGTGTCTATCCTCTATTATATATGCTAACTTATCATAAAACAACCATAAAACTACCAGTACAACTTACTGTTGTGCGACGAGAACACCCCCGGTGGGCAGTGTCTCTTATCTCGGAAAGCCTGGCCCGGTTTCGAAAACGTTCCATCATGCAACTACGTCATAGGCTCTCTCCCACGATCAGCTTAGACGGCACCGACCAATAAGCAGCCACAAAGGACATACACGTCGTCTGCATCACGCGGTTTGAACAACACCACAACAAACAAGCATTTTCCCCGGTGTTCTACAGAAAACACAACACAGATTCCCCACACAGAGTTTTTAGGGCGCCTGGCGTGCTAAAAACTTGTGCGACGGGGTGCGTTGGCCGGCGTTTGGTATTTTACTTTAACACTTCAACAATATAAGCTCTTGTATAACATGTATAAACGCGTATTTAAACGTGCTCCACAAACTCCTCGGAGGCCTTGGTGTCCATGTGTGCGGTTCTGCCAGCGTTCTCGATGAACTCCTCCGAGGCCTTCATCTCACCTTCAATGTCATTCATCGTAGTGCGTCTGTTGGTAACTGATTTAGCACTCTTGATCGATTGCTTACGCTCTTTGGCCATCTTCATAGATTTGGAAATGTTGAAGCCACCGGTTAAAAGCTCCTGTGTTTGCTCCAATTCTAGTCCCGATAACTCTGGGTAGCAGAAGTACACTGCGATCCAAGAGATAAAACTCAGACCGGCAAAGAAAGAGAAAGTACCCGTTGGTGTCATATGTTGTAACATGGTCAAGAAAGTAGAAGAGATCACCAGAGAACCGGCCCAATTGGTAGCAGTAGCATATGACAAACCGATAGCACGGACATCTTGTGGGAAAAGTTCAGATTGTTGCCAGGGGACATTACCAATACCTGTAGCGTAAGAGGCAACGTATAGAATCATACTGACAATAACGACAATACCCCAAGAGGAAGTACCACCATCACCATTGACAACGGCATCAGAACCATGGAATACAACACCCAAAAAATTGAAGGCAATGGCACAGACGACAAGGAAGATAACCATACCTGGAATGGCCAAGAGAAGTAAAAATCTTCTACCGACACGATCAATAATGAAGAAGGCCACAATAGTAAAGATGAGGTTTGTAGCAGCAATGACAATGGAGACCGCGGTGGAGTTATCAAACCCCACAGCTTGGAAAACAGTACCGGAGAAGTACATCAATGCGTTGAAACCGGTGAATTGTTGGATACCTTGTAAACCACAAGCAATGATCAACCCACGAAGGTTCGAAGGAACGGAGTGCACTTTCTTAATGGCGTTCCAAGATCTCGAGATTGGGTTTGAGCCTGGAATAGTCTTAAGCTGTTGACACATCTCGTCAACCTTGGCATCAAGGATATCCTCTGGAGCACCAGCGTGGATTCTTCTCATAACTTGACGTGCTCTGCCAACATCACCTTTCATAAGATAATACCGTGGAGTGTCTGGTAAGAAGAAAAACGTAATGAATTGAATAACTGGTGGAATCATAGACAAACCAACAAGAATTCTCCAACCGTTATTGACATGGACAAGGCCAGCACCAATGGAGTAAGCGATAAGCTGACCGAAAGTGATACAACCAACGTTGATAACAGTGAGACGGCCTCTGAATTTGGAAGGTGCAACTTCACCAATGAACATTGGTGCCAGTAAAGAACCGATACCGATACCAAAACCCATAATTAATCTACCCGCAACCATCTCCCAGTACTTGTGCGTAACAACCTGTAAGATGGCACCAACGACAAACAACAGGTTAGCAGCCATCATTGTCGGTTTTCTACCAAAATAGTCACCAGCAAAACCGGCCACCGTGGAGAAAATGAGTCCACCAAGCGACGTAGCAGCGGTGATCATCTCCTTCTGACCATAGGTTAAAACTTTCCCATCAAGGTCAGTGCCAATGGCAACGAGTGCCGAGGAGATATAACCAGTATCGTAACCGAACATGAATCCAGATATCGATGAGACAAAAGTCAACACGAGGATCAACCCCGAGGGTTTGTCATCGTGGATGTCGAGCAGCTCAGAGGCATCATCGATATCGTTCTCCCTACCTTCTAGCTTACGAGTATTATTACCAAGGAAGTCACTACTCGTTGTTGGTGATGACTGTTGTTGATTGGATGAGGACGAGTCGGAAACCGTGTCGAAAGCACCGGTGAGTGTTGTTCCCTTGTAATCATTGATATTCGGTGTCATATTAGTGTTATATGTATTCACTGAACAAATTATGTTGTAAAAGCCGAGATATTTCCTTATACAACAAAGGGGGAAAGCCCCGGTATTTGTACCTGTCAGTTTACAACACCCACAAGGGCAGTTTCAAGATCCACAAACGCACCCCGCATGTAGAAATGGCCAAACATTCGAACCGATAAAGCATGACTCCGGGGGAAGAGAGATTACGTATTGTAGAGCTCGTCTATGATGTCATTTGTGTGGCGCGAACCGCGCCTGTTGCCCTGGTAACCCCAATTTTCGGCCCGTCAAGGCTCAGGCACATAGCAATACACACAGCCCATTGGTATTTCAGGGATCAAGGAATAAGGGTTTTTCGTAGATTTAGTAGGTGTTGGATGGTTTATTATGCGCGGCCTTTGATTCCCCCGATGCGTCGATGTTATAAGTGTGTATGTGTCTCGTTATCTTCAACATCTCCCTCGAACAGGTATTTATTTATCGTGCTGATGGAAGCATTTAGAACATGAGGAATGCAGGAAGGTCTATGTGCAGATCTCCCCTCTTGTATCATACTCTACAAATGTTCATGTGTGACGTACACAGTGGCTTTGCTATACAGTCGAAAGGCAGTACATAAGCTACAACAATAAACTATGCATATTGCCTTTCAATATCTCCTGTCTTATATACAAGTTTTTGTTGAAGAATACATAAACATCATGAAACCGTGACAAAAATATATGCTGTGAATAATGCAATCACTTGGTTCTTGTGACAATGGCATTGGTCAAGAACTCCAATGCACTTCTAGAATCACTCTCTGGGAGGACAGCTCTAAGGTTGCCAAGGGCCTTGACACAGTAATCCTCGGCAAGCTCTGTGGTTTGTTCAAGACCTCTATATTTTCTAATGGCTTCGACGGCTTTTTCAACGTCACCATCCTCTTTGAATTTTCTAGAGATCATGGCACCAAGTTCGGGATTCTCCTTCCAAGCAAACAAGATTGGAGCAGTGGCAAGACCAAGTTTCAAATCGGCCATACCTGGTTTACCAAGTTGTTCAGAAGTTTGGGTGAAATCTAAAACGTCATCAATCATTTGGAAACACAATCCCAAGTTACGACCGAATTGGTAACAGTTTTCAATGACTTTATCATCTGCACCACTAAGAATAGCAGCGGAACGACAAGATTTGGACAACAAGGCAGCGGTTTTCAAGTATGTCTTATGGGTATAATACTCAAATGCAGCGTTAACGTTATCCTCATGGGTGATGTTATGACCCTTTGGGGCACTCACGGAGTATTCATGGATCTTAGTGTCAATGACACCTGTTGGTTGTGGGATGATTTTACCTTCGTCAATGGTATCCTCATTTGGTTGAAGCACTGTGTTTTTCAACTGCATAAATTCACCTTCGACAAGGTTTGCAATTGCCGTAGACATCAATTCGATAACCTCCGGGTTTCTTAAACGACCAATGGAGACAGAGGCACGACCTAAGAGGAAATCACCGGATAAGACGGCCATCTTGTTAGAGAAGGCAATGTTTCCCGAAGGTCTGTTTCTGCGAGAATCCGAATTATCAATAACGTCATCATGGAGTAAAGAAGCTGTATGGATCATCTCAACAATTTCTGCAAGACGTCTCTGTTTTGGGAGGATACCTCTACGTGAATCGAATTCTGGAAGTGATTCATGAGGTTTTGTCAATGGATCTAGCACAACGTTTGGTGAAATCCCATGAAGAATTCTCAATGGGGATAATGGCCCCACTGGGTCTTTCATCTGTTCTGCAAACATCGCGGTGAGTGATTTTGTGCCTTCATAAACAGGTTGTTCTGGGATGTCGAGATGATCGATGGCAATACGGTTTCTCTGTTCGAGTGGGATCTCGGAAAGGGCTCTACTTAAAAGCAACACAATCAACGGACGGATCTTCTTACCTTGGGACTCAAAGTAGTAAGCGGATATTCTGTTCAGCGTTGGGTGCCCGGAACCGATGAGTTGACCGATGTTGTTAGCCAATTGGGACATCTCATGGGACACCAAGGAGAGTGGGTCTTTAAGGATGGCAGTAGGGGTAACGAGCTTTGCAGCTGTCTCGACAGCAGCAGCCCACGAGGAGCTCTGGCGTCTCACCGCAACTCTGGTGCATACACTGGCCCTAATCAAATGTCTCGGTGTTCTGAGCATTTTGGTTACTGAGAAATTGGGGGTGGACGTTGAGAGATGAGATGTGTCGGTGTTTTCCAGTTACCGAGTCCCGGGATAAATTAATTCGCGGGTCCAAAAGCCGGCCGGGGCTGCGTAACCATCGCTTAGACAATTAAAAAAAAAAAAAACCATCAGCCATTATAAAGAAATGGTCGCGGTGGTCTCATCGAAGGGCCTTTAATATCATAACTGTTACTGAACAAGGGAGAAGATGCTTGATTGGATATCGACTCTTCCAGGCTCAGAGTTCGTGCTATCGCTGGCGAAGAAGTCCGCAGGTCGTGTGCTTCAAACAGGGCCTGTTCCACAACACATTGGCTTCGTAATGGATGGTAACAGACGTTATGCACGCAAACGGAATATCGAGTTAAAAGAAGGTCATAACGCAGGTTTTGAAAGCATGGCCCGTGTCTTGGAGATGTGTTATGAGTGTGGTGTCAAGAGTGCAACGGTTTTCGCCTTTTCAATTGAGAACTTCAAGCGTAGTAAGCATGAAGTTGATTGGTTGATGGAATTGGCAAAGAGTAGATTTCAACAACTAACCGAGGCTGGTGAGATGGCCGAACAGTATGGAATCAGAATCAGAGTGCTTGGTGACGTTTCAATGCTACCCAAAGACGTCCAGGAGACGTTGAACGAAGCTGAGGAGATTACAAAGAACAATAAGAGAGCCACGTTGAACGTGTGTTTCCCATATACCTCGAGACATGAGATGGCACATGCTATGAGATCGATAGTGAGACATGCCGCTAAAGGATCTGTTACATTAGATGAAATTAATCAACAGTTGATTGAAGACAGTTTATACACAGGAGGTCAACCACCATTGGATCTTTTGATTCGTACAAGTGGAGTGTCTCGACTGAGTGATTTCCTATTATGGCAAGTGAGTGCTAAAGGTTGTGTTATTGAATTTGTTGATACTTTATGGCCAGATCTATCACCTTTGCATATCATTTGGATCTTGATCAAATACAGTTTCCATAAGACTTATAATAAGCAGCAACAACAACAAGAACAACAGGAACAACAGTTGGCTGCACAATTACAACGTTCAAATGAGACCAAGAAGTTGATTTAATATATCTGGGGGGAATATCATGCATTATACGTTATCTTAAGGTTTTGCGTAGATAGATCTACAGTAATGTTTTAACAAATTAAGAAGCCATCTCATTAACGCGTGAATAACTGGGGCGACATTATAAGCATATCACCTTTGTGTGTGTATGTGTTTTTAAGCAGTCTTGTTAGACTCCTGAGCCTTCTCGAAAGCTTCCTTGAACTTATCAGCATTCTCCTTGTTACCGAATCTAATGGCCAAAGTGGCAGCTTCAGGTTCACCTTCGGAGACATCAGCGGTGACGGCATAGACCCAAGATCTGTCGGAACCAACGTTTGGCTTAAGAACGTACTCTGGGGCAATGAAGTGGTTGGCACAGATCTTCAATGTCTTGTCTCTTCTCATCAAGAGACGTGTCTTCTTAGTCTCGTTGTGCTTGAGGAACTTGACGTCACCGGTACCTCTCTCTTTCCATTCGTTGGTGTCAGCGTGGAACTTGAACAATTTGGCACGAACTTTGTGAACAACCTCCTCTTCCTCTTCGTTGGTCTTGACTTCAACCTTCTCGAGCTGGACAAGCGGCTCGAAGTGGACATCTGGAGACTCTGGGGCCTCCTCCTCGTCGTCCTTCTTCTTCTCCTCCTTCTCTTCTTCTTCCTCCTTCTTCTCCTCCTCCTTCTTGGCCTCGGTCTTCTTAGAAGCACCACCGAACATGGCGAACACGTCAGCGGAAGCGGTTGGTGGCTTGGCGGTGGCAGCAGCAGTGGTGGTCTCTTCGACAGGCTTCTCAGACATGATGAAGTTGTTCTTTAAATTAGTTTCCTTTCTAAAAAAGTGTTTGAAAGCTCGGGAACGTTGTTCTGTGGCGAAATCGTGAAATTTTTTTTTTATTTTTATTTCGATCGCGAACGTAAACAAAAGGCCATGTCGAATGACAGGGAATTAACAGTGAATGTTGACGATTTATGGATAATTGAGGTGACTTTGGTGCTTTGGAATGTATGTAAATGCTTTTAAATACACGTAGTTACCCAATAAGCTGGTGGTTTTCCCATACTTCTTGGCACGGTGTGAATTCTGAACGCAATCAGTGTAAAAACCGGCTGCTTCTCCATGGCAACGGGGAAAGAAAACCGACCGGAATTCTACCCAATTGAAGGGTAGACGTCATTTACAGTATAAAAATCCAATCATATAACTATATAAGCAACTTATATACTTTAAATACACCCATCCACCCATTTCCATAACTTGTCATTTGATTCTCGCAAACATTCCGGCCCAATTCCCCACGGTCACGTGACCGGCTGGCGAGGGAAAAGTTCGCGCGGATACCCGTACAGCGCGACGGCTCCCCACTCTTCTCGCCCCAGGTTTTCCCTATTTAAATCTTCTCTTGCTGCCACATCACCAACTTCTTTTCCTTTCAGAGAACAAACAGAGAAGAAAGGAGTATGGAGAACCTCGCACCACAGAAACACGTGAGACGCAAGTCGTCGCTCGACGATGTCAGTCCGTTCCAACAGGCAGAGGAGTACTACGGCCCAAAGACGGACCCGGCCAAGGCTAAGACGGGCTCCCATTATGGCCGTACGAGAACGCAGTCGGTGATGGAGAACATGAGCTCGTTGAAGATGGCATTGCGTGAAGAGGTGAGATCCTCTATTAAGCGTCGTGGATCCCAAGACGAAACAGGGCTCAGTAACAGTAGAGGTCGTCGCTTCTTCATCGCTGATATCAACGCCACGTTACAAGAACTGCTCCAATCGGAAGACACAGATCATAACTTCCAAATCACCATCGAGGACACGGGCCCCAAGGTGTTGAAACTCGGTACCATGAACTCGAACGGCTATAACCAAAAGGACATCCGTGGCACGTATATGCTCTCCAATCTGCTCCAAGAGCTCACCATTGCTAAACGGTTTGGTCGTAACCAAATGATCTTGGACGAGGCTAGGTTGAACGAGAACCCAGTTGACCGTCTATCAAGACTCATCTCTACACAGTTTTGGAAGAATCTGACAAGAAGAATCGATGCAGATAACATTGCTGTCTTTGCCAAAGATACCAAAATCCCTTCAAACCCAAGAGTTTACATCCCTTATGACTGTGCAGAACAGTACGAGTACTTCTCCCAGATCTCTTCGAATCATCCAGACTTCCAATTGGAAGTTGAATACCTTCCGAAAGACATCACTCCGGAATATGTCAAATCTATCAATTCCCGTCCAGGATTACTCGCACTGGCGATGGAGAAAGTCCATGACCCAGAGACTGGTGAAGAAACTTTACAAGGTTTCCCATACATCGTCCCCGGTGGACGTTTCAACGAGTTGTACGGTTGGGACTCATACATGGAATCGCTTGGATTAATCATCAACAACAAGACAGAATTGGCTAGAGGAATGGTTGAACATTTCATCTTTGAAATTGACCATTATGGTAAGATTTTGAATGCCAATAGATCTTACTATTTATCAAGATCACAGCCTCCATTCTTAACAGACATGGCTTTCAGAGTGTTCAAAAGCATGGGTGGTGCTCATAATGGTGATGCATTGGATTTACTCCAGAGGGCATTGAAAGCTGCAATCAAGGAGTACAAGACCGTTTGGACCGCATCACCAAGATTTGATTCCAAGACTGGATTATCCTGTTATCACCCATCGGGTGTTGGTATCCCACCAGAGACTGAACCTACCCATTTCGATTCAGTTCTTGGTCCTTACGCTTTGAAATATAACATTTCGATTGAAGAATTCCGTGATCGTTATAACGATGGTTCGTTGAAAGAACCTGCATTGGATGATTATTTTACACACGATCGTGCAGTGAGAGAATCTGGACATGATACTTCGTATAGATTGGAAGGTATTTGTGCTAATCTCGCCACTATTGATTTGAATTCATTGCTTTACAAATATGAGATTGATATTGCCACATTCATTGAAACCTATTTCGGTGGTGAGTTTGAAAGTTATGATGGTAAGATTGAAATTCCATCCGATTGGAAATCCAAAGCGGCAAAGAGACAAGAATCTATCAATAAGCATCTTTGGAACGAGGAGAAAGGGATGTATTTCGATTATAACGTGAAATTGGAACTCCAGAGTCAATATGAATCCGCCACCACTTTCTGGGCACTTTGGGCAGGGCATTCATCACCTGAACAAGCTGCAAGATTGACCAAAGCCGTTGGATTGTTTGAAGAACTTGGTGGATTAGCAGCTGGTACCGAGAAGAGTCGTGGTGAGATTTCGCTTGATAGACCTTCGAGACAATGGGATTATCCATTCGGTTGGGCACCTCAACAGATCTTAGCATGGGTTGGGTTTGCCAATTATGGTTATGAGAACATCTCAAGAAGATTGGCTTACCGTTGGTTATACTTGATGACAAAGGCGTTTGTTGATTACAACGGTATTGTCGTTGAGAAGTACGATGTCACAAGGGCGACAGACCCACATAGAGTTGAAGCCGAGTATGGTAACCAAGGTTCAGATTTCAAAGGTGTTGCCACTGAAGGGTTCGGTTGGGTTAACGCAAGTTATATCATTGGGTTACAATATTTGGAGAGTCATGCAAGAAGGGCTTTAGGAACGTGTACACCTCCCGATGTGTTCTTCAGAAACATCAAATCCGTTGAAGAACGTGCCAAATACGGTTTGGATAACCCTGTGGAGTCAAAGCCAACCTTCAGTCTATAAATTATGTCTTTATGTCATTGACGTTCGTTAATGCTTTATAAATGCTAAATAAATATGCTATAGTCTAAGCTCCTCAATATCCTCTTTTTTCAAGATTGCATCAATGCCATCATCTCCATAATCTAAGCCATACAACTTCCAAAATGCTTCTTCCTTGGCATCACCTTCATCCATCTCCAAAATCTTCACCAACTGTTGGTCTTTCTCATCCATCTCATACGCTTCGGATCTCATCAACTTGATAGTGCCCATGTCAACGTTGAAGTTCTTAAACACTTTAAATCTGCGAAGTGCCTCGACTTGTTCCTGGAATTGAGGACTAAGTCTTTGTAACGTTGGTGTGATTCTCGAGGCACAATCTTCTAGTTTGAGCAGCAGCGAGTCTCTGTCATTCCTCTGTGGAGTGTCCACCTGAGCGTAAACGTACTTCGGTTTCCTCAGGATAACCTCTTTCCGAGTTTGAAGTTTCTTCTCCTCGGGTGTCTGTTTCTTAGGTTTCTTGACCTTAACTGTCTGTTTGGTCTTCCGGTAAGGCTGTGCCGGCACCGTGGACTGACGTGACAGCTGTACACCACTCTGAGACCTTGTACGGGGCATTTCTTAACCCTTAATAATTAGTATATCTAAGAAGATCTCTGGAGAATGAAGAGATGATCTTTTTTTTATAGCTGATGCGTGGCCCTACCGACAATTATGTGTCAAATTACCAATGAATTAGTCTCTACATTACTGTACTGGTTAACTGTAAGTATTGATAATGTATTGATAATGTATTAAACATGTATAAATGAGGTATTACGTATTTATTACTTATTTATTAGTGAAAGAACTCTATGGAACACAGCCCATCGGCTGAGTCAGCAACGCCGCGAATTTTGTTTACGTAAAGCTTTGTCAGTTGCACTTTCGCGGGGTTTTACACATAGAAATGCTGCCTATAAAGCAATAGGATCCCGGTTTCAAAGGGCTCTTTGTCATGATGATCAAAGATCAAAAAGAAGTATAAAAGAAGTGGAAGTCCTCCAACTGAGACACAACCGCATTTTTTTTAACCAAAGTAAAAGACAAACAAAAACAAAGACTTATGACAGACATGGTTGCTCCAAGATCGATCCTTAAGTTCTTCCTTGCCATTGCCCAAGAGGAAGGCAAAGGTGCCCATGTGCGGAGATCTATCGGTACGATGAAGATGCGTAACTTCCCTCCTTTCCTCATGCTTGACCATTTCACCGTCTTGCCTCCAGCTGGGTTCCCAGACCATCCACATAGAGGTTTCTCCACCGTCACTTATGTCGATGAAGGTATGATGGCCCACGAGGATTTCACCGGCTCCACCGGTGTGCTCAGACCTGGTGATTTACAATTCATGACCGCTGGTAAAGGTATTGTCCACTCGGAAATCCCTATCAAGACCCCGGATAACAAGCCTTGTATCGGTATGCAACTGTGGGTTGACCTTCCAGAAGAACATAAGAACTGTGATCCATTATACAGAGATTTGAAACGTGAAGAGATCCCAATTGCACAACCAAATGATAAAGTTACCGTTAAGGTGATTGCCGGTGAATCATATGGCGTTAAGTCTGTCCAGGATTTGGCTCACGTTGATGTCCATTACTATGATTATAACGTTGCTCCAGGTGGTGAGTTTGAACAACCATTCCCAAAGGACTATAACGTGTTCCTTTACATCTTGAAAGGTGATTTAGAGGTTAACGGTACCCATTTGGACCAATACACCGCTGCTTTCTTCAACAGAGACGGTGATGCCGTTGTTGGTAAAGTTCCAGAATCACAATCCGGTCCAACTAGACTCGTTGTCATTGGTGGTCAATTACTCGATCAACCAATTGTTCAACACGGTCCATTCGTTGCCACATCTCGTGAAAAGATCTATGACGCATTCATGTCATATCAGCACGGTGTCAATGGCTTTGAGAGAGCTCGTGGTTGGTATTCAAAGATTGGAGGTGGTATCACTTCTGATGAATTGGAAGGTGATTTGAAAGCCGAGGCTCAAGGTAAGGCTGTTCCAGTTAGAGATGAGCTCTAGGTATTTTTCTATATTTATTCTAAGAACACATTCAGACATACTCCTTTGTAGTTACACCCTTTTTTCAAGAGATATCGGTATCACTAAAGTATTAAGTGACTCATAAATGTAGACCACGCGATGCCATTCAGCCACTCGTTTGGGGGTGTACTTCATAGCTATGCATACAACTTCCATAGGGCTATGCATACAACATCGGGGTACAAACAACCGGGGACCGGCTCCCTCTATCCTGTCATTATGTTATATGGTTTTGAAGAGATCAATGGTTTAGCTGGACATTTGGTAGAGCCGCATGTGGAGAAACTCCGCTACCGGTCTAACTCCGACACCGCATAAACCTTCATGGCCACAGGAACTCAGAATTAAAGCCTGTGAAAGCTTTATGTTAGATCCATATTATATCTATGGATCCTTATGGTGGTCTTTGTAGGTGGATCGACATAAACTGCGGACACCTGCTCACCGTTTCCGGCCCTGCGGCGTTTGATAGGGATCTCTACATGCGTAATGCACATGATGATTCACCGAGGAGGTGGAAAAAAAAAAGTCTCGTTGAAAGTATATAAGAACGTACTCATTGCCTGGTCGTTGCCATTTCACTGTTGAAGAACACAGGGATCTCTTACCACAGGAAACAAAATGGTGAGTCATTGTTTAATCAGAGGATATTCTATGGGGCAGAGATGAGATGGGTGTGCCAAACACCGAAGGTGCTAAAAACGCTTTACCCAACGCTTAAACAGGATCTGATCGCAGCCTTTTCTCCCCATCTACCCTTGTTCTTGAGCTCTTTTTACTAACCATACAGGCCTTCCTATATAAGCCCACGAAGTTGGCCTCGTTGCTGCGTCATGCTCCAACATTAACCAAGTACATCAGAACAATGTCCACTTTCAACAGAGCACCAGCTAACCCGTTGAAGATCACACTGCCAAATGGCTTGACCTATGACCAGCCAACTGGTATCTTCATCAATAACAACTTCTACCAAACGGATAAGACCATCGAGGTCGAGAACCCTTCCACAGAAGAGATCGTTGGTGAAGTCTACGCTGCTAATGGTGATGACGTTAACTTCGCCGTTGAATGCGCCGAGAAGGCTTTTGAAAACGGTTGGTCAACTGCTTCCGCTGCTTATCGTTCCTCGTTGCTCTTAAAACTTGCAGACCTCGTCGAAAAAAACAAAGAACTTATGGCCTCAATTGAGTCCCTTGATAACGGTAAAACACTCGCTTTGGCCGGTGGTGATGTCCAAATTGTCATTAACTACTTGAGATACACCGCAGGTTTCGCTGATAAACTCGATGGTCGTTCCATCCCGGGTGAAGGTTATGTCAATTACACATACAGAGAGCCATTGGGTGTCTGTGGTCAAATTATCCCATGGAATTTCCCATTGATGATGTTGTCTTGGAAGATCGCTCCTGCTTTGGTCACCGGTAACACCGTTGTCTTGAAACCGGCTTCTGCTACCCCTTTGAACGCTTTGTTCTTTGCCTCTTTGTGTAAAGAAGCTGGTATCCCAGATGGTGTCGTTAACATCCTCCCAGGTCCTGGTAGAACTTGTGGTGAGGCTATCTTGAACCATCCAAGGATTAGAAAGATTGCATTCACCGGTTCTACAAATGTCGGTAGAGACGTTATGGTTAAGGCTGCTCAGTCTAACTTGAAGAAAGTCACTTTGGAACTTGGTGGTAAGTCTGCTCACGTTGTCTTTGACGATTGTAACATGGAGAAGACTTTGAAGAACTTGACTAATGGTATTTTCCTTAACGCTGGCCAGATCTGTTCCTCCGGTTCAAGAATCTACGTTCAGGACACGATCTATGATGAACTTCTCGTCGCTTTCAAAAACCACTTGGAGACTAACATCAAGGTCGGTTCGCCATTCGACAAGTCCAACTTCCAAGGTGCTATCACAAACAAGCAACAATTTGAGACCATTTTGAAGTACATTGACATTGGTAAGAAATCATCTGCTAAGTTGTTGACCGGTGGTGAACGTGTCGGTGATAAAGGTTACTTCCTCAGACCAACCGTTTTCTACGACGTCCCACAAGACGCTCAGATCCTCAGAGAGGAGATCTTTGGCCCAGTGGTTACCATCTCGAAGTTTTCGACCATTGATGAAGTTGTCAAATACGCTAACGACTCCGAGTATGGTTTGGGTGCCGGTATCCAAACTGAAAACATTAACAGAGCACTCAGTCTCGCTAAGAAGTTGAAATCTGGTACCGTTTGGGTTAACACTTATAACGACTTTGACGTTACCGTGCCGTTCGGTGGTTACAAGCAGTCCGGTTTCGGTAGAGAGATGGGTGAAGAGGCATTGGATAACTACACCCAAGTGAAGGCCGTCAGAATCAAGTTGGATTTGTAAGTTAATATAAGATTCTGTTCTTAACCACAGCACTCAGTGTAGACAATCAATAGACATGAGGATAGCGCTGGTAACCAGCTTGTCCATGATATATTTGAATCGGAATTCCCGACCAATCAGAGGATTCGGGATAACCTTGGGATAAAATCCTTCCCTTAGCTGTCCTTCCCTCCTTTACTTGTATACACTTATTACCAATTAACACAACTTTCATTATATCTAATTCCCAATCTGTATCCGGATAGCTTAGCACTGCATCCCCGTAGTCTACGCTATCTCCGTCCCGCATCTAGACCCCTAGTATCAGGACAGTGTTGCCTGGTTCTTCTCCAGAATGGCGAAAAGGGTACAGATACTAAGAATCGTTTCCTTGGATACTAGGCCGAAGGCCGTTAGAGTGTTCCAGGATGAAAGACACTGATACGTCTAAGCTTGAAGCTAACCTTTTCCAGCAGACCCTGGGAAATAGGGACTAGTGATGATGCTCATCATAGATGCAAGGTACCGTGATAATCCTCGATTATTGTTAGATCTGACGAGCAATGAAAGTGTATCAGCAATCCGTAGATCTTCCCTCATGGGTTGGTGACAATCCACGCCTGCAGTCTCATATATCAATATCTAATGAATAATGGCCTTACATCTATTATTTGAGCATGCTGTTCTGTGAAACATCTGTAGTGAATTCACTTGAAGTTTTATAGGTGAGCAAGTAGATATATGGATATGGAAAGAGTTAGATCAATCGTTCAGCTAAAGCATCACAATCAAAGCTGCATCTAAAACGAGTTCGCGATTTATCCGGTCACGTGAGGTGGCGAAATATCGCTAGCGCTTAGTGCAACCCAGACAGGTGGAATCTTTAGAAAAACCATCGAAACTCTCCACTTTGTTCACTTTCGAGTTCTCTCCTCTGTATCGTTCCAATTGCCGGCCAATTCGTTCAATAAAAAAAAAAATGTTCACCCGTTCGTTGTTGAGATCCACCCAGTCTCTCACCAGAGCCAACACTCGTGTTGCTACCCCAGTTTTTGCTAGAGGTATCAGAACTTTCAAGCAAGAGGATCAGCCAAGATTGAGAATTGGTTCTGTTGCTCCAAACTTCAAGGCTGAGACCACCGAAGGTACCATTGACTTCCACGAATGGATTGGTGACTCTTGGACCGTTCTTTTCTCTCACCCAGCTGATTTCACCCCAGTTTGTACCACTGAATTGGGTGCCTTTGCTGCTTTGAAGGAGGAGTTTGCTAAGAGAAACGTCAAGCTCATCGGTCTTTCTGCTGAGGGTGTCGAATCCCACAAGGCTTGGATCAAGGATATCGAGGATGTTACTCCAGAGCTTAAGAACTTCACTTTCCCAATCATCGCTGATACCGATAGAGAGGTCTCTTTCTTGTATGACATGGTTGACGAGGAAGGTTTCAAGAACTTGAACGGTGGCATTGTCCAGACCATCAGATCTGTCTACCTCATTGACCCATCTAAGAAGATCAGAGTCACATTCACTTACCCACCATCCACCGGTCGTAACTCTGCTGAGGTTTTGAGAGTCATTGACGCCTTGCAGTTGACTGACAGCAAGGGTGTTGTTACCCCAATTGACTGGACTCCAGGCAAGGATGTTATCATCCCACCAACTGTCAAGAACGAGGATGCTAAGAAGAAGTTCGGTGAGTTCAAGGAGGTCAAGCCATACTTGCGTTTCACCAAGGTCTAAGTTTGATCCCGCACCAAAGCAGTGCGTCAAGCCAAAACCAAGAGTGTCTATGATTCAGCTATACTTATATATTCAGGTTCAAAATATAATGTCTTTTTATGGAACTTTGTAGAAGTAGATGAATAATTGCTTTAAATGAAGTGATGACTTAACCGGCCATCGCGGCCGCGGGGGCGTGCCCTGGCGAAAAAAAAATACAACAACGGAAAGGCCGAGTGCCTGTTTTTCCCCAATTTGCGAAGACCGGCTTTGCTCCATCACCGCCAACAACAACGCACAAATTGACCATTTCCCACCACGTCAAGTGCATTTTCTGCCGCGAAGAGGAGTTTTATAGGCTCAGATCCATCCACACGACTCTTCTGATAACGCTACTCACTGGTATAAGCGCCTGCTCCAGCTGCTGACCTTCTTCCGTGCTGCATTTTCAACTCCTGTGATTGGCTGCTACGAACAAAGTCCATCCTACTTCACACCATAAACTTCTACCATCTTGAGAAATACCGATCGGTCTACAAGGGGATAACTGACACTTCTCCTTCCCTATTCATTTTGTCATTTGCGCTTTGATTCACCATTTCAGACCGAGGCCTCTCTGATCCTACTTCCCCACGATGAGCGACAACTTCACAGACACCAACAGCTACGCTAGCTCGCTGAACCTTGGTAGTGGATCCACAGATATGCGTTCCCAGTCGATGCCGACCCACAGACAGTCATCCTCCTCCTCTTCACACAATCTACTGCCCTTGGCTCCTGCAAATGTCAAGTCATACCAACATCCAATACAACCGGCTCCACAAATGCATAGATCTAATTCTACACCCCCACCACTGCTTCCTGCCAACAAAAAGAGATCGAACTCAAACCCAGATGCTTTTAAGCAACCGCTGCCCAAGAAGAAAGCCACAGATGATAACAACAAGCTAAACGCGCTTGCAACAATTGCTGCTCGTTCGCCATCGCAAGAACAGGGAACCCCAGGCCCTGGTTCGAAGTCCTCTCAACAACCAGCTGGTCATCGTCCAGTCACATCGTGTACACACTGCCGTCAGCACAAGATTAAGTGTAATGCTTCGGAGAAGTACCCAGGGTCATGTACGCGTTGTGAAAAGATGGGGCTAACGTGTGAGATCGATCCACAATTCAGACCTCGGAAAGGTTCACAAATACAGAGTCTAAGAAATGATGTTGACGAATTGAAGTTGAAGATTGAGTATTTGCAAAGGAACGAATCCCTCATTGCACAGGCGTTGGCCAATCAGCAAGCTGCCAACAATCTGTTAAAGAATGATCACACACCGCAAGTTAGATCACCATTGAACCCTGTCGCTACTGATCCGTTACAGTCTCCAATGACATCTGCAAAGACCATCTTGAAAAGGGAACCTCATTTGTTGATGGACAGAAGACAATCAACTCCTTCTTCCAGACAAAGCTCATCACCAAACTCAATACCACAACTTTTGAACGACTCGGCGCCAACAAACAGTGACCAGAGAGATCTCCCACCATTTCTTGAGATGTCCGTACGAGCTAACTCACCTGTTCCAGGCCAAGAGAGTATAAGTGACTCTCCACACTCACACAGATCTGCCGTTTCATCCAACTCTAACATTCATGAATTTATCCTTGGTAATGTTCAACTCCCACTCAGCAAAGCCAATGAACTCCATGATCGTTTCATCAGTGACTACCTCCCATATTTCCCAATCATGTCTTCAAACTCCGCTTCAGAACTCTACGCACAATCGCAACTGCTCTTCTGGACAGTGATTCTCACTGCGTGCCTCTCGGACCCTGAACCATCTCTGTACAACCAGCTCTCCTCACTCATCAAGCAACTCGCCATTGAAACGTGTTGGATCCGTACGCCAAGATCAACACACATTTCACAGGCATTACTTATCCTCTGCATGTGGCCGTTGCCCAACCAAAAAGTTCTCGATGATTGTTCCTACAGATTTGTTGGACTTGCGAAAAGCCTAGGTTTCCAACTCGGTCTACACAGAGGTAAGTTCATGAGTGAATTTTCCAGAACTCAAGTGTCATTACCTGATGCTGAGAAATGGAGAACGAGATCCTGGTTGGGTATCTTCTTTGCTGAGCAGTTCTGGGCTTCACAATTGGGTTTGCCGCCTTCTTCGCAGACGGATTATTTGATCGAGAATGCAAGAATTGATAAGAACTTGCCAAAGAGTTTCAGATCTTTGATCTCATTGGCCATTTTCCAAGCGAAGTTGGTCAATGTCATGGGTTCTAGTGTTGTTAGTCCAGATGGTTTGATGGAGGCAAGAAACAGAGCCGGATCTCTGGCGATTTTGGAAAGAGAGCTTGAAAGACTCGTGTTCAAGTTGGAGATTGATGAGGACCAAGTTGAGATCTACTACCTGTATGTCAAGCTCACTATATGTTGTTTTGCATTCCTTCCGGAAACTCCAACAGAAGATCAAACTAAATATGTTACTGTTGCTTACCTAGCCGCCACAAGAGTTGTTACCCTTGTGTCCAAGATGTTGGAGAAGAAAAACTTGATCGAGTTACCGATCTATGTCAGACAGTCTGTGACTTATGCTGCATTTATTCTTTTCAAACTCCATCTCACACCTCTGTTGCTTGACAAGTACATTGATTCTTCCAGGCAATCCATTGTTACAGTGCATAGACTGTTCAGAAACCAACTGTCTGCTTGGAAGAACGTTGAGAACGATATTTCCAGAACTGCCCAAGTGCTTGAGAAACTCAACTATGTTCTCTTCACTCATCCTGATCTCTTCACCGAGCATGACGGTATCATCACAAGAATGAGATCGCACTTAACCGGTTCATTGTTCTATGATTTGGTTTACTGTGTCCATGAGGCTAGAAGAAGAACTATGGAGGAACAGAGAGATGGTAAGAAGCCTCAACCACCAAGACCTGCTGATAAGAAACGTCCAGTTCCATTGCCATTCTATAACCAAATTACAAAGGATGATTTCCAAACAATCACAACGACAACTCCGGGAGGTACGACTATCACTACACTTGTGCCTACCGAGAATGCTATGACTACTGCTACCGCCAATGCTACTGCTGCTGGTCTTGCCAAACCAACGGAGATCAAAGGTATCCCAGTCGATATGCTTGAATCTACAGGATCTATTCCAGCCAATCCAAACACATCGAATATAACTGCACCAACCGTGCCACAAGACCTCCGCCGCATTGCAAGTAAGAACTCTGTGGCCCAGCAACCGGGGATATCACCAAGACCAGGACATGTTACTTCTCCTTCCGTTGAGATGCCGTATGGGTTCCAAGTTGCTGGCTCGCCAGGTACCCTGCCATTTGATATGAATTCGGAGGGGAATGGAAACAGAGCTGATTTCGACTCTTTCTTTCAGCAACAAGGTGCTAATAATTGGATGGAGGGCAATGATGACTTCTTGGGTTGGTTTGATATGAATATGGCTCCAGAGTTTTAAAATCTCTCTTCGTTGTAACCACATGTTAATGAAATGTATTATTATATCATTTACAACCACTGCTCTTCAAAATAGTACATCGCATGAACATTAACCTAGAATATATATAAAAAAAAGTACCATACAAATCAAGCCAGAACTAAAGCACACAGCTCAATCATCATCCTCCTTAGGATCACCGATACCATCTTCGTAAATAGCAAACACCGTCTCAGACTCCGGAAGGCATGGGGAGTCATAGATTTTACAAATTCTCTGTTCACCTCTTCCCTTTTTGAAACTGAGTCTTGTTGTGGAAGAATGTGCAATGATGTTACCACCAATTGGCTTCTTTGGATCCGGGTTGAAAGACATACCACCATCAACTTGGGCAACAACTTGATTTGTGATAACAACGGCGATACCAAACTCATCAGCCAATCTCTGAAGCGTTCTCATGTATTTGGCCACGTGCATCTGCCTTGCAGAAAGTTCACCTCTTCCTGCGAAATCGGTTCTGTAAAGAGCCATGATGGAATCAACGATCAAAAGAGAGAATCTGGACTCTGACATCATAGCCGCAGCTTGGTTCAACAAACTAAGTTGATGGTCAGCGTTGTAAGCTCTGGCATATGCAACATTATCCAAAGCGTCATCTTCGTTCAAACCATATCTTCTTGCAATAGAGACTAGTCTCACTGGTCTGAAAGTACCCTCGGTGTCAATGTACAAGCACTTACCTTCACCACCACCCATATCAATAGGCAACTGACATGTCACGGCCAAAGTGTGACAAAGTTGTGACTTACCAGTTCTAAACTCACCAAATACTTCAGTGATAGAACCCGTTTCGATACCACCACCAAGTAAAGTGTCAAGTTGTTTCGATCCTGTTGTAAGACAAATCAACTCGGAACGTCTATGATGGAACTCAGATGCGGTAGTGAACCCCATTGGAACAAGCTTTGCGGCCTCTGTGAGAAGCTTGTCAGCCTTCGATTCAGAAATACCCTTAACTGTGAGAAGCGCCCTTTTAGGACTTGGTAGAGTGTTAGTATTTTGGTGGCGAAACGAAATGTAAACAAACAAACATACGTATAAGCAATGGCCTCAACGGTGTTATATCCGGCCTCCATGAGCTTCTTAACATCTCCAGATGTAATTCCGTTACCCTTGATCACAGTTAGTTATGGTTTGTGGTGTATATTAGCCTAGACACAGTTGGATAGCAGTTGGGCGCTAAGCAAAGAGTCAATAACACTTACCTCGAGCTTGCTGATTGGGATTGGGCCATAGACTCCTTCATCGTCTTCCTCCATCTCCATCACCGGTTCCTCTTCTTGACCTTCGTGTTGTGTCATTGCAGTGATCCGTACTTAATACTGTGGAGCCGCTAGTACAGTGACGCCACTATGTTTTGTTTTTGTTTTGATTTGGAAGAGGAAGCCTGTTGTCGCGAAGAAAAGACGCGTAATTAATTTTCGCGTTTTCGCGTTTTAACCAAACTTTGAGTCCACTTCCCGAGTCCCGCGCAGTCCGAGTCTTTGGGACTGGAAGACCTTCATCATAGTTTATTATGCTCCTACCGGCCGGTGTTAATTGAGGTCAAATCCACATAAGCGGAATGACGTTTGATTCATACCCATCATTCCCGTAGATCAACGTGGGGTTGGCGATCCACTCAACATTCAACCGGAAAACTGTAGGCAGATCAGCGTTTGTATGTATTGTCAGGAGGATGTGTCAACAAACACGGACATTCCGGCCCTCCCAACGGGATTCCGCGGAAAACGTTCGCATCTGGACTAAATAAGAAGGCTCATGGGGGGTAAGCCTCGTATGGGGAAATAGTTTTTGACAGGGTACCCTGGCTATTTATATCTTGAGTTTCAATGTGACCCTTTGTGTTTTTCAACCGGAGTCATCTTGGCGACATTTTGTCGGGACAATGTACGACGTCTTTATGCGCTGGTGCCTGGGGCCTGGGGCTATTTTAGGGATCTCCGGTATGTAACGAAGCCTTTGTTTACGTTTTTGTCGTAAAGCATTACGGGAGCAAAATCAGGCCTATCATAGTCCAAGATACATTTCATGAGTGCTTATCATTCGTGGCTCTATACTTGTACGCCACATTTCTTGTCTGCGGCGCAGTAAGCAGGAGAATTTCAAGACACAGTATGATGGACCAAATGTTAGGGATGGTTTCGCTTGGCTTATGGAAGAGGGTCTGGCATGTGGCGGGGGTGTCCAGACTTAGTTTAGGTTACTGTACAGCTAACAAGGTTCTATATATCTATAATCAGATGTCACTGCCCCTTAGAAAGTAAACAATGGACGCACGGTGATGTATCATAAGCGTACCTATTGATCCCGATTGGAATTCGCCAAAGCACTAGAGACTCATAAAAAAATAAAAAAATCGGCACACGCGCGCGCGCGCGTTTTGGTTTCGACGGCTGCCGAACTTTCTAGTGCCCAGCTTCACGGATTAAAGACCAAGAACTTTGGGGGTGGAAACTTCAAGAGAACGAGTTTTTTCCTGTCCTTTTCCATACTTCCACACCCACAAACTTTCCCCATTTACAACCGCAAACAACGAGCATCAGCCCTTTGAACCTTGTCGGGGAAAAAAAAAATATCACACACAGTGCACGGCCGTCTGAAACACTCGTTTCCGCTAAGCTTATTGTACAAGAAGGAGACCACGTAATTCCTTTCTCTCCCAGATCAAACACATCCGCCTTGGGCAATTTGCTTTCAATCATCAGTCTTTACAACCACCTCGGTAAATAACCGTTTTAGACGCCTGTTCCGTACTGTTTACACGTTAGCCGCCCAGATCCTCTCATCCCATCTCCCATATACCAATGTCACAAACAGCACACCCATACCGCCAGCAACTACCGTTAGGTCTGGATGCCAAGCAGGCCTCATACTCACCACAGTCTGCCCCATACTCTGGAAGAATCATCCACCAGGAGCCTTCCGTGGCCTCTTCAAACACCAACAGTGCATACCAGAGCGCACAACAGAGCGCTGCTACAAGAAACGACGACTTACAGTACGCCACACCAACAGGAGGCTCACCGGTGAAGCAAAACAAGCAGCAGAAGATGGTAAGTCAAACCATGGATTTCCAACCACCACAAGCATTGGGCTCGGCTCCAGGTTCTGCCAGAGCGTCCTCAGAGTCCCTCCCACTCCCACCAGTCATCACAGGCGCTTCTCTTCACGGTTCTGCACCAGGGTCTGCGCCAGGCTCTCCAAGAGTTCAACCACCAGATACCCCAGTCGGTGCTCGTTCATTCAGTTTACCGCCACAGATGCATGAGGACTTCAACAAGTCCCACCACACCTCCAGATCGGACTCCCCCGCTTCCCTGGGCGCTGATCTACAAGTCCCATACAGTGGTAAGTCACACATGAGGGCTTCCAAGTCAGTTGATTTATCACATATGTATCTCTTGGATCGTAACGAATCAACACATTTCACATTGACCAATGAGAGTCTTTCAGATGTTTCGCATAACTTGATTAGACAGTACTTGGGTGAGAACTCATCATCTTCTCTCCTTCCAAGAATGAAGACCATTGAAATGTACAGAAAGAACGTGAAGAAGTCCAATGATCCGAAGGTGCTTTTCCAATACGCTCAGTACATGTTACAAACAGCATTGACCATGGATCAGAATAAAGCTGAAAATGGTACCACTGGTAGTGATGCAAGTCTGGAGAAGAATATGAAGAAACAGTTCTTGAAAGAAGCCATTCACTACTTGAAGAAATTGTCGGATAAAGGTTACACTGATGCTCAGTACCTCCTTGCTGATGCTTACAGTTCAGGTGCTTTGGGTAAAGTTGAAAACAAAGAGGCATTTAACTTATTCCAAGGTGCTGCTAAGCATGGTCATATTGAGTCAGCTTACAGAACCGCATACTGTTATGAAGAAGGTCTTGGTACTTCCAGAGACTCCAGAAGAGCCATTGAGTTCTTGAAGTATGCTGCCTCAAAGAATCACCCCGCTGCTATGTACAAGTTGGGTGTCTACTCCTTCTATGCCAGAATGGGTTTACCAGATAATGTTAATGTGAAAAAGAGTGGTATTCAGTGGTTAGCCAGAGCTGTCACAAAGGCTAATGAATTGACCAATGCCGCACCATATGAATTGGCCAAGATCTACGAGGATGGTTTCTTGGATATCGTCATTCCAGACCACAAGTACTCTATGGAACTTTATGTCCAAGCTGCTTCCCTTGGGCATGTCAAATCTGCTTCTATCTTGGGTAAAGCTTATGAGATTGGTGACGATGTTGTTCCACAGGATGCTGATCTGTCCATTCATTATTACACACAAGCTGCTGTTGCAGGTGATGCTGAATCTATGTTGGCTCTCTGTGCCTGGTACCTGATGGGTAATCCACCAAATCTAGAAAAAGACAACTTTGAAGCTTTCCAATGGGCTATCAGAGCTGCTAAGCTTGGGTTACCAAAAGCACAGTCTACAGTTGGTCATTTCTTCGAGAAAGGTATCGGTTGTGATACTGACCTTGATTCTGCTAAGTATTGGTACACTCTCGCCATGGAGAATGGTGATGAGCGTGCTAAGAACAAACTTATGAAGCTCAACAACCCATCTCAAAGAAGTCTCGGTGGTTCTGAGGGCTCCAACGGCTTGAGTACACGTCCTTCCAGCTCAAGCATCTTACCTTCTGCTGACGCTTCTGACATGAAGAAAGATGGGAAGAAGAAGAAGAAAGAAAAGAAACAGAAGGGAGATAAGGATAAAGACTGTGTTATCATGTAATTAAACATCGATAACCCTCACCAGGTCATTTACGCCACTATTACATTATTGCATACTGTGTGTCATGAAGAGACGTACAAAACGAATTATTATTCCATCATAGCTGCCATCTGATACATGGCTTCCCCCTCATGTTCAGTTCTGCACGTTTTACTTCCCATGCACTTTTTATCAGTGCTATGCGCATTCATATATAATATCAAAGAATAAAACATTTTATGACCTTCTACAGATTTAGACAAGTAGGCATAACACATAAATAAGAATTCATAACAGGCTTATTCAACACTTCTGGTGGAGGCGGAAGAACTTGGACGACCCCTTGCTTTCGTGTTGTCTGGTATATGTTCTTTGACGTTGACATTTGAATCCAACTCTGCCAACGGCTTTTTGAATACCTTATCAGGGACGGAAACAACACCAGTGTTCTCTGTTGGGGAGCGAGGTGGATATATCTCATCTCTGTGAATTTGCAGGATCTGTTCACGAGTTTGTGGTTGAGGAAGTTTGCTGTTGATGTTGATCTTCTGTCTTTTTGGCATCTGGGTATCATCATGTAGGAGCTTTACGGATGATACATAGCTATCCAAGTTCGTGAGGTTGGCAAGAGTAGCATCTCTGAATGAGCTGATGAAGTTGCTCTGTTTGTGAAGATACGAATCAACAAGTTGTGGTTTGGCATCTGCAAGAGTAGTACCAACTTTTTCAAACGTGTCAGTGATTGCAGCAAAAGAACGTTTTGTCTGACTAGAAATATCTGCAAGTTCAGTCTTTGTGAATTCATGATTCTCAGAATTCAACTTCTTGAGGGCAGTAGTATATTCGTCCAAAGAGGACATCTTGGAGCCAAGATCATATGCGACAGATGAAACAGCATCATTGTGGGAGGCTTGTTGAGTCTTGAGATTACTGATCACGTTCTTCAAGTGTACCGAACTGAGTTTGTTGGATGAAGCATCAATACGTTGGGACATACTTTCTGATTGCAATGAAAGCTGACTGTTGAACTTTTCCTGTGTAGTCTTCCAGCCTTCTTTGATGAAAGAGTCAAACTTCTCACCAAACGATACCTGCTTTTGACCAATGTTCTCAATTGTACTTGGGATTTCCATGAGACCATTTTTGATACTGTTGATCCTTTGTTGTTCGTGACTCTCCACCAACTCTGTGATCTTTTGTAACAATAGGAGTTTTTCTTTCTCAGCCCTCTCAACTTCAGCGTTTTGGAATGCTGTTAGCTTGGTTGCCTCTTCTGAGAGCTGTTGTTGGTACTTGCTCTGATAAGCAAGAAGTTTCCCTGACAATGTGATGATTTCCTCTGTTTGTGCACAAATCTGGTCTTGTACTGTCCGAAGCACACCTTGAATGTCTTGCTTGAAAGTTGAATGGGTCTTCTCAACCTCAGACATGACTGTACCAACACTTGAGATAATTTCAGCGGTGGTAGCATCCGTAGCTTCCTTCAAACCATCTAAGCTCTGTAGTACAACTTGCGTGATCTCCTTCTTGACATTTTCAATACCGTCAATGCTTGTAGACATGTCATTAGAGCGTTCAAATATCTTGGCAATGGAGTTCTCAATCTGAGCCTGAAGCTTATGCGAGAAAGAGTTTATATCGTTGCATTTCTTTTGAATTTTGTTCTGTTGCTTCTCCACCATTACTCTAAAGTTCTCATGAAGATCCTGACCAAGGGATTCGTTGTCCGTAGCCAGACGAGTAACATCATCGGCAATCGAGCCAGTTTGGCGGGTAATTGCCGTCTTAGATTCGTCCACAATGGTGTCATTCTCTTCAGCAAGCTTGACCTTGTTGTCAACAATGATATGAAGTTCCTCCTTGAGATGACATACACTCTGAAGTGTCTGAGTGATCTGACTATGAAGGGAGGCGATTTCGTGAGAGACGTCTTCTCGATTCTCAGATATGAGCTTCTCCAACCTCAACTCACAAGAAGCATTATAAAGTGCGTCCTTAGTCCGACGCAGTGATTCCTCAACGATCTCCTTCTCATGCTGCATCTCATCAATGGTCTCCTGGAATTCGGTCATCTTTGCCAACTGTTCTTCGAAATCATTCTTCACTTTCTTCAGCTGTTCTTCAAGGACGCTGATACGGAGCTTCTGTTCTTCAACAAGGATTCTGCGACTTTCACTCTCAGCGGTGATTTTGTCCATGTTTTCCTCTGTGACGTAGATACCATTGCGGTTTCTGGTGGCATTTAAATCGTTTCTTAATCTTTCAATCTCTTCGACGTATTCCTTAATAAGCATCTTCTTTGACATGCTTTGGTTAACTTGTGGTTTGTTCTTAATGCTCTTAGCTCTGTTCGCGTACTCCAAAGTGCTGATTGTCTCTTCAAGTGACACCTTGGCAGGGGAGATGGTGGCAATGATACATGTCTTAGTCTTACCACCGAGCGAGTCTTGTAACAATCTTGTCAATTTGGACTCTCTATATGGGATATGTGGCGATTGGTCAACAAGAGCATTGATAACTCTTCCCAACGTCAAGAGACTCTGATTGATCATACCAGCCTCACGAGCTCTCTTGTTCTCAGCACCAGAGCGATTGATATTTTCAGAACCTGCCAAATCAACCAAGTTCAACTTTCCAATCTTCAAGTATTCTTCTCCTGAAATAGGATCAATTTCTTTCATGTGGACAGTGATGGTAAAGACACTGTGTGAACGGGAGGAAAGATCATTGCACTTTGTTGAAGCCACTTGCCGATTGTAAGAACCTTGGGATAAGACTTTCATACCTTCAGCAGCAGACTTGATGTATATCTCTTCCATGCCTTGAACCATGATTGTCTTTTTGTTTGGATCCTCAAAGATCCTAACTTTACGCTCCTCGGATTCGTTTGTGAGAAGCAAATCTCTCAACTCCTCATTGTACAACTCGATGAAAGAAAGCTTGACGGAGAAATCTGGGTTCTTTTCCAAGCTCTTGAAGAGATCGACGAGTGTTCTCGGCACAATACCAGCATTCTCCGAGAGCCTGTTCCCTGACATTTCGATATCTCCACTCATTGTGTAAGTCTTACCTGTACCGGTCTGACCATAAGCGAATACAGTGCAGTTGTAACCTTGTAGCATCTCTTGCAAGACGCCTTTAGCGATACCTTCATACACCATCTCCTGGTCGCTCTCAGCACCAAACACCCTGTCAAAAGTATATGTCTTGTTGCTTACAGCCATTGGACCTGTCTGGAGAACAACCTCTTTACCGTTATGGCCCATTGTTGACACAACTACTCCACTGTTTTCCTTGATCTCTCGGTCATTTCTCGAGCGGCAACGGACGTACACGGAGATATTGGACTCCTCGGTGGGGGAGTTCGTGAGCTTTGAGTTGGATGACTGTGTTTTCTGTGCATATGTCGACTTTGAAGGCGAGGAAGTGGCGATGGAGGCCCTGGTGCTCTTGTCATTAGTGGTCTTCCCTCTCTGTACCGACGATGGTGCTAGCGAAGCACGCTGAGTGGGCGGCTTGAGCGAACGTCTATCTGCTGGAGCCATTCTTGGCACTCGATTCTTCGCTGATGTAGACGACTGGGGGCTGTTAGTTCGTTTATCAGAGTTTTGTTTATGATGATGAGATCACCGCGTTCCTCCAATGTTTACGTTTTGAAGTTTGTTCGCGTCTCGGCAAGTCGCCATGACAACGCGTTGCCTGGCGAAAGTTTCTATTGAACTGGGTGATATATAAGCTCAATTTTTCCGTCACAAAAACCAGTGTCAAATGTTTTGCTAGGCACAGTTGTCAATTTCAATGGCCTCTTACAGGTTTAACACCCTTGTACACCAGCTTTAGGTATAGAAATGAACTTTGAGATAAAGAAGTGGTCATCGGGCAACTGTTATTAACCCGATACAAAATGGCAGCTTACGCGATTTTTTTGATGGAGTGCATCATTGAGACCAAGCAATTCTATCTCTTTCTCTTTTCATCGTCTACCTTTTCTGAAGCTATCTCGTCAGAATGTCGTCGTTGAATGTTGGTGAGCAAGTGCAGCTACCCAACCGACGATGGTTGGATGCCCATAAAGGGGAGTTTCAATACGTCTATGGTCAGATCCCGAAGCAGGTTTACAAGACCATCTCAAGGTACTGGAACAAACGTCACATCTTATTCAGTAGGTTTGATGAAGGCATCTTCATGAATGAGGAATTGTGGTACTCTGTTACCCCGGAGGCAATGGCCATCTTCACGGCAAAGTTCATCAAGGCTTGTGATCCATCCATCAAGTCCGTTCTTGACGTTTTCTGCGGTGGTGGTGGAAATTTGATCCAGTTCGCTCGTTTCTTTGATAGAGCATTTGGTGTTGAGTATAACGAAATGAACCTTTACTGTGCTGAAAATAACTGTGGTGTCTATGGAGTGCTAGATAAGATCCACTTGAAGCTTGGAAGCTGGACCGATCTCATTGGTTCACGATATTACGAAAGTCTTAAAAATGAGATTGATTTTATCTTCTCATCACCGCCTTGGGGTGGCCCAAGTTACAAAGAACACAAAGTGTATGATCTTGAAGAGCTTCAACCTCTCGGACTACGATCTCTTCTCGAATCGTTTTTTGCAATCACCCCAAACGTGGGTCTCTTCCTACCCAAAAACTCATCCTGGGATCAGCTCTCGGAAGTGACAAGGGAGCTACTTGGAGAAGATGCCAAATGCCGAGTGATGTTCGTTTATGACCAAGATCGTTGTAAAGGTATAATGGCTTTCTGGGGTGAAAAGTTCCAAATACCAGATTATGACTTCGACCAAGAGCTGGAGGATATGCCATATTACTACATGTCTGAGAAAAAAAGAGAAGAGATGAACAATCCCGAACTTGAAGACGATGATCCATCACAGTACAAATCCATTGCTGGTAGATATCCAGAGAGATCAGAAGATGACAAAAAGAACCAGAGATATGCTATGGGTGACTACACAGATAACTTCTATGATGAGGATTCTAATACTGAGGACAGTCTCCCGAGAGCTTGGTTTGATCCAAGTGCACAGAAATGGTACACTCTTGACGAGACAACCGGTGATTCTTTCTACATCAGTGAGGATGCCAATCTTCCAGAGGGATATGTTATGGACACGAGCATTTGGGATGGTGGTATGGCGGAAGGGGAGTACTCAACAGAAAGCAATGAAGATACATTCACAACAGCATGTGAAGAGGTTCAAGGTGTGGAGCTAAATGATGCATCTGATGGTGACCATAGCTCGAGTGATTCTGACTCTGATGCCCCTCCAGAAGAGAGCTCATCCAAACCACTAGATTATTAAGCCCATGTCGATAGAACTACGTTCGATACTTGCATTACCCAGGAAAAAGAACTAATTAATTGCCATGAATCTATGAAAAAACGTCAGTTATAATGGAAATCTTGTAAGTCATCAAGTCGTAGTGTACAACACTTAGGGGGTATCATCTTAGAACTTTGGTGGAGCCAGTTGAGTATTCCTCGTGAGGTCCAAGTTGAGCTCCTTTAAAGTTGGGTCATGTCTTCCAGATTCTCTTCTGGATTCACTTGATTGAATAGTATGGATCAAACTGTCACGGACACGTTTCGTGCTTTGAAGTGCCTTGATTATTCTCTCCTTATTCTTGAGCTCACTCTTCAATTGCAGAATCTCATCCTCCTGGTCCTTCAAGATGATATCAACCTCATTTTCATCGTTAACGGCCTTTGTTGGGGAGAATGAAACATCACGATGGGTTTCCCTCTTGGTCTGCTTTCCTTGGCTTGCAATCTCCGACTTGAGCTGATGTTCCAAATGGGCAATGTATGATTTGTACTCATCAATCTCAGAATAAGTAGATTTGAACAGCTCTTCAACTTGGACAATCAAATCTGAGCCGCCATCTGACTCAGCAGTCTTGGCCAAGATCTTATTGACAATGTCATTCTTGAGAACCATCTGCTGTGCATTCTTTTCGCCCATCATTCTGTTCATATGCTCTAGTCTTTCAGTCAAGATTCTATTCTCTGCTGTCAATTGCTGAATCTGCTCCTTGACATCTTCAGAGACAACGGAACTCGTTTCAATGTCTTCAAGGGTCACCGTGGATCTTCTGTTCTTCATCGTCTCAAGCTCAAGTTGTTGTGATTGCACCTGTTGTTTTAACTTCTCAATGATCTTGTCCTTCTCCGTATGTGTGTCAACCTCATGCTTGCGGACATTCAGGCTGATATTCTTAGCACGAGCAGCAAATCTGACGGTGTTCACCGTCTCGGCCAAAGCAGCATTGCTTGTGTGGATGGTACAGAGAATGGCAACAACAGATTCACCAGATAATGCCGGTTGGAGAATTCTTGTGAGCTTGGAGTCTCTGTAGTTAATATGACCGGCACTGGTGGAAGCGGATGACAGTTTGACAATGACACTTCCCAAAGCCAAGAGGGATTTGTTGATGAACGAACCTTCTTTTCTTCTCTCTTGTTGTGCGGTTGCTCTTTCGGAACCAGCCAAGTCACACAGTGAGAGGGTACTGAAGGTCTCTATACCAGTAACTGTATTTGTGGATGCAATTCTAACAAGCACAATTGCGTGCGAACGGGAGGATCTTGCGTTGTAATCAGTCTCACCAACTCTTCTGTTCATATTACCCCTGTTGATCAAATTAAGTACATCATCCTCATTCTGAACCTTCTCCTCCATCAGGCCAATGACTTTGACACCATAGTTTGGCACATCTCTGATTTTGAGTTCTGGCCCGTTCATGGAGCTCTTCAGTTGGTCAGCGTTCAACAAGTCGTAGATTCTCTCGTTGTAAATCTCCAAATAGGATACTTTCAATTCATACTTGTAGATGTCCTTATCCGATTTCTCAATGATATTAAAGATCTCTCTTATAGAGAGTGGGATCACACCTGGTTCTTTCTGCGAACCGGTCATTGAGTAAGTCTTACCTGAACCGGTCATACCGTAGGCGAAGACAGTGGCGTTGTAACCGTCCATTAACGACTCGATCAAGCCTTTAACACATTTATCATAGACCTCACTGTTGGAACTCGTTGGTTGGAAGACATGATCGAATTTGAACTCACCGACTTCGTTGTGCTGGATTGAACCCTCACTCAAATACCATGGGTCCTTGAGGAATGTGTCCGAAGGCTTTGCCCTGATGGCGACGGAGATCGAACCTGTGTAAGGCTGGGAAGCTGTGGTTAGGAAAGAAGGCGTGGTAGGTCTCGAAACTGACCGGTAGGACAAACTACTGGAAGGTCTCTCTCTCACAGGAGTGAATGTTGGCCTGTCTCCGAAACGGGAGCCTCCGTATCTGTTCATACTGGACGGCGTCTGTGCTCTGGAAGAAAGCGAGGAGGAGGGCCTCATCGACGGCGTGGAAGGGTGCTGACCAGGTGTTCTGCGTGGTGTCTGGCTTCGTGAGTACATCTCAGTGTGTCTCTGGAATGTTGTTGCGCGCTGGTTGCTGTGTTGATGGAGCGTTATGTCTCAGGTTGGTTGGCATGCCGACCAGTTCATTTTGTGTGGTCTCTCCGTCCGAATCTGTGCAAAGTGTAAACAATCGAGACCGTTGCCTGGGAGACGAGCAAAAAAGATTCGCTTTTTTCGCGGAACTAGCTTGATCACGTGATCTGGTCCCTCCCCCGTACAATCGTTTTCATAATATACAATACATAACCATAATTGAGTTGGAAATACTTGACTGTGTTGATCCCAGGGTATTTGTTAGGCTATAACCTACTACCTTTCATCAAAACACAGCGTTTAAGAAGCACACAGTGACATTAAACGACGTCCTCGTAATTGGGTCTAATATCACTATAACTGAAAACTCATACCACCTAGTCAAACCCTTGTTTTGGAGCTGTGAGGATCAATGGTTTTGTGCTCATAAAGACTATTTAAATCAAGATTTAGTCTCGATCTGCTCTAAACCGATATCTGGGGAAGCTGGCCCACACTGTCTCCAGTTTCCAGTTCGCGGAGTCTCGAACTTCAACAAATAAGCTATCGCCACACAAACAGACAGGTAATGACGTCCAAGATTTTGAGAAAGAACCCACAAATCATCCACAAAACAAAACAACTATGTCAGATCCCAGCTCTCTCAATGGTATGTTCTCACTGATAACAAGTATTCCTGTGAATTGGCGCTGTTAGGGCCTGGTGGCTCGGTCTTTTTTTGCCTTGGGCTCGAGCCCACCCAGTCGCCACTGAACACCATCTCGCTATTCACTTGGGTCCAAAATCCCGCAAGCTATGAAGCAATGATTTTCGTCCTCACTACTTGCACATTGTGTCAATAGAACAATTACTAACGTGTCCTTTTCAGGTGGTTCCGTCGTTGCCATGGTCGGTAAGGACTGTGTGGCGATTGCCTGTGATCTCAGATTGGGTCAACAGTCCCTCGGTGTGTCGAACAAGTTTGAGAAAGTGTATCAATATGGAAACGTCTTTCTCGGTCTAACAGGATTGGCCACTGATGCCATCACTCTGTAAGTGTCCTTCCCCCATATATCTTCTCGGAAAAGCGCAGATTACTAACACCCATTACAGTTCCGAAGTCTTCAGATACAAAACCAACCTTTACAAACTCAGAGAAGAGAGACCTATTGAACCGGAGTCATTTGCCAACCTCGTTTCATCAACGTTATACGAAAAAAGATTCGGCCCATACTTCATCGGCCCAGTTGTTGCCGGCATCAACTCAATAACGAACAAGCCATTCATCTGTGGTTTTGATTTGATTGGATGTATCGACTTTGCAAAGGACTTCATCGTCAGTGGTACCGCGTCAGATCAGCTGTACGGTATGTGTGAATCCCTCTATGAGCCAAACTTGGAGCCAGAAGATCTCTTTGAGACCATCTCACAGGCTCTTTTGAACGCTGCTGACCGTGATGCCTTGTCTGGTTGGGGTGCTGCCGTTTACATCATCACAAAAGATAAAGTGGTGAAGAGATATCTCAAGTCTCGCCAGGATTGATTCGTTTAGATTTTATTGTCATGGTTGTCTCATAATGACTCGATATTGTAGACCTCCTCTACGTCCCGACTATATAACTAGAATAATACACCAGAGATTTGGCACACACGTAACCAGAATCTACTGCAATAATTAAAGGGCATGAATAAAAGAAGCAATAAGGTATTATTTGATATAAATATCGACATTTATCCATCATTGTGAATAATGACGGAGAGGAACTGTTGAAAGGCACTCAGTGCAAATTCTAGAACTCCATCAACTAGGATTCAACAATAATCTGAATTCTCGCAAGAATGGAAATATGATCAGTTGACAAAAACAATGACATGTTAAGGTTTTGATGGATTTTTCAATTTGAAGCAATAAATGAGAAATAGATGCACCAATTAGATGTAGGTGAGAGTGTAGGAGGGATGTGTGGCAATGGAGGTGACAAACATGAGGGGTTGTTTTACCATGACTTAAACAGCAGTAGCCAAACCGACTGCGTCATTCTTCAAGTCGTAGACAGAGTAGAATCTGCGCAAGAATGCATCACCCAAGATGGCCATTGGACCAATTGGAGCAGGGAAGTCCATTGGAGTGAAGGCAGAGATACAAGAACCGGAAACCTCCAAAGTGTAGTCGTAAGGACCAATTGTGAAGTTGTAACCAGCCAAGTTGAAAGTCAAGTCTGGCAAGGAGTCTCTGGTGTCACACTCCACGGAGTACTGACCGGACCAGCCCTTCTTGGCGCCGATCTCAGCATTCAAGATCTCAGCCAAACCAGATGGCAAGGCAATCAAGGACGTACCGGTGTCAATAGCAGCACCAGTGCTCTCCAAAGTAGCCCACTCATCACCCAAACCGATACCTTCAAGGGAAACCTCCCAGTAGGCTTTACGGCGGACTGGCAACCAAGTAATATCGCCAGAGTACTTGTCCTTCTCGTAACCACCGAAGGTGGCAACACCACCATCCTCGGAAACGTCAGCGTTACCCAAGTAGAAGGCAAACTGCTCCTTGTCAAGAAGACCCTGGTTAATGGCCTGGTAGACTGGTGGAACAATGTGGTTGACGGAAATGGTGTCGTAACCCAAACCAAGAATACCGTCAAACTTACCAAAGGCGAAGGCCAAACCTGGCTCGGAAGTAGCCTCGGCAAAGTCTTGCTTTGGAATGATCAAATCACCAAGCTGGAGAGTATCCTGAGAGACGTAACCCTCAAGGGAACCGGAGCCGTATCTAATGGCAAACTCGGAACCGTTGGCCTTGTAAGTAGACGAAGCATCGTGGTCAAACTTAGTGTGCAGGTAACAAGCCAAAGAAGAACAGTCAGCAGATGGAACCCACAAGTTAGAAGAACCAGTGTCCAAGATAACCTTGAAAGTCTGTGCTGGGGTACCCAAGCTAATCTCAGTGAAGTACTGGGCGTTCAAGTAGTTGGTCAAAGGGGTGTCATGGCCACCCTGCACAAGAGGAACCTGTGCCTCTGGGTAAGCCTTAGAGAAGAGAGCAGTGTATCTGTTGTGGAACTGTCTGAGGTACTCATCGTAGGTAACACCCTTGAGCTGGTCGTCCAAAGAGTGCTTGTGGATCTTAGCAGAGTGAACCTTGGCCTCGACGGTCTCGGAGAGAGCGACAATGGTAGCGGCAATCTGAGTAAGGATAGATAGCTTCATGTTTGTGGTGTGATAAAAGCCCGGCTGTGTGGCAGTGAGCGATTGTAGTTTCTAAGTTGGTGCCTCGTTCAAAAAAAGCAAGTGTTCTCGGGCTAAATTGGCTCGAGAAAAGGTGCTGTTGTGGAGGGCTGGTGAGGTTATCTCTTTGTGGCAAAAGACAGGTTGTGGGGGGCAAACAAGGGGGTATGATAACGAGGGTGGCAATGCGCGAACTTGCTGCCAGCCTCCTAGAAACATGGTACACGCACTACTGTCACATTGAAAATGGCAGATTTCGCGCTTATTTTGCCAAAAAAAAAGTATCTGCTTCGCGGCAGGTTCGAACTGTCGACCTTCAGATTATGAGACTGACGCTCTACCGACTGAGCTAGCGAAGCCAGATAATACTTGTAAAAATCGCGCATCGTCCGCGACACAAGCTTTTGGTACGGGCACATCGGTTGGGCCACGACTTTTGTATAGACTCAATTTGTTCAATATGATGTTGCTTTGAGTGGTTTATGAGGTTTATTTTGGTGTATAGCTGTTCTTAAGTATTCTTCTTTCATGCTTAAGGCCTTTTTTTAGGAAAAGAAGGTGAATTTTCCACTCAAAGACCCAGCTCTACAACAAGCTGACATATGTCGAGCTGAGGCCGAGTAACTGTCTTTCAATTGTCTTTACGATCTTCAAATCGACCACTTAGATGGATAATGCAATCTTGAATATGTTTAATTATGATTAATAGTGAATGCAATAGGTGTCCCGTACCTGACTTTTCAAACAAATACCCATAAACCCCTATGGATCCAAAGTCTGACACAAAGGATCACCAAGGAACAACAAAGCATCATAGAACCACAGAAAGCAGTTAGACCAACAAATGCTTTGATTTTGTCTTCAACGGAATCACTATCCACGGGAATGAAAGAGCCGGAGATTATACAGCCCAGTATTGGACCTGGGGCTGAAGAAAACAAGTAGAACCCAAGTCTGGCTTCAGATCCCTGGGTGCCAAACACTTGTGCGAAACATGCTGGAAACAATGAGTAAAAAGGTGAGACGGCGAAGCCGAAGAGGCAGATAGTCACAGTGTAAGCCGCCATATTTTCATATTGTGTGATAGGTAACCAGAGAGCAAGAACTGCAAGTGAGCATACAAATAGCGATATGAACAAAGTATTCAGTCTTCCAATTCGATCACCGATGACTCCAGGGATCACTCTACCAGGGTATCCGAATATGTTGTAAATGACAATCAGGTACTTTGATGCATTTGTACCCGGACCAATGAGCGTACCAAACATATCCTGATAGAAGATTCCAGGGTAACTTCCGAACATACCAAACAAATTGGCAAGGAGCAACATCATATACTTAGCGTCTTTAGCTTGAGTGGCCCAACTCTTTAACAATTGACGATACGTTTCTGGTAATTCTTTGATCTTCCCTTTAGAAAACTTCGAATTTGATACAGTATTTGGCTTGTAGACAAATCTCTCCTCAAGTCTCTGTTGACTGAAAGTGACAGCACCAACAGACAAAGGGATGTAGATGAATGCGATTGTTCTCACTGCCCATTGAAATCCAACTGTATCTGTCATATTTTTCATTACAATGGGCCAAACGATACCGCCAACTGAGATTCCACCCATTGCAACACCAATAGCCGTGGCTCTTCGTGTCTTGAACCACTCCAAAGGTCCTAGTAAGACGGCAGGGTATAGCAAACTTGCTCCTGTTGGGAACATTACCGCATGGAATAGATAACACTTCCATAGCTGACCTTCCTTAACTGTACTTAACCCAAACAAAGCACAAAGAATCAACACTGAACCCATACCCACCAGTGATCTCAACCCAAAAGCGTTAACCAAGGGTAAACATATTGGTGTCAAGAAGTATATTATGGTAGGTTGACAGCCACCAATGATACTTAGTTTCAAGCTTGGAACATCTGGGAAAAGCACGGTTTCGTAGTGTGTATGGAATGCACCGTATGAATTGATCAAGCCGAAAGACATCATCGAACAACACATACACCCAATGACAACGAACCAACCACGACCCCCTTCAGGAAACTCATCTTGATCAACCTCTGCGTTAAAAGTTGGAGATGTTGTTCGTTCTTTCGGTTCCTCTATGGTGAACTCAATCTCTTCAGCAGAGGGTTTCAACGCCATGTGTGATATGGTATATCGCTGATGTGATTTGCCCAGAAGGTCTTCCTTAAAGCACAACCACTTCAAAATGTCATTTATGACAGCAGATTCATAGGCTTTTCTGGTGCCATTACCTGTATTTTTGTACTTCAAGACAAAAGAGGTCTTTTCCACGTTCGTCCGAGTGACTCAGAGGTATGACTCTTACCTCCACTGTACGGCTCCACACTTCTCCACAACACCGAACATCAAAGTCTTTGATAGTTGAAAAAAGTACTTCTGGGTTATATACAGAGTAATTCTATGTTATACACCTCATTGTTTATCTCTGGAGCTTTTGTAACGGTTGTGCCGTTTCTCAGGGGGTCGCACTACCCCACTTTCTCGGTGTAGACTATCACTATCGCAACGGACTTACAGTGAATTTTTGAGACTAAATCATTAAAATGTGCTATACAAACCAAAACCAGCTAAATAAATGTATCACCAAATGTGAACAGTCAGAAGTTGACTCTGTTGTTTGGGGCCGTCTTCACAATCTTCTTGATCTCTTTGATCTCCGTCTCCTCCACCGTAGCCGGATCGGACTCACTGGAGACAGAGCTGTTTCTGGAAAGCATACCCACGGCACCGTCAGAGTTTGTACTCGAGACAGAAGACTGTCTTCTCTTGGAGTAAGGCACATACACCTCATTACCATCCATCGTCATAACGTATTTTCCTGTGTTTGGGATGGAACGGGAGTATGTGGAGGTCTTTGTGGTGTTGATCATGTTCAAGTATTTATCGAAGATTCCGGACATTGTGGCAAGTTTGTGATGTGTGAAGAGTTTGTGTGGGAGATTTCAGCCACTAACAAGGAGGGGATACGTCTTTATATATACTTTGATAAGACCCTCTCAAACACCATGTCATTACATCTGTCTCAATGAGTGCTGACGAATGAAGAGAGGGGAGTGGGCCACCACCGCCAAAAAAGGCAATTAACTCCGTGTGAAAACCTGTCAAACTCTCCAATTTTAACCAAAGTCAAACCTGTGAAAAGTGACAGCCTGTGACCAGCGGTTGGGAGTTCTGGATTCAGACAGCAAGCTTCCCAAATCTCTGCCATAATCGATCGGTACGGACACGGGCTCATCGCCTCATCGCCTCATCGCTGACTTATCTCATGGGAGTCAAGCTCAACATGTGATGTAAAACGTAGCAACATTTCATAATGCTTTTTTTGTAATTATACAACTTCAGATATCCAAGTGTTTTGGGGTCAAAAAAAGCAATTTTTAATGGATCACTCACGTCATTAGTGAAAATCTGGGGTAAACGTCACTCCCCGCTTACTGCAAGCTTTGAACAGGGTCAGCTCTGATTGACGAGTACACTGTTTTAAACGGATTTAAGAAGTTCGGAAATGTACTATTATCTTATCACCGATTCAAAATAAAAAGCACTAAAACCTTGGAGTCATATAAAACTTAGAAGTGCCACATTCAGGTACATGGGACGTATCTGCATCTAGCGAACATTCTCAATCTTTCTAAACCAGCTGATAATATACTCAGTTATACTCCAATCGGCAGCGTTGAAAATATATTCTAGGCCTGATTAAACGTAACTATAGACCTCAGCCTCATTTCAGACTTCCTAATGGTAAGGTGCTATACCGACATGGTCTAGACCTGAGTCTAAACTCGTCACAGCGGTGTCAAATTGCATAGCAATGTCTCAATATGACTCACCTCTTTCAATATCTTTGATTATCGTTTATGGTCGAGATCATCATATAACCAGCTATGTCAGGGAATGAGGTTGGCATCGTAGATTGGATCTACTTAGTTGGGATGTTTTGAAGTCGGCGAATGCTGAAGGGCGCGCCACACCTGAAAACAATAAAAGTCCTAGATAACTCATTTTCGGTGTTTAAAACAGTTCTAGAAGCTTATTTCCACTTTAAAAGTCTTTAAATATATATATTATGCTCTTAACAGTCCGGAATAACCTCTTTTTTGCCAATTAAATTTTTCATTTTCTTCAAAAGATGATCTGATACTTCTGATTCTACAAAGACGAAGTGTAGGTTGGAATGACTAAACATTATTTTTTTGGTGAAATATCCACTTAATTTAATGTTTATTACATTGTTTACTGCAAAACTTCTCCAATGTCAAAGGTTCAGCTAATATAAGCGTGCGTGGGCCGTACAACATCAATTTTGAATTCCGCTGAATCAGCTCAACGTAGATCAAGGTGATCTACCATTTGAGTGGATATATCATCTCAACATTTGAGTATATAAAAACCACAGAGTTTCCATCCTGAATTATTACTTCTAGTCAGTTGAAAGTGGACTTTATAGCACTACTTGCTTCCCAATAATGTCGGGTAACAGTACTACAGCTTCAGCTGGTCGATTGCCTGAATTCTTCTATAACAACCCTGCCTCCTCCACAGATACCGCTGTTACCACATATAATCAACAGGTTAGCGTCTCCAATCCAATTAATAGCTCTAGCATCATGGATACTAATTTAAAGATAAAAGAGTGTGGTGATTTAGAACGTATAAAACAGGGAGCTGTTGAGATATCACAGATGACGATCATTGATCTGACTGATGAGAACATCAAGTCTCATATTATTATATTCATTCAAATGCTGATCAGTTTTTCCATTAAACACGGTACTACAGATGTTATTCCAGATGAGATTAAGAAACTTCGTGCCTTGAACTATGACGAACAAATCAAAAGGTTTACTGATGATACACATAAGGTAAAGCTCCCACTTGGTATCCAAGAGTGTATCATGAGTGATGTGTTTGCATCCAAATTGGCAAATACAAAACTTCTGTTCACTTGTTCCCAGTCACTAACGGAGAAGTATAGCGGTTCTCAGACTTGGACAAATCTGTTTCAGGAGATACGTTGGACTTGTTTCCCAAGCAGGGAAAGAGTGCTTGAAGAATTGAAGAGTCTGGAGATTGAAACTTACAAATTTGAGTACCACTATCATCTATTGAGAGACTACTTTCATAGAGTTGAGTACTTGATACAAGGGGCAATGATATTCCTCCCAGATGATTCCAATGGTGTTGAGAGTGCTTTCATGCATTTCATTACTTGCGCTAAGTCACCCTTAAGAGATTGTGATTCAAGAATTGATAGGGCAATCGACGATCTAAATATCAGTACAGAGAATGGTGTGTATGATTTTCACAAACTAAAGAGCACATTGCTTCGGTGGGCTGCATATCGGTTGTCCAGGGACTATAAAATGGTTGAGCATCAGCCTAGTGAGGTAACTTATGGTAGAAGATGTGGATATTGTAAAGAAGTTGGTCATAAATTTTCATTTTGCAAGAAGAGGAAATGGAGACAGCATCAGAGAGCACAACAAGGCCAAGGATTATAGAACTGTCATGATCATCAGTTGATATTTGCATGATTACCAACCTCTTGGCCTATCATGTTTTTATGATCCGCAGGGTTTGCTGCAGCTTCGTATAATGTGATGACAGGGTCTTTACTCAAAGGACTTGTGAAGACACCACGCAATTCAATGAAGTACACTTTTGTAGTCTCATCTTCATCATCTGACCAGTTATCCTCGACGAATATCGTTAATCGAGTTGTCCCTTGAAATGCAGAACGTGGGAGATGGTGTTCGACAAAAGTATCCTCATCGGTGTTTGCGGAATCATCCAATGGACCAACGTTTGGTTGTTCAATCTTATGTGTAGGTTTCAATTCACTAGCGTTATCGAAATCGATGTTTGTCTTATTCTTGAATAGTTTGATTGTCTTGGGACATGAATCTGCATCACCACTAGTTCTTAGGATGAGGGAATATAGTTTAACGTTGCCTGTGAATGGGATATTCAAGACAAATTGAGCGTCTGCATCTGATTCAATGTATGTCTCCAAAGAGAACTTGTCTTCAGCTGATTTGAACACTTTTTGAAGTTGATCATTTGGTTGTTGCACATTGAGAGCAGTCAGTTTGTAGAAGTCGATGTACTGACGGAGGTTTTGCGTCTCTGAGGTTGGAACCGGTGCGATGTGTGAATGGTCGTCGTCGCCGTTCCCATGCGAATGTGAGTGGGAATGGCCGTGGAAATGCTCGTCTTCACAGGACATCTTTATCCTTTTTTGGCTTCTCAATATAGAAAAGAAAGAGTTAACGTCATCACACAATTTGATCATCGCTTAACACCCGGACACCACAACAAACTCTGCCATTTCTGTGCGTGTCAATATCCCGGCCTGGCATTTTTGCGATGAGTCGACGAATGGCAGAAGAACGAACCCCGAGTCATACACAGAACTCCAGGTTTTCTACGCCATTACCAAGAGCAAAATGTCAAACGACGCCACGGAGAAGCTCGAGAAGCTCAACATTGAGACCCCGGCTGCTGCCCCAGCTGAGCAGCCAGCGGGCGAGGTTATCCTCGGTCCTGACGGTCAACCACTCTCAAAGAAGGCCCTTAAGAAGCTCGAGAAGGAGAAGGAGAAAGAACGTAAGAAGGCCGAGCGTGCCGCTCAGGTGGCCAAAGAACAGGCCGAGAAGGCTGCCCGTGCCGCCAACGACCCAGCTAAGGAGAACTATGGTAAATTGCCTTTGATCCAATCTAAGGACACCGATAGAACTGGTGTTAAGCGTACTCAGGTCGAAACCCTTTCAGCTGCCAACGATGGCGAGGAGGTTGTCATCCGTGCTCGTCTCCATAACTCTCGTTCCCAGAGTGCCTCATTGTCCTTCATCACTTTGAGACAACAATCCAATTTGATCCAGGCTCTCGTTAGAGCTTCCGGTGACAGTGTCTCCAAGCAGATGGTCAAGTGGGCTGCTTCTATCAACTTGGAATCCATCGTTCTCGTTCACGGTATCGTCAAGAAGGTTGCTGAGCCAATCCAGTCCGCCACTGTTCAGGACGTTGAGATCCAGGTCACCAAGATCTACACAATCACCGAGACCCCAGAGATGTTGCCAATTTTGATTGAGGACGCTTCTAGATCCGATGCTGATGCTGAGGCCGCTGGTTTGCCAGTTGTCAACTTGGACACCCGTCTCGAGGCTCGTGTCATTGATTTGAGAACACCAACTAACCAGGCTATTTTCAAGATTCAGGCCGGTGTTGCCTCCTTGTTCAAGGAGTTCCTCTCAAAGAAGAGATTCACCGAGATTCACACTCCAAAGTTGCTCGGTGCCCCATCTGAAGGTGGTGCTAACGTCTTCGAAGTGACTTACTTCAAAAACAAGGCCTACTTGGCCCAATCTCCACAGCTTTACAAGCAACAATTGATTGCTGCTGACTTTGAGCGTGTCTTTGAAGTTGCCCCAGTCTTTAGAGCTGAGAACTCCAACACCCATAGACACATGACCGAGTTTGTCGGTTTGGATTTGGAGATGGCCTTTGAGGAGCATTACCATGAAGTTTTGGACGTTTTGGAAGAGTTGTTCGTCTTCATCTTCTCAGAGTTGAAGACAAGATATGCCAAGGAGATTGCCGTTGTTAGAAAACAATTCCCAGTGGAGGAGTTCAAATTGCCAAAGGACGGTAAGATGGTTCGTTTGCACTTCAAGGAAGGTATTGAATTGTTGAGAACTGAAGGTGGTAAGACCGACATTGATGAGTTTGAAGATTTGTCCACCGAGGATGAGAAGCTCCTTGGTCGTCTCGTTAGAGAGAAGTACGACACCGACTTCTACATCTTGGACAAGTTCCCATTGGCCATTAGACCATTCTACACCATGCCAGATGCCGAAGACCCACGTTACTCCAACTCCTACGATTTCTTCATGCGTGGTGAAGAGATCTTGTCCGGTGCTCAACGTATCCACGACCCAGAGTTGCTCTCTGAGCGCATGAAGCACCACGAGTTGAACCCTAACGACCCAGGTCTCAAGGACTACGTCGATGCCTTCACTTACGGATGTCCTCCTCACGCTGGTGGTGGTATCGGTTTGGAGAGAGTCGTTATGTTCTTCCTCGACTTGAAGAACATCAGAAGAGCCTCCCTCTTCCCAAGAGACCCAAAGAGATTGAGACCATGAATCTCCTGTGTATAAATTATTGCAAGGTTAAACCATATGAATGACGTGTGTAGATCTTGCCGCAACTAGAAGAAGACCCCGGCCAATTCCTTCTTATTTGCCACCACAAAAAAACTGGCGATCGGGGGAATTCCCGAACCGAAAAAAAACAGCCGCCGACAACGAGGTTTACTAAGGCACCAACCATAGCCCGGAATCAAGGATCAAACACCAACAATGGACGACAGGACGCCACGCGCCATTGACGAGGTTGTCGCCATGGCCGACTACCGGCCACAGAAACAAGGCCAGCTCGATTTGGTTCTTGGAGAGACGATCTACGTGCTTCAAAAAACCGATGGTGGCTGGTGGGACGGTTGTGTCCTCAGAACCGCTGACGACGGAACCACGGCGCAGCACAGGGGCTGGTTCCCCTCCAACTACGCCAAGTCACGCCAGCAGCTTGCAATCGAGGAACAGAGACAGCCGAAGAGTATGAACTCGCTGCTGCGCCATAATCTTGGTGAGGAAATGAGACGCAGGGATTCGGGTGTCTCCCACGAGAGTGTCAACAGCCATTCCTCTGGTCCCAAAGCCCCAGCGTCACATCCACAGCAGTGGGTCACTGCCCAGGAGGCGGAGGCAATGTACAGTGCCGCTGGCTCTTCGAAGGCCCCGGTGTGGGTGCCACAGGTGTCAACTGACGGGTCCATCATCTATTACAACGCGGAGTTGAACGTCCACTGTCGTGAATTGCCGTACTTCCAGAACCCAGACGTCGATGAAAGTTCCACAATCTCTGCTCCGAGATCTACCACAATGGCCAGTACAATGATGGAGAACGAGTCTGCGTCACCTTTCAATACCACTGCCAGACCGTCCACAGTCACAACGGTAACGAATCCAGAGTCAACAATTTCTCAATCACACCCACGCCCGTCGGCTTCTCGTTCCTCAGTTTTGTCAGGAGGAACATCTCACACAGTACACCCATGGAACACCTCGCTTTACTGTGTGCCAGATCTCTTCTACTATGACCCAACGGACATCACCACATGGCCGGCCCTTCGTGATGCCTTCTGCTACTTCCTCACACTGACATTGGACGCACTCACAAAGAAAATGGGACCATTGTTCTACACTTACTTCAACATTGCTTCTCGTCTCGGTGTGTTGCTCAATTTGGCTGCCCGTTTAGCTCAGCATGATTTGCAGAAAAGTGGTTATCAGAACAGAGTCCAACGCAGATTGAAGAAGATCTCAGGTTCTATTGCTCAGGTTGGTATCAATGGTAGTCTCCATTTGACTGAATCATCAACATCTCTCCCCTCTCCAACAACGGACAGAAACTTCAGCACATCGACTCAAGAGACTCTCAAGCCAGATTCTGAAGAGATTACCGTTGAAGAACTAAATTCCCAAGTCAACTACCTTCACCGTGTCACTGCTGAGATTGAATCTTTGAAACGTAATACAGTGTCTTGTGTCAAGGTCTTTGTCCAGATCTCTTCTACCCAGTTCAACGAACAAGCACTTTTGCCTCAAGTTTACCCACGTTTCCTTACAGGTTTCTTCTCTGGTGGTAACTGGCGTAATCCATTTGTCCCTGAGCCAAGAGATCCATTCAGTGGGAAAGAAGTTGTGAAATCATTGCATCACAGACGAATCCAGACCACTGTGTTGAACAAGGAAACTTTTGAGCAACTGGAGAAGAAAAAAGAGGGATTGAGTAATGCTTTGAATGATGTTTTGACCTCTCTGAGATCCAAGGAAAACAGCCCACAGAGAAACGTTGACGTTTTGAGTAAAGTCCACAAGTCATTGTCACTGTCTTCTAAGCTCATTGATGTCTTGGAAGGTTTGGATTTCTCTGTATTCTTGAAACAGACGATGCTTGAAGGTGAAGGAAATGAGGATTTGGAAGATTTGTTCGATCCAAGCAAGCTCGTTTACCCAATATTGACCGAATTCTTTGAAGCCAAACAGGAGATTCGTGATGTGTTTGTTTCTATTATCATGGAGGCTCAATCATTAACCTTAGCTGATCCAACGGTATTTAAGTCCATCAGAGAAGACGCTTTGGATGGTGGAAAACAAATCACCACAGAACCAGAGAAGACTGCTAAACAGTTAGAGGCTGAGTTGCAAAGATTGGACTTGGAAGGAGACGAGGGTATCTCTATTGATGTCGACAGAAATTTGGAGACCGCCATCATACACTCGTTCGAGTGCTTGGAAGTTTGTCTTGCTCTTGTCTCTCAGTTGGTATCAGAGCGTGAAGCTTATCTGAACTATGCTACACGCGTTATGAATCCTGACGGTTTCTTTGACTTGATGAGTCCGCCATCACATGCAGCTTCCAGGGAGGATTCCACCATGACAAATGCTGATGAGTATGCTCTGCCTGCTTCTGCTAGAGGCAGATATAACAGATATGGTCAATCAGAGGATGTAGATGTTCCATGGTACTTGTCTACAGAGGAGTATGAGTTGATATTCACCGCTAATGATGCTGTTAAGGGTGGTACCAGGGAGGCTCTCGTTCAAAGATTGACTCATCATGACTTGCTTGACGCTCATTTCAATGTTGCTTTCTTGACCACATTCAGATCTATGTTCACCACAACTGCTCTTATTGATGCACTGATCCACAGATTCAAGATTGAACCACCTGAGAATTTGAGTTATGAAGAATACTCTGATTGGGTCGCTAAGAAAGCATACCCTGTGAAGCTTCGTGTTGTTAACATCTTGAAGTCTTTGTTGCAGAAACACTGGAACCCAGCTTACAATGAACCAGGACTCTATCGTTTGCTGTCAGACTTCATTGATGAGTTACTAGTTCAGAGTTTCCCAGGAAGCGAACAATTGAAGAGAGAATTCGGCAAGAAGGTCACTTTGGAGGTTATACCAGTTAAGGAGTTGAACAAGGAGGTCCATGACCCTGATGAGAATTTACCAATCTCTCCTAAGACAAGAAAGATGCGTCTTATGGATGTCGAACCACAAGAACTTGCTAATCAGTTGACTTTGAAGGAGTCAAGGCTTTACAACAACATCACACAGTCAGAGTGCCTTGCCAAGGCTTGGGGTACAAAATACGGTTCACTTGGTGGTTATCCACACTTGCAGCGCTTCATTGCCAATTCTAACGATCTGACAAACTGGGTTTCTACTCAGATCTTAATTCCAAGCGATGCCAAGAAACGTGTTGCTGTTATCAAGTACTTTGTCACTGTCGCTGAGATGTGTCGCCAGCTGAATAACTTCTCGTCTATGACTGCCATCTTGTCTGCTCTCTACTCTTCTCCAATCCACAGACTCAAAAAGACATGGAAGCTTGTCCCAGAGCCTACCATAAACTCTATGAACACGATGAACGCTTTGATGAATTCTGCTAGAAACTTTGCCGAGTACAGAGAGCATCTTCGTTTTGTTGCTGATAAGCCATCTGTTCCTTTCCTTGGTGTCTTCTTATCGGATCTTACCTTCATCCAGAACGGTAACCCTGATGTTTTGCACGGTGACCCAAAGCTCGTGAACTTTGCAAAGAGAGCCAAAACTTTGGAAATTCTCAGAGAATTGTCTCGTTACCAGCACTTGAAGTACAACGTGAAGAAGAACGATGAAATCCAAGAGTTTGTCCGTTTCCAGTTCAAGAATATTCAGGGTATTGAGGAACAGTATTCCAGATCTCTTGCCATTGAGCCTAGAATCAAGGTCGCTCAACAGATTCAACAAGGTTCAAAGGTGAAACAAAAACAAAGAACAACACTAGCGAGCTTACCAGGGTTCGTGTATAGTGCATGATGAAGGGTTAAATGTTTAGGCTTAATAATGAAAATCTTATAGTAAACAAAGTGTATTCAAATAATTAAACATCACTAAAACATCCGAAAGGCAGAACAAATAATACAACATGACAGTCATGACAACATCATCAAATCACTCAGCGTTCTGCTGAATTGGCTTACCATTTGGTTTGCCTCTTCCTCTTCCTCTGCCTCTGATACCACCTCTTCCTCTACCTCTGCCGTTGAAGTTCTTCTTCTTGTCGCCAGCATGGCCGTTACCGTTGGTCTCAGCATTCTGAGATGGAGCGACTGATGCTGAAACTGGAGCAGAAGTAGGGATTGGAGCTTGGCCTTGTGGTGGGAAAGGCATAGGCATCATTGGGAATCCCTGTGGTGGGAAGTTTGGTGGAGGGAAACCTTGTGGGAAACCTTGTGGTGGGTACATGCCCATTGGTGGTGGGAACATCATTGGTGGTGGAGCATTGGAACCCTGCATGTTGTTCATGATAGATGCCTGGAGAGACATAAGCTTGAAAGCCTTAGTGGCATCATGAGTCTGTTCATCATCATCAGCACCATTGTTTTCTTCTGACTTCTCGGCATCAGAATCCTTCTTTTCTGACTTCGTGTCACCCTTAAGAAGGGAAAGAAGTTCATTAGGCTTCTGGGCCTTCTTCTTCAAAAGAGTTGGCTTCTGTGGAGCACCATTGACCTTCGAAGTATCAGCTGGAGTAGTTGTGGTTTTGATATCCTTGGATGTTGCAGGACCAGCAGAAGTGGTGGCGGCAGTTGTGACAACTGGAGGAGCAGTTCTGGTTGGCTTAGCAGTCTTCTTCTGGGAAGAAGCCTTCGAATGGAAGATGAACTGCTTGTTGGAAACGTTCAAAACAAGGGACGAATCGACATCAAGACCTCGAGCAGTTCTCAACTTACCACCAAGCTTGTTACCACCGATCAATGGTTTATCATAGAGAACCTGTAAGGTGACATGTGCACCAACACTGTGGTATCCAATGACAGTACCCTTAGAGAACAATGGGACCTTACCAGAATCGTGAACATAAACCACTCTGTCACCGAGCTTAAATGCCTGAGCCTTCAACTTGTTAAAGGATACACTTGGATCCAAAACAGCATCTCTTGGTACACCAACCAATTTCTTCACAGCCTGCTTATCAGCCTGTGCAGAGAACACTTCTATCTGTTCTTCGATCTCCTTGATACTCTTGGCAGTCAAATAATCAGATTCCAAAGAGGTTCTAATGAGTCTGCTCTTAACATCCTTCAACCAAGAGGTGACCTCCTTCAACTTAGCCTCAGCCTGTTTGGAGTCAAGTGTTGGGAAAATCTCAGCAAGAGTGATCATCTGACCTGGACCAACGTTCTTGGTAGAAAGATATCCAAAGAAATGAGAGAATCTCTTTCTGTATTCTTGGATCAAAGCAATAGCAGCAGCACTGAACTCCCAGGTTCTGTCACTCTTCCTAGTGTAGCCAACAACCTTTTCTCTTCTAGAATCAAACTTCAAATCCAAACCAACATTAATACGCTGGCTCTTGCCATTGTCAATCATGTACGATGAAGTAATCTTAGAAAGGAACAGTGGATGAATCCTCAAATTTCTGGCAACCTCAAAGTTTGGATAATACTTAATTTCACGGAGTTCTTTGTGAGCACAGATGGCACCAAATTGTGGCTCGGCCTTGGAAGACATCTTAGTAACGGACAAGTTCAAACGGGAAGTAGTTGCATAACCGTCAACCTCAGCTTGACCACCGTAAGCGTAATCACCCAAGAAAATGACCTTGGATTTTTGAGGGAACTCCTCGTTGATTGGAAGTGGTGGTTTCTCAGTGTATCTCTCATCCTTGTTTGTGACATCATCAATGACCAACTGCAATGGATAGATCTCCTCATCATTGGTGTAGTCCTTAACATAAGCACCATTTGGAGTACGTTTCAAACCGGAAACAGCCTTAACGGTAACAATGGCACGAACTCCCTTGAGAGCGATACCTTTCTTCAAGGTGTAGTTTCTGATGAGTCCACCAACATTTTGCTTGAAGGTTTTCGCATCTTCTGGGTCAACATATCTGGAACCAACCTTGTAACCACGACCATCCTTCACTGGGAAATATTCCACCTGGCCATCAGTAACACCAATGACCTTAGACTCTCTCAAATATGGATATCTTGTCCAAACGATCTTGTTCATGTATCTCTTGGCGAATTGCTCAACCTCCATACCTTCATAAGAGTCTTCCGGAGTCATGATGATAGATGTAGACTTGGATGGGAAGTTAAAGATAAGAACGCCAGCAGCCTTGAGCTCACTCTTAAAAGTGACAGACTTCAATGTTGGGAAGCCGGCACGGGCCTCAGCACCAAGCTTCACGCCTTTACAAAGACCCTTCACAAGTTTAGAATCATCAACATGCTCCAAATGATAAGCAGTCTCGAAACAACGATTAGACTCAATATCACTGAAGACACCTGGTAATGGTGACTTGAAAACCTCCTGGATTTGCGGGTTGAAAGTGAACAGCAAATCGTGACCGAAAGAGTTTCTGTACTTTTCCTCTGCAGTCAACTTATCATCCAGTGGTTTAAGAGCGTCTTGCAATCTCTTCTGATCAACAAAAGAGAGCTTGACAACGGCTTCCCAATCAGCAGTCTTACCGTTCAAGTCAGTCTCCACATCATCTGGGTAGAAGTCTCTGATAGGAGAGTGCTCTTCAGTCATCAATGATCTGTATGGTGCTGGAACCAACTTTGCAGATCTGGCTGGCAAGACAGCCATCAACTGTTCGAATGGCTTGAATGGCTTACCCATTTCCAAGTTAATCAAGACGTTCAAGCCCTTCTTGATATCAGAAATTCTTGGAGCATAGTGGTATCTGTAGTACCATGGCCAAGACTGGACACCCTTGTAGTAGTAGTACAACACCCATTGAAGACCTTCGATGTAGTTCTCAGTCAAATCTTTGATCTTCTCCTCGTCGTGAATGCTGAAACCGAATTTATCTTTATAGTAGTTATCCTTCCAGTTTTCAAACTTCTCATTATAGATCTGTTTTTTCTCTTCAACTGCACCTTCACCTTCAGCATCAAGGATGATGGCAGCTTCGTACTTCTTGATAACACGACGGATGTTGGAAACTCTGTCGGACCAATCCTCCTCGCTCTCGGTCAAGTCAATACCGTCAATGTCAATTCTCACAGAGTAAGTATGTGTACTCTTCGAATGGGTGATGACAAGGTCAGCATCATAGGCAAACTCTTTGAGGAAATCAAGGTTATCTTGAACAGCATCGCTTGGAAGTTCCAAGGATGGGATATCATCAACATCGATATCAGCTGGGATTCTCTTGGAGTAAACTTTGATCAACCATGGTTTGATGAAGCCAACGAGTTTTCTCTGGTTCTTAAGAAGAGCCAACTTACCAAGTCTTTCTCTCTTCTTCTCACCAGTAAGGGAGATGTTCTCAAGCTGCTTATTGAACCACTCGAGGTCGATTTCACCCTGCTCGAAGTTTTCTAACTCGAACTTAGACAAGATATCCAACCAGAAGCCCAATCTCTTGAGGTTAATAGTACCATACTCGTTGATGTAGCCATCAACGCCTCTAAGAGCTTCTTTGAAAGTCTCCAATAAGAGTGGGAAAGCACCCTTGTTCAAATGCAAATCTGGCAAATTTGGCAAGAAATCGTTACCAATGACGTACAAAATAAGAATAAAATCATCCAAGACTCTCTCAAAGTCGTATTCGAATGACATTTGTTCTCTCAGATCTTGGAATTCCAGCTCCAAGTACTCTCTGACAAGACTGATATGCAAAAGATAAAACTTCTGTTCCTCAACAGACTTTGGCTGGGTAGATCTTCTGCCAAAAGTGACCTCCTCTCTAAGCAAGGCAAAGTGTGGGTCATGACTGACAAGACCAAGCATGATCAAATCAGCATCCAAACCGTAGACACAGTGACGAGTGTTTGGATCATAGTCTGGCATGGCCTTCTTGTTTCTGATGAACTCCATAATCTTATGTTCACCTTCACCTGGAACCTCGTGACCGGAGAGAATAATCTCACACTCCTGCCACTTGGAATCGGAGGAGACCTTCTTATGGATGAAATACTTCAAGTATCTGGTAAGCTTGTGCATAAACTCAGTACCAGGGGTGATGGAATTTGAGTCGAATGGTTCTTGCTCTGGCAATTCCTGGCCTTCTTCAATGGCCTTCTTCAAATTCTTTTCAGCATCAACAGCAGTTCTAAATCTTCTAGCTCTCTGTTGATTCATCTTGGCTCTTGGGGCAACACCGTCAATGGCCATGTAAAACACCTTCTTTGGTTTGATTGTATCGAACAAATGGTCGATGTAGGCAAAGATGGCGGTAAACACCTCCTCCTCGGTGAGTCTCTTGGTGACATCCTCGTCCTTAGGACGAGTACAAGTATGTAGAATGGAGTTCATATCAAGATAAAGAGTGTCAAACTCCGGTATCTGATTACCATCGATCAATTGGGAGATCATAGGCCATCTCTCAGAGATGAACCTGAAAAACTTTGGGATACCCATGGCGGTTCAATTTCTTAATAACGTGATGTTCTGTATAAAGTCGTAAGCGATTCGTGTAACGGTCGTAGCGGGTCGTCCGATGTGTTGATTAGCACAATAAAACTCCTCGTTGCTTGGTTCGCCCGTAGATAGAGTCTAACTGGCAAAAGCGGTCTGGGGGGAGTGGCGGGCGGCAACGGAGGAAAACAGGAAACAAAAAGGGCGGTTTACAATCGGAAACCACGGTCTGGATGTCTTGTTGAGTTAGAATGCAAAGATTCGCTTGATTCAAAAGAGAACTTTTAGTACGCGTTGTTTGCCGCTGTTTGGCTGGCTGTTGGTGCTTTTCACACGCTCGACGTTGCCCACAGGCCTGGGGCAATTTCCAGGCAGATATTTACCCGCGCGTGCTGATAATTACGCGCAAGTGCAAACCTATATATACCGTGTGGTTTAGGCATTGAGGTCTAAATTGTGGGGTCTCAGGAGACCAGGAGCTACAATTCGTGGATGATATAGTGCCTCATCAATGTTTTATACTTCTATAAATTGCTCTTCCAATCTGCGATTGCGCAGTGCCTCTTTCGTGGAGAGCCCTTGATCCAATTCACCAACCAACAACTTCAACACCTCTTGAATACCATTGCTTGTGAAAAAAGACCCATTGGTCCTTTTAGACAGTAGTACGCTGAGATCTTCAGAGTCCTGGTAGCATTTTGGAAGGATCATTCTTGACTTCTCCGGTAGAACAAGAGCAAGTTGGTGCAATGGCTCGAGATCGATAGTATCCCTCGATGGTACAATCGAATTGATACCACTTAAACTTGAGCTTGAAACGAAGCTGAGAATATCGGAGCACTTCGGTGTAAATGAATGACTATATGTCCAATCATCGGTAATCCCAGAGTGATAGTATCTCGTCACCCATTGCATACCACGAATGTAGTCCTTGGCGGCACATTCAATCTCAATCTTCGAGGCCTTGTATGTGCGTTGGTAGTATTTCCCTTTCCATGTCTCGTATCTCTCATCCTCAACCTGTTTAGTGAGGTTTTTGGTGGCTTTCTTTTTTTCAGACAACGATAACCCTGCAAGTTGTAGCTGTAGAACTCGGTCTGCAAGATATTTCTTATCAATTGGGATATCTGATCGAAACTGTAGTTTCTCATCTTCAGCCAATAGCATCATAAATGCTGTGAATCCATCAAAATCGATTGTATCACCATCCGGAACTAGTAGAAACTTCCCTTTACGATGTGTGCTTTGTAACAGTTCCAAACTCTTCAAGAATGATTCTCTCGTCAATCTGAAGCCATCAGGTGAAGGCACAAAATCATTTCCAAACATCGTAAGTATAAACGCTGTGTCTCGCAGAGCATGGATTATGAAGTCTCGTGTCGGTCTCACATAACTCATCTGGATCTTTGCACGTAATCTTGGTATTGAGAAAAATTCAAACCTCTTTGTACTCACTGTAAACTTCCGTGTCTTTGCCTCCTCTCTCAAGATGTAAACATCTGATCCTTCAAAAGTCATTCCAAGTAGGATCAGATCGGCATCAGTTCCATATATTACAACCTTCTTCGGTCTGGTTGACAAGTTTCGTAGATCTCTCATGATCTTCTGCTCTCCTTCCCCAGGGACGGATGGCCCAGATATCATGACACGTCTGGCTGAAGTAGTGAAGGAACTGCTCAATTTTATGACCGACGAGTAAATTTCTTCCAACAGTTCAGACCCTGGGGTGAGCTTATGAGGATTGATCTGTCCTGTAATGGGTTCTTGACGTCTCATATACTGTTCTTTCAACTTGGATATGGGAGGGACACCGTCAAATGCCATGAATATATGTGTTTTGGGATTTGAGATATTGACAAGTCTCTGGATGTATTTCTCAACATTATCAATCAATTCTTTCTCAGTTGATGACAGTGAAAGACATGTATGTAAAAAGGAGCTCATGTCCAGATAGAGGGCATCGCATGTGTCTCCTCCACCCGATGGCTTCTCCACCAGAGATGGCCATTGCGAGAGCAGAATAGAATATAGCCTTGGAATTCCCATCTGTAAAGCGTCAAATCATAGAGGAGATTCAATGATGTATGACCAGATATCACATACAATTAAACTAATCAACTTAATGCTACCGGCTTCTCCAAGCTTTCTGATTCATTCCACATATTACGCTTGTGCGCGAATATTTCAGCATGGGCAAAAATTCAATTGAAAACGTAAACAAACGAGCAGACGACCGAGATCAAGAGGTCTCGGAGAAATTACTCAACCCAGCGGTTTCAATTGAACCAAATCAACACAATGTTTGGTTCCAGCTCTGGTGGTGGCTTTGGTAGATCTGCATCCACAGGTGGCCTTTTCGGTGGTGGTGCTTCCTCCACGGGAACGTCAGCCTTTGGTGCATCCAACAACACCAACACTGGTGGTGGTCTCTTCGGCTCTACAAACAACAACAACGCCCAGTCGGGAGGTCTTTTCGGTGGCTCGAACACCACGAATAATACATCAGGCGGTCTTTTTGGTGCTAATAACAACAACAACGCCCAACAGTCCACAGGCTTCGGTGCCTCAAACAACACACAATCTGGTGGTCTTTTCGGATCGAATAACAACAATCAACAGTCATCAGGGTTCGGTGCTGCCAACAACAGTACCGGTGGTGGACTATTCGGTAACAACACACAGAACAATACTGCCGCTACAGGATTTGGAGCTAATAACACGTCTGGTGGTGGCCTTTTTGGTGCCAAACCAGCAACTACAACTGGATTCGGTGCATCGAACACAGGTACTACTGGTGGTGGTCTCTTTGGATCTAATCAGAACACAGCAACATCATCCTCAGGTGGTCTCTTTGGTGCTTCAAACAATAACAATACTGCCTCCACTGGCGGACTCTTTGGAAACACACAGAACAACACCAACACAGCAGCCCCATCTGGTGGTCTTTTTGGAAACACACAAAACAACACAACCACAACCCCATCCACTGGTGGTCTCTTTGGAGCAAACAATAACAACACTGCATCCACTGGAGGTCTTTTCGGTGCCAAACCAACCACAACAACACCCGCTACCGGTGGACTTTTCGGTTCCACAAACACTACATCCACTGCTCCTAGTAGTGGTGGCTTATTTGGTGCAAAGCCTTCCACTGGTGGTCTGTTCGGTTCCAACACAACAACAGGAGCTTCATCGACTGGCGGTCTCTTTGGTGCTTCCAACAATAACAACACAACAAATACAGGTTCATCCCTCTTTGGATCTAATCAAACACAACAAAACCAATTTGGTCAACAGCAGCAGCAGCAACAACCACAACTCCAAATCACACCCTTGACCACTATTGCTGATCTCCCGGAAGCCATCCGTAATGAAATTCAGCAACTTGACACTTACATCCAAAACCAAGTTCAAATATCCGAGCAGTTGAAAGCAGAGCATGATGAGCATGCTGAAGTGATTGAGAGTATCCCAAGAGATATTGAATACCTCCAAAACAAGTACTCTCATACCAACCAAGCTTTAGACAACGACTTGAAGGTGCTTCAAGATATTAGAGCCTCTACAGATGAAGCTCTCACAGACTCCGAAAACTTCTTCATCATTTTGCAAAGACTACTTTCAGTTGGCAGTAAGATATCTTCTGCTGAGATCGATCTTTACTTCACCAAGAAGGTCGAGCACTATAAGAAACAGCTTGAAGACTATACACAGGTTCTTGCTGAAATTGACGCAGCAGTGGAAGGTGTTGAGAAGGATTCCATCAGTGATGTGAGTGGTATGAACCTCGTGGTGAGTACCCTCCACGAGGAGTACAATCTCTTCATGGAGCTTGCCAACACTGTCGCCGATATTCACCATAAGGTCAAGCTTCTCCAGGAGCAGAACGAGGGAAAACTGTGATTGTAATAATCTACGAATTAGTAAAAAAGTTGTTGTACAATTGTAGCTTTGTGTTGCACTCACTGGGAGGAATGGAAACGACCCTCGGAAGTCCGTCTGTGCGAATTCCGACTACTCCGCTTATCGCACTTTGGCACAAAAGTGACACTTTCATTGCTCCCCACCAACACTATTTACGGCCATCACACACACCTGACGGTTTCTACTGCTTTCGAAAAGCATCTGAGAGACTTCCATTACACGAACAAATCTTCTTACCCGCAAGAAACATTGCGCTCCGCTGATTCCATTGCCATGCCGGACCGTAAGGAACGCCACCAAGGGGGCCCCCCAGAGTCTGAAGGCACGTCTAGCGGTATTGCCACCCCACCAGACTCCCAGAGCTTGTCCGAGTCTCAATTCAACTACGAGATGCAGAACAACTGGTCCATGATCTTCACCGATGACAATAATTCGACCGACCATGACTTGAGATCCAACTATTCCTCTTCTGTTGATGATAACGCTATTGACAATGACATTGAATTGGTAAGCGAGTCTGGTATCATCTCTGAAACCGATTCCGAGTATCCGGCTTTCAAGTATCTCTCCACTAGAAGACTCACTGAGGCATCAAACTCCACTTTGATGCCCGTTGCTGAGGTGGACTCCCAGGAGAATTCCCGCGCCACACTTAAGTCTGGAGCCCTTGACTCCGTTGAAGGCTCTTATCATTTCCCAGACCCACTCTCCGAAAGCAACCAACGAAAGCTAGAGATCAAAAAAGAGAAGTCACCATCCCCAAGCCCAGATACCTCGCTTCCATCTGCTTTCAAGAACATCAAGTCGTACGTCATCTATGCTATATTGGGTCTTCTTGTTCTTGATAGATCCATCCAATTGTTCGATGTTGGATTACCATCTTCCAAGCTTCTCTTTAAGTCTACCCAGGCAAAGACCCTGGACCCATCTGCTCCAATTGATGTTGTCTATGATGCTGTTACCATCTACGCTACGAAGACTGAGACCTACTTCATTCCAGACCCAACTACATCTGTGGAGACCGTCTATGAGATTGTTGAGCCAACGTTTATCCCAACATGGACTTTGGCTAAGCAGCTGTACTTAAACTTTGTTGCAGATGCTAAATATGCTGGTGATGTTTTCTGGGACAAAGCCACTGAAGTTAGCGAGAAAACATACTCCAATGCCCAGTCCACTTTGGATGAATTTAAAAAGTCCAAAGCTGTCACTATTTGGATTCCACAATGGACTACGTGGGCTAATCGTGGTGTGGCAAGAACTGTGGATAGTTTGAAGAATTCTGAACTGTCGAGTGTGCTGGCTTCTGGCCTGAAGGAGGCAGGTGCACTAACTGATGAAATTCAATCTTTCCTGCTCAATAAGTCTTCCGGTGCTTATGAACAGGCTTCTCAATTGGTTAAGAATGCTGCTTTGTCCGCCTCTGCTATTCAAGATGATGGATTTGTTCGTACATTCGAAAAGATTCGCCAGTCAAGTCTTCTTGCTTTCCAAAGAGACCTCGGATACATTCGTAAGACACATGAGGACTTCATGCTTTCTTCCAAAATGTCTCTCATCGGACTCTATGAAGTGACATCTGAGAAGGCACAAAGTATCATTTATAGTGAAAAGACCCAAGTCCAGCTCAAGAGAGCACAAATAGCTGCAGATTATGCTGTTAAGTATACAGACTACTTATTCAAATCCGCGGTGAAAGGTGCCAATGCTACTCTCGCTGAAACGGTTGGTGTTTCAAAGATGGCTCTGAAGGGTCAAGAAGAGGTGGTCAACGAAGTGGTTTCTCTAGCCAAGGAGACCCTTGATTCGGCAAGAGCTCACTATAAAGAGTCAATCAAAGGAGTTTCAATATCCAAGGTATGGGAAGATAGCAAGGATCTTACTTTGAGAACAGCGTCTGCCGGGAAGAGGTGGGTAACCCCTCGCCCCAAAACGGTTGAGAGAACGTTCTTCAAGAACCTGAATTTGCCACAGCAGCCAAGGGGAGTAATGGAGAGGATATCACATGGTGTTGACAGCTTCATGGCCTCTTGTGTTGGAAGAACATGATTTTTTTTTCTACTTTAATGGTCACTGAGACGCTCGGTTTATAAGTAACGTCTCCTAGTTGGCCAGCTTATGATATGCCTAGCTGCTGGACGTGTTGTTCTAGTTCTATTTTCTACTTTTCTTTCTTAATGTTTTTTGGCTTATATTTTTTTCACTTAACTTCCCCTTTTCTCTTGGATGGTCAGGATGGGTTTTTTTTGGTCGGTTTATGAAGGAGGTACTATTGTTTATCTTATAAGGGAAGTATTCGCTCTGTTGAAAGGCTTATCGGATTTTGCTGTTTTTCTTCACGTTAATTACAAGTATATGAGTGGTGCAGGCACGCTTACAATCTTCTTTATATTGTTTATGGTTTTTATGTTTAGTAATTGGGCCCGTTTTATTTGATAGCAGCTGACGTAGAGAAGCACACAATCTCCTGGCTTATCCTAGGGTTACACCACTAATCGCGGACTTCCTTATCTCCCCATTACTACCAGCTTGATATCAGCTCAGTAGATCCCATGTATTTACAAGCTCCTTCCACACATCATACCATCATACCGATTTCTCCTCACTCACCTTGGGTGTCGTACTTGTAGAAGTCTTCGCCAAAGCTTTCTCTTTTTGATCATCCGGTAGACCCAAGTTCTTCCACTCGTCTCTATCCATGAGTTGATTATCCATTCTGCAACCTAAGTATCTCTTCGCCAGTAGACGACAGTTTAAAGCATTGTTTCCTTGCACGAGTTTGAGACAGTTGAGGTACTCGGCCATGATACTAGAACATTCATGGTCGTGGTCTAGAGGGAAAGAACCACGCTCCGGTGGCGTTGGAGAGTAGTTTGCAAAAGAGTTTCCTAGGGTTTGTTAGTGTCTCAATCGTACCAAACATTAACATATAAGAACATACCTGGAGCACCGGACATTTCTGGTTTGTTGGTGATAGTTAAACGGTGTTAAAATGACTTTGGATGGGCTTTGAAGCTGATGAGCCGATCGAAAAATGGGGCGCGCAATTGACACGTGAATCTGTCATTTTATAATCGCAGGTAGATTACGGGCTTACACAGGACAACGCCAGAGTTTCTAAATCGAGTATGGAGATATGTGTGTCTTCATATGAGTGTAAATACATCGTATACCAAAGCAATAAAAAAGATCCTGGTGGTGCCATTTCAGGAAGTGGAGATGCGACGTGCACACGCGGTATCTGCCACAGGCCCGTCATGGAGAACGAACTGAAAGTCAAGAAATGAAAACATACCACCAAGATTCTAGAAACCAAATCACAGTAAAAAATCCAAGCTGGATTCGAAAAGATGTTTCTTCCGATCCAAAATATAACAATTAACCAAAAATCCAATAAAAAAAATAATAGCAAAGTACCAAGCTTTCAACGATATCCCATCATTGACAAGCGTATTCCCATCATCACGTCATAACAAACCATTGCAGCCGAATTAAAATCATAGCATAGAGCTAGTAGCCTCATCAATGATACCGAAGTCCCACCATGGGTGATTCAAAGCATCAATAGCAGAGATTCTCTTAGTCGGATCATACTTGAGCAACTTTCTCACCAAATCAATGAAGAAGTACCAAAACTGGAAAGTCTCATAGTTGAGATCTTTAACCTTTGATTTGTTTCTGTCCCAATTCTTCTGTAATGAATCATACATGTTGATTTTGATCTTCAACTTTAACTTGGAACAGATCAAATCGTCCAATCTCTTGAGCTTCTTGACGAACTCCATCGACTTCTCAGAGGTCTCTGGTCCAGGATATGCAAGCTCATAGTTATGGCCTCTCTTAACAAAATAGCTCTTCGCGGCTTCATTCTCAACTTTCTTAACCATAGCATTTGGTAACTTCTCGTCAAACACCTTCTCCATAATAGCCAAGTGTTCCAGGTTCTCGTGGGTATTGAATAAAGCCTCACCGGTGACGAGCTCAACCAGGATACAGCCAAGAGACCACATGTCACATGGGAACGACCAACCAGTGCCCAAAACAATCTCTGGGGCTCTGTAATGTCTAGTCGAGACCAGTTCACTGTGATACTCATCGTCGAAAATGGCACTACCGAAGTCGATGATATTGATCAGTGGGTTTTTGAGAACTTTTGACTTCTTGAACTTGAGGAAATCCGATGATGTCAAGAGAATGTTCTCCGGTTTCAAATCTGTATGTATCAATTTCAAATCATGCAAGAAGGCAACAGATCTGATAAGCTGTCTTGTTATGGCCTGGATCTGAGATCCCGGAAATGGTTTGAACTTGTTCTTCTGCAAAAACTCATAAAGAGAGATGTCCAACAAATCTGTGATGATACAGATGTGATTTTCATAATCAAGAACCTCTCTCAGGTGGATACAGTAGTTCAAGTTCTCTGGATCGGCATTCTTCAACGTTGATAACACTCTGAGCTCGATCTTTGAGGCTTCTCTGTACTTTGGTATGGCACGAATGATCTTTATGGCAACAGTCTCGTTCGTTGTCATGTCGATAGCCTTGATCACTTTGCCAAATGTACCTTGACCCAAGATACTGAGAATTTTGAAACGGCCATTCGCAAAATATTCACCTGGTTCAGCGATGTAATAACCATTTTCGTCTGTGACGTTTTCTCTTGGTTTAACGATAGGCGCCGGAGACAAAGGAGACGTTGAGGAATTGTTGCCGTTGAAGTAATTGTATGACGAAGATGAAGTGGCACTCTCTGTGGAAGAACCAGATGACACAGAGTTGCTGTGATACTTGACTGGGAGCACCAGGTTTGGTCTCACCTCACCGATCTTGGAGAGTTCTGACACCCTTCTATACGAGATCTGAGATAACGGCAATTGTGGTAACGAGTTTGTTCTTCTTTTCTTCACACCAACATGCAAACCAGTGGACCCATTTTCAGAGTTGCGCTTGCTGAGTTGCATCTTAATCTCATTATTCAAGTTGAAGTTGTCGTTGATATTGGTCTTCTGCAAGATATGTGTTTTGAACTTGACCTCGTTCGAAGGCATAACTTCTTCTTCATCATCCTCATCGAACGTAAGATGTTGTGAAAAGTATTCCTCAGCGGCACCAGTCTCACCAAGACCCTTAAGCTGTTGTTCCTTGATGAAAACAATAGATCCATCATCATCCGAATACTGGCCGTCATTTGCCACAGCGGAATTCAAGCCATAGTTCTCGTCGTCGGAATCGATGATGATAACGCTGGAATCTCTCTGCGTTGCTGTGACAGATGTGGCAGATGTGTCTGGGGCGATGCCGTTGTCCGATGAGCCAAAGTTGTTCTTCAAAAGCGAGTTCCAGTCACCAAAAGATGATCTCGGTCTCTTTCTGGACGTTGGCTGAATCAGTGACATGGTTGTTGTTTGTTTGCTGAAGGACAGAGATAAGCAGGGGCGATTTGTATTTGTCTAGGATGTCTTCAGGATCCTGGAGAACAGCTCAGTGTGTTAGGACGGCAACTGGAATCTGCACTTCCTTGAAGTCCCTTGACAGCTTTTCGTCCGCTTGAAAGCTGTTTCCTTGAGTTGTTTAGCAGGTTGTTGAGCTTTGGTAGAGCACACGTGTGGAACGAGTCGAAATCTCTTTGCGCTGAAGGAAAAAGGGGGAGCGCTAAGGGTGGCGACGCGCAGTTGACGGAGCGGGCTCTTGATATTTGCACGGCGGCTGGGTTTGCAGCTGTTTTCAGGCGGTTTCGAGTGTCTTTTGAGTGAGTTTTGGCTGTGTTTTTGAGTGTTGAAGAGTGGCGCTTGCTTCTCAGAGGGCGGTTGTGCCAGTTTTCAGCTCGTTGGGGTGCGACAGCCAGCCGGGGCGCGGGGTTCTAGAATTCATGGATGGGCAACAACAGAGAAGTTTTCAAGGGGTTATTATGTGTTTCAGATGTTGAAAAGTACATATTCGTGTATTTTAATGGCAGAACTTTGTGATTATGTCATAAAATATAGTGGGTACAAGCCAAAATTACCCTTCTTTAACACCCTTTGAGTGCGTCCTGGTCCCGTCGATAGTTGCCCAGGCGACTTTCTGCAGTGATTGGTTGAAATTTTCGCGAGTACATAGTGACTAAGCAGTGACGTAATCGCAGTCACGTGCTCACTCAGTGCGTGTGCTGGCTCCGGTAAAAAAACTTCAACAGGGCCGCGATTGCCAAACCGCCACAAACAAAAAAGAAGTCCTGACAAAAGTCAGTCACAGCCAAACTCTCGGCTCTCAAATAACTACAATCAACCCACACATCGCCCTCTTCCGGGCTTATTTTCCCACTTTCCTCATCGCAACGCACACAGGCACAGTGAGCGTTTTATTGTTTCGGCCGCAGCCCTCCAAGAGCCCCTCGTCCGTGGTGGCTCGCTTCTTCCCTCTGTCAGCTCTGAGATAACATCCACCCATCCCACACTACACACTCTGTCTTCAGCAGCCGCATCGGTTCCACATACGCATATACTATCCATTGCAATGTCCCACGCAAATATCCTCACACAGGTTGAAGAGACGTCAATAGGCGCGGCCGATGCCAACTTGACTTCCGCCGACGTCGACATGAACTCCATCATCAACCTCAACATCCGAGGCAAGATGTTCCAAATCACAAGAGACGAGTTGATGAACTTGCCTGAGAGCATACTCCTTTGCCTCTTCCCTAACGGTGTTTTCGTTGATGTCAATGGTAATACTATCACAACTCTAACGGAGAATGATATCGTCTACGTGAACTTTGACCCAGATTGTTTCCAATACATCATTGGCAGTTTCGCCAATGCCACTATGAAGCTACCTGTTGGTACCAAAACTGAAGTTTATGACCAATTCCAGACACCGGATGTCGAAGTTTTGAGTGAGAAACCATCCATTATCGTCTTACGAGAGGATATTGATTACTACGTTATCCCACCTCATAAAGGCGTCAGTCCACACGGTATCAGAGCAATCAAACAAGCTGCTGGCAGCTACTTGGTTAATCGCATGAAGGTGTTTGAAGGTCTAGGCTATGCTCCTGGTAAGAAGCTGGGCCCTGCAGAAGAACACTTGTTGGACATGTTGTGCTCTTCAGGCTTCAGTACAGAAACGGATTGGGGTCATCGATCTCAAGAACCTGGTAAGACCGTGTTAACGTCATTAGCCCTTGTGGACTTGAAGCACCCGGAACCTCCACAACCAGAATCGCCGGCTTCACCGGCCTCGCCAAGCTCTCCAGCGCTAAATCCTGTCTCATCCAACCAGAGCATTACACCAAAGCAATCGAGAAGATCCAGACTCGCAGAACTTGCCAATAGTGCAGCTAGATCTGCTTCCCGTTCTGTTTCTAGAAACAGATCTCGTGCGAGAAAGAGTGCTGGCACATCCTCTAAATTATTGTTGTTCTGGAGAAAACCGGCTCGTAAATGTTGGTGGTCCACTGATGTTGTGGAACTGAAAGTACCTGGAATTCTTGATGCAAACGGTATGGAAGAGACATTAACTTTCCATGTTCACATCAGACGCGTCTGGACGCTTGAGTTGTCAGTAATGGGAGTACATTGATCATCAATAGAGTTATATCTAAGTTCATTATTTGAAAACTATTGTAGACCCCTCCCTCTAAACTAGCTGTGAAACAATTTGCCAACCCCACGACTTATCATTGTACTTTGAACCTGAAGTATAAAGGCTAATGAGTTATAGACGCATTACGTCCCATATCTAAGAAGGAAATACTCTCAGCATATGCCTGAACTTAAGACGGCCAATCTCATCTATTGAAGTCGCGCTATATTGCGGTTTATGCCATGCAATTTCACTTTGACGAGCCATTGTACACGCACCACGTATTAATATTCCTCAATTCTCCGTTAGATGATACTTCAGAGAATATACTCTCGATTGAATGTTATATTGTGTCACTAACGTGTCATTTAGGTCTAAAAAATCGCCCAAAATTTCAAAAAATTCGACTTTTGCGAAATGGCCTTTTTCGCGCACGCCCATTTGCTCGCGTTAACATTGCCTGCTTGGCCAAGTGGTAAGGCATCGCACTCGTAATGCGGGGATCATGGGTTCAATTCCCATAGGAGGCAAGAATCTTTAATTTTTGCGGTCGGTACTTGGATTGTTTTCTTTTTTTTTTGCTTTTAGTAGTCACAAATAATATATTCTGATGTTGTCTCTTGTTTTCAGGGTCTTTTACTGATATATCATTTGAATTGCGTGAGTTATGGCGCTTCAAACGCCGGTGGGTCATGCCACGCTAACATCAAATGGTTCAGATCAAGGTGATTATATTCAAAAGCATGGGCAGTTTAATTTAAGCATGATCTGTATCTTTAAACTTGTATAGCTGAGTTAATATGGCCCATGTCGATTAGATGTCGATGCCGCTTGAAAAATCTATTGACGTGGTATGGTTCCTTACTCTTGATCGAACTAGTCCATCATGTAGCGTGATATCGGAAAGAAGAGACGCCTACATTAAATCGAGACCTGAGTACGTCGCTACGTTCTGTTGAGATACCTTGTATACATTTTGAATGATATGAAACTCCATTTGATTACACACTCTGGTATCGATAGTGGTGTCAATCTGAGATGAAGCGGTATAAGGTTGGCGCGCATGCTTATTCAGCCTTCTTTGCGTCTTCTTTGTTCTTAAGAGCATAGATCTTAGCAGTGAAAGGTCTGGTTCGATGTTAGTAAATCTTGTAAATTGTGATAATGATGGGGGTACATACTCTTCAAACTTCAAAGCAATGGTGTACAGCACGTGAACAACCAAAGTTGCGAACAAACCGGCTGGTTTTCCAAAGTACAAAGCAGTACCTAAGAAGCACAACGTTGATCCCACATACATTGGATTATCCAAAACGTTGAATGGGAAACCAGTGACTCTGTGATCCATTAAGATACCAAAGTAATCACCCAAGTAAGTACCGGTAACTCCAAGAGCCCACATGGAACTAATAACAAAGACGTTACCCAACGCGAAGGATGCAATGCCTGCGTAGACAAAGCCATCTCCAGTCAAAAGCTCGGAAGTGACCTGTTCAGCCAATGCCTTTTCATAGAGATAATCTCTAAGTATACCTAGAGAAAAGATTGTCAATGCGAGGAAATAACATCCTTGTTTTGCACCACCGGCGATTTTGGTGAGAAAGTGGGTGTTGTACTCTGTGGGGGCGAATGTGTCAGTAATTATCGAAAGGTTGTGGGGAACAACAATGCTGCAGTGTCGATATACTTACCAAGTCTAGCCACAATGTTCCAGAAGATTGGATTAAAACAGATTGATGCCAATGCGACTTAATAAAAGGCTTTGTTAGTTCTTGACCCAATAGATCAACCCTGAAGTTTAAGGGCATGTGGAGAGACAACTTACTCTGCAAGCTTGGCTTGCTGATGTCAACCTCAGATGTAAGTTGGTTGAATACGTTGACTGCTTGCTCAATCTTCTCACTCATTGTTGTTTTGGTTAATGTAGGGAGAAGCAGATTTAAACTGATGTGGATTGAACAAGGAATTTCTCCAACAATTTAAAAACAAATTGGAGAGCAAGTTCCTATAAAAGCATGTGAAGGTCCAAGGTGGTGGTTGTGAGCCCTGTGCCTATTTCGCAGCAGATTCAAAAAAAAAGAGAACGGAAAAACAAAAAAAGAAATGCTCCGATACCGGGAGTCGAACCCGGGTCTGCTCGGTGAAAGCGAACCGTGCTAGCCGTTACACTATATCGGATTTACGGAAACTAAACTCGTGCTTGTTCAACCAACGATATCAACCTCTAGGTCACGTGACCTTGACATTTTGCTCTAGTTTAGTCCTAGTAATGACTCTGTGGCAAATTTAATTAGCCAGTTGTGGTATAAGCCTATGGACCTATAACTTCCACTGTTTTTTCGTGGAAGTTTTACGGTAATTGCCGCCACAATTCAATCTTGAAGATAAATTTTATATCAAGGCCGGGAATTCCAATCTCAGGACAGAAACTAAGAAGATATCGCGCGCGCTTAGCTATCAAGTAACAATCCCACCGGCCCCACTCTAGGTTCTTCAGCAAGCCATTAAATAACACGGTATTCCACATCGATCCCACAAACAAATAACAATGGGTAACACATCTTCTTCTCCGAAAATCACAGCCCAGGATAAGGCGCTGTTACAAGTGAAGATCCAAAAGGACAAGCTCGTCAAATATCAACGGAAGATGAACTTGCTAGTAAAGAATGAACAGGATCAGATCAAAGTGTACCTCCGTCAAGGCGATAAGAACAATGCAAAGACACTACTAAAGAAGACCAAGTATCAAGAGAAGCTGATCGAAGACGTAGCGAGTCAGATGTACAACCTTGAGAACATGATTCATAATATAGAGTTCAAGTTGATCGAAAAGGATTTCTTGAAAGGTTTGGAAAATGGTAATTCCATCTTGAAGAAATTGAACAATGAGATGAAAGTTGAGGATGTGGAAAGACTAGTTGATGAAGTGCATGAGAATATCGCATATCAAGAAGAAATCGAAAAAACTTTGGCTAATGCAGTCGTGGGGAGAGATTATGAGGATGAGCTTGATGATGAGCTAAGGGCATTGGAAGAACAAGAAGCTGCTAAAGTTGATAAGACTGAGGAGCTCAAGAGTAAGCTACCAACTGTTGAAGGCTTGGCAGAAGTTAAGGATCCAGTGCCCGTTGAACAAGAGCATGTGCAGAATAAAGTTAAACAGAAGACTGGTAAAACGGCATTGTTGGCATGAGCATCATTCGGGGACATATTTAGACGGATAATATAACTTACTGCATATCTTCATTATTAAATGGAAGTACTCGTTAAACTCGTCGACTAAATATAATTATGTACAGGGAAGTCGTAATGCAGTCATAGACATTCGGAGCTTATTCGCTCAACCACTCCAAGAACTCAGGTGTGAAGTAACTGATAATCAATCTAGCACCAGCTCTAACAAAACCATGGTGGGACTCAAAAGCAATCGTTTTCAAGTCACAAATGTTCTTCTCAGCAGCGGCATACAACATAGCATACTCACCGGAAACGTGGTAAGCACAGATTGGGTAGTCCTTGCAAATTTCAGCAGCGTCGGCCATAACATCCAAGTAGAAAGTGGATGGCTTAACGATGATACCATCAGTACCTTCGGCAACATCTCTTCTTAAAGCCCTTCTGGCAAGACCCCTACCACCAGATGGCAACTGATATCTCTTTCTGTCACCTTGGCCTGGGGCAGAACAGGCAGCGTCACGGAAAGGACCGTACAAGTTACCACTGAACTTGGCGGAGTAAGACATGACGAAACACTTGTGGGCAACCTGAGCGTCAATAAGACCAAGTTTGATCTCACGAACACGGCCATCGATCATATCGGATGGAGCAACACAGTCGACACCGGCCTTAGCGTAGTTAACAGCGACAGCGGCGATTCTTCTAACGGACTCGACTCTGTTGATGGTACCATCCTCGAACAAAACACCACAGTGGCCGTGGGAGGTGTACTCACAGAGACAAACGTCAGCCATGATGAACAAGTCTGGGAACTTTTGCTTCAAAGCCTTGGTAGCAGAGATCACCGGACCTTCAGGATCGTCAGCAGAAGTACCAACTGGATCTTTAGATCCTTCTTTCATTGGAACTCCAAAGAGGATGACGGACTTAAGACCCTTGGCAACAAGACCCTCAACGAATGGGATAAGCTTGTTGATACCCCATCTCTTCTGCTTTGGAAGACTCTCAATGAGTGTCTCTTCATTTGGATCATCCGACACAAACAAAGGGTAAATGAACATGTTCTTTGTGAGCTGTCTCTCATGCTGCCACTCACGAGAAACCGGATGGGCGTAACCACCGGCAAGAACTGAGGAGATGTCTGTACCGGTGTTCTGGAGAAACTCAGCTGTGTGGACCATGTTGTCTATATTAGTTGGCTATTAAACCGGCTTGCTTGATGTGGTAAAAGGGCGACAGAACAGCCTTAAATATAGATTCCTCTCTCTCCGAATTCGCAGACGCTTCCCCGAAGCGGAAAGTCTACGCTTCTACGCCTCTAAATCGTGGTGTCCGGATGTTTTTTGGTGCTTGAAAAGACATTACTCTCGCATCTTCACGTCAGTTATATTTACAATCAATTCGTTTGACTAAAGAGATATACACAATGTCTTTGTCTGATTACCTCTCCAAGAACTACCTTGGTAGCTCGAAAGATAAAAAGAAGAAGAAAGATGACAAGGCAAAGACCAAGACCAAGACGCTAGTGATCAACGATGGAACCATCTCCGCCATCAAGAAAGCACAATCTTCGAGGCCACAAACTAGTGAAGTATCACAGAAGACACCGCCCATTGTAACCTCTACGAGGACCTCGGCACCAAAAGGATGGACTGTAGTTGGAACTGATGAGGTCGTTGCCGAAGTCCCAGTTAAGCCATTGGCTAAAGCCGGTCTCCAAACAGCAGAAGAGGTTGCAGCTCAACATAAAGCCAAAGAAGACGAGGAGAAAGAGATGCTAAGGAATCTAACAAACGAGGGAATGGGTAAGGATGCCGAGACGATATACAGAGATGCAAGCGGTCGTAAAGTTGATATGAACACAAGACTTGAAGATCGAAAGCGAAGAAGAGAAGAAGAAGAGCGTGAGAAAGAGAGGAAGAAAAGGGATACAAATATGGGACTTGTACAGAAATTGGAGCTCGAGCAACAAAGGAAGAAGATCGAAACCGTTGCTAAGTCTGGAATGGCCAAATACGCTGATGATCAAGAACTTAACGACGAGTTGAAAAAAAGAGAAATGGAAGATGATCCTATGGCTTCGTTCAAGCCTCCTAAGTCCAAAAGACATGTATCGGTCACTGGAAGAAAGCTTTATAAAGGTGCGTACCCAGAGAACAGATTTGGTATTGCTCCAGGTTACAGATGGGACGGTGTTGATCGATCTAATGGCTTTGAGAAAGAATTCTTCAAGAAGCAAGTCGAAGCTGAGAGGAACAAGACTCTTTCTTACACAATGCAAGAGGACTATTGACTTGTGTCAATATATAATGAATTAATGACATTAAAGAATCTAGTACAATCTGCAGACACGTTTCTCATTTCAAAGCAACGACGAATCTCTTCTCATCAGCTTTACTCAATTGCAACAACATAGAGATTACGGGAAGAAGTTGTTGACGTTGTTCCTTGTGTTCCAAGAATCCAAGAAGAACGTTCTTAATGTATGCAATCTTTTCTGGATCAGCAGATGAAGATTCTGATGAATGGCCATTTGGACTGCCTTCTATGTGCATGTTAGAAGCAATTGAATTCGACCTCGTTGAAACCGGCGAGGACATTGGTGATGCGTGATTGGATGTCTTCACGGTGGTTGTTTGCTGTTTCGATTCTTTGAGTTGAGAGGAGACCATCTTGTAACTCTTGGTGAGACGATCAAGTTTAGCATTGAGTTCCTCGTTCAACTTCTTGAGCACGTTATTGAGATTCTCATACTCTCTGACCTTCTTCTCACTGGCACTCATTGACTCTCTCATCTTTGCAATGACACTGCTCAACTCATCAGAACTTGTAGAGGTATTCTTTGTCTCTTTTTCCAATTTGGATTTAGCCTCTTTCAGTTCACGAACCTCCTTGGTAAGGGCAGCTTCCTTAGATTCCCAGTCCTTTAACAACTTCTCTAACTCAGTGTTTTTGAGTCTAGTCTCATCCAACTCTCTGAGCTTCCTTGTGATAGTCATTGAATTATCAGATTGTAGCCTTTCTTTATCCTCCAATGCAGTCTTCAACTTGTTCGATAATTCTGTAATCTTAGCATCCTGATCAACATCCTTCTCCATTAACAATCTGCGAATAGTGGAAGCCTCCCTTGTTCTCTCTTGTAGCATAGTTCTAGCTTCGGATAATTCTTCCTCTAATTCTTCAGCACGATTCTGAGCCTCTTTGAAAGATATACTCAACTCCTCACACTGACTCTTGATACTCTCAACCTGATCATTCGAAGAAGACTTCAACTCTTGCAAACCATCATACTTATCTTGAAGAACAATGCACTTATCCTGGTAGTTTTTAGCATCTTCAGTGGCAGCTTCAAGTTTCTTCTTCAAATCACCAACTTGTTGAGACAACTGAGTCTTCTCCCTTGTAATCCTGTTCAATGTATCATTAGTCGAAGTCACTTTCACGGTCAACTCCCTGTTTGATGTTTTAAGCTTGTTAACTTCTTCTAGCAACTGTTGTTTCAAAGTCTCATAGTCCTTAACCTGCTTCTCAAAGTAAACAATAGTCTTCTCTCTATGCACAAGGTTAGCCTGAACCTTCTCCATCTCTTTCTTTAACCACTCTTCATTCTTCTTACTCTTCACCAACTCGTTTGAATCGGCCTCAAGTTTCTGTTTCTCTTGAAGAAGCTTTGTTCTTTCACTTTGCAAGGCCTCCAACTCTTTCTCAATGGTACCTTTAGCTCTAGTCAAGGCATTAATCTCCATAACCCTCGTTTTCACCTCTGACTTAGAAGCAGCAAGAGACTTCTCCAACTCAGAGATCTTAGTTTCTTTCTCCTTAACAGCAGACTCCAGCTGTTTAACCAACTTAGCACTCTCAGACTTCTCCTTCTCATACTCGGTCATCGCTTGAGAATGCTGATTACGCAACACTTCCAACTCCACTTTCTGAGATTCAACGGTCTCGGCGAGTTCTTTTGATTCTTCTGAGTCTTGTGCAATTTTCTTCAACTCATCAAGCTCACTTTGTAAACTCAAGACCTCATTCTCAAGTTTTGATCTCTCTTCAATGAGCTGTAGTTGTTTGGCATTGTTCTCCTTGAGTTCATCACGAGTAGTCACGAGATCGTCACCAACGGTCTTGAGCATATCACGAAGCGATTCGATCTCCTCGGACTTAGTCTTGAAATCTGTTTTGGAGGCTTGGAGTTCCTTAACAAGCGACTCATGCTCGCTTTGCAATGTGTTGTGCGTTGATTCAAGATCGGAGTGTTTGACTTGAAGGGCATTATGCAGTGCTTGGAGTTCTTCAAGTGCTGTTGTAGAAGTGGTGGATGGTGAAGGTTCCTCAATGATATGCTCGGAGTCTTTAACTGGAGCATCGATTGTCTCTGGGGTCTTGCCATTCTTCTTTTTGTTCTTCTTCTTTTTGTTCTTAGAAGATGATGTGGTTGGAGTAGAAGGTTCTGGTGTTATAGATTTGGTGGTGGTGGTTGGTTCCGGAGTTGGTTCGGAAGTAGATTTGAGAGTCGAGATCTCTAAAACCAATGATGTGATCTGAGTTTCCTTCTCTTCAACGGTGGATTCGAGAACCTTGAGTTTAGACAAGAGTTCTTGAGACTCTGTCGTATTTTCATTTATCAGTGACTCGTTCTTCTTAACAGATTCTTGCAAAGTCCTGTTCTCTTCGACAAGTTCAGAATTCTTCTTTTCCAATTCTTCTGTCTTGGCCGCCTTGGTCTTGAGCTCCTCATTTTGTGACTTAAGAGTGATGATCTCAGATTCAAGACTGGTGTTCTTCTCCTTCAATGATGTGATCTCTATCTCATTGTCCTCCAATTGAGCTTTGCTCTGTTCAAGGTCTTGTTGAACAGCTTTGACTTCGGAAACGGCTTTGTCCTTTTCCTCCATAGCCAATTGAGCAAGATCCTTTTGACTTTTAACTTTCATCTCAAGTTCCTCCTTGAGGTTATTCAATTGCTTCAAATCATCATCTAGTGATTTCTTGGACTTTTGTTCCTGCTCAAGTGCGTCTTGTAGTTCTTTGAGCTTGGAATCATCAACCTCTTCTGATTTGTCGGCAGAAGTTGAATCTGATGAATTATTTTTCTCAGATTTCAACTTCTCAACTTCTGTCTTAAGATCAGCCAATTCTTTCTTCTCTGTCGAGTGCTCTTTTCGGATTCGATTCAACTCCTCCGTCACCATTGTGTTCTTTAGTTCAAGAGATTGCAAGTAATCCTTTAATGCATCTGGCTCAGCGATACCGGAACATGGGGTGTGTTCTTGTAGCATCTTCTCAAATGAATTGATCTTCTCACCCCTGGCCTTCTCGGTCTTGTAAGCCTCGAGCAATTGTGGGTATTTGGCCTCGTATTTGGCGAACTTCCGAAGTTTAGCCTTGATATCTTCGGGGAGGTCGCTGTTGTCATGTTGGGACTCTGAGCCATTTTGCGGTTCGGGCGTGGACTCGAGATCCTCCAGATTTCGCTGGAGGTCCTCAGCAAGGTTCTTCCCGATCTGAGAGATCCTATTGAACATGATTTGTCCTAGTTGTGCGCGGTGTTTGTTTGTGATTGAGATGAACAAAGAGTCCGGTAAAAGCCCTTAATTATAGATCCTCCTCCTGTGGCCACCGGAACACCTGGATCAAGAATTCGCGAAGGCGCGAAAACCAGCTGCTGCTCGATCAGCGACAAGAGGCGGTTAAGTGATCAAGAAGTGTTTCTACATTAATGTGATTATTTCTATAGTGAGATATCCACGTGACGCTTGTCACAAGCTTTCGAATGATACTAATAATCCATGATTAATATGACAAAAGGTTAAAGCGCCCCGGCCTCCCCCCGCTTAAGACCGTCAAATCCCTGTCGACGACGCGCCCTCTCGCCTCAAAAAGCGATGCGAGATCTCGCTTACCAGAAAGACATGTGATATTCATTAATAGAGAATGTATTATATATGGAGTCAGGATGAAGAATAAAGTGCGTGAGATAATTGATGAAATGACCACGTGTTTATAATAATGATTCAACAATATCTCCCCGCGTTTGCCCCTCCATACGTCAGAGATATGAACAGCTATACGCATGAGCTCCAGTAGTGATCCATTATAAGCTCATATACGTCTAGACGTAGAAAGACTGCAGTACTATCCGGCCTTCAACTGTTATAAACGACAGTCAAATTGATGATTCTAGACTCAACGCATCTTTATGGCGTGTCTTTTCTAATGTTCCATAGCTTTCCAATGACTCATCTATATAGAGAGAGCCCCTATTTATTTTTATTATGTGGCGAAGTAAGAGATAGCGCGCGAGCGAGCCCCACCGGCTTATCGGACCATCACGTGGAATGACTGTTGTGGTGTCCGGGTGTGTCAAATGCAAAAGCTAGCTTGCGGTGTGTAATCTGTAATCTGCCTTCTCCGCATTTGATCTCTTGAATGTTTTTATTTGCCCTCTTTTATACGTCGTCAACAACAACAACCACGACAGCAACAGCTCACTGGTTCACCCCTATTGATTCAATCCATAAGCTGCGATTGACCAGTGTCGACCCACTAGTACGTCTACGCATCTACCCCTAATCGACTGTTCCTTCCATCGCTTCTCACAGCAGTGGCGCAGTTTTTTTTTCCATTGAAAGCTCAAACACGCTTATAGGAAACCGAGATATCCAGTACGCAGAAAACACCAGAAAGAGCTCTACAGTACTTAATCAGTATGAGTACGAAGAACGTGCAGTCGCAGCCTCCAATCGATATGACCTCCCCGAAATCCGCATCCGCCACGCTTGTTGTGCCCACGTCCACTAGACAAGGCCGTTCTCGCAGTATTGCTAAACCAATCTCAGCCAGTTCGTCGGCGGCAAAGCATAGAATGAGTGCTTCAAGATCACCAATCAGATCACCGGCTCCTCCACAGGCCCATCAACTCTCCCAATCCCAGAGGCTTCGTCAGCCGCTCTCTGCATCGAGCAACCCTAGACGTTCCTCACTAGCGGCCATTGACACCACAGACATGTCTTCAACAATTGGGATGCCATACAGCTACCAACATACCCCAACAATCTCTACAACAGCGGTGAATGGTTCTGTGTCGGCAGGGAGTCTGAGTCCATCGTCTACGGGTTCTTCATTTAACACTATGCCATCAATTGGCGCCTCCTCTGGAGTTGCTAGACCAGCAGTTCTCAACTCTACAGTCCCCGTTGGAACACGCGGTTCACCACGCTCATCAGTTCCAACTCTAGACACAAACTACACGTCTCACTCTGCACAACTCAGACGTCACTCGGAATCTTCAAATCGTCGTCCGTCCACCGCTGAGGTGTTTGATCTGATGGAACGTGAACAAGATGCCATCGTTCTTAAACTCATGAAGGAGATCCAACAGTTGAAAGAAGATAACAGATCGTTATTGCAAACCATCAACATCTTGACAAACCCTTCATCGTCGACCTCTTCGGCAAGATCAAGCATTAGCAGATCGAGAAGGGCCTCTTCGGCTGTGCCTCCGGAGGAGATGTTGGATTTTTCGAAAGTGTCGTTAAGGGGTTCAAGTGTCGATGAGAGTACGCCACGTTCCATGCCTAATGGACATTCACGTCGTGGCTCGGATCAAGTGTCCGATTTAAGGGTTACAAATGATCATAGGACATCAAAGAATCTTGCTGTGCCTTCTCCTACTAACGCTGCTACGTCGCGAGCTCGTCCGGTGTAAATATCATTGTATATCCCCTTTGTTTTTTTTTAATTGTTGCTGGTTCAATAGATGCTATTAGTTACGAACATTGTAATTTCCTTTACAGGATAAATGCGTCAGATCTTTTGTTTGCAGGGTTTTTGTGGTTTCTATTTACTATTTACTAGAGCCACCGCGGATCCCCCACACTTTCACAAACTGCCGGTGCGTGCGTTAGGTCTCTGCCACAAAGACAATAATGATTCAAACGTCAACTCCAGTAATGTATCTTCAAATACCCATTATCTCCGAGATTCCCAGTTGTTTTCTGTATTTGGGTGTTATCCCTTTTTTGTTCACACACAAGAAGCACACAGATGTTATTGACAAAGCTTCCCTCCCTCACCCTTCTCACACTGCTGTTATTCACAACTCAGGTCATCGCAGGCCAAGGTCCGCGTGGTGCTATCCCTTCCACATCTCATAAGATCGAGTCCACTTTGAAGCAGCAACGAACAATACCAAAGTCTGAGAAGAACACATTGCAAGTCCGCTCCGATACTAGGGAATTTTTGAACAAAACCGAACTGGAGATTGAAGAGGAACTTGATCTTCTTCTTTATCACGCTGCTCAAACTCAAGGACAGTTACGTGCTGCTACTGCAACAGGGTTTGACCCTTATGCTCAAGCTCAGGAGCCTTTCCCTCAATGGTTGACTGATTTTACACAGATGACCGCATGGCCAGATTTAGATCCTCCATATATCCCATTGGATTTCATCGACGTCGATGAGATTCCAAACATCCCACCGTATACTCAAGGTATTTGCCCGGGCACAAGGGATTCTTGCTCGTTTGATTGTTTCAAGTGTGTTGAGCCGGATGATTGTTATACGTGTTCAAAGCTCTCCCAAAGCTTTGATGACGGTCCGTCGCCTGCTACCTCCAAGCTTCTTGCACACTTGGATCACAAGACCACATTCTTCACATTAGGGGTTAATGTCGTGAGATATCCAGATACTTATAGAGAGGTCCAAAGTAAAGGTCACTTACTTGGTTCACACACTTGGTCACATAAATTCTTGCCAAGTTTAACCAACGAGCAAATAATTGCACAGATTGAATGGTCAATATGGGCTATGAATGCTACTGGAAACCATTTGCCAAAGTGGTTCAGACCGCCTTATGGTGGTTATGACAACAGAATTCGTCATATCTTGAGAAAGTTTGGTATGCAAGCTGCTTTATGGGACTATGATACCTTTGATTGGCAAATTCTTAACAATCTGAAAACGGAGGAGCAAGTACTTCAAGATGTTATTGGCTGGAAAGGAAGTTCCCCTAACCCTACAGGTTTGATCTTGGAACATGATGGTGCTCTTCCTACAGTGAATGCTGGTATCAAAGTAAATGACATTCTTGGCCCTGATCAATGGACAGTTGCTCAGTGTATGGGTGGTATCGACTATATCAAGACGTTTTGATCACTTGGTTGATTGTAATATTATGTTCATTCTCTCTAGATCTTGCCGCAACTTTTGGTTCCTTATAACCAATATCAATATGACGTTATGTAATACTGTGTCTCAGATAAAATTCCTTTCATGGAATGTAGGCTATGTTACGCCTCATCAGATCTTGAACACTCATGATGGGGTTTGCAGGCTGATGAAGTTTTGGCCAGACTCGCGGGCATGCCTTTTAGCATCTGTAACATTACGTTAGTGGTCACTCTATTAAATCCTGTCTCATTGTTTCAAATCGTTCGATGTGACAGCGCGTGCCTGTCGGGTTGTCATAGCTAGAAGCTTGATCCAGTCGGAGTAGAGAACAATTTATGCTTCTGTGCATGAGATGTCCATGTCGTAGTTCCTCATGTGGTCTCGGAATGTTTGTAGGGGGTATGACTCCATCGTAGATGAGGAGAAATTGTGTCATTGTGCTAGAGTTAGAGACAGGGGTACGTCTTTGGTGATGACGCGGGAGCAGTGCACAGAGTCTAGACCAGCTATATGCCCCGTAAAACGGAAGCAATGGAACTTGCTGGAATGTATTCTAGTCAAATTCCCGACATGTCAACAAACGTAAACAATATAGGCATTGCTAATTGGGGTCTACGAAGTGGGCTATGGGTGGCTGGTTAGGCTGATTGTTCTGTTTACCTATCACCCCGATTAGGATTATCACCTATGATGTCAGTTTCAAAAGATCGCCATCGGCTTTTGATTCAATTTTTTTTCTCTACTTGGCTGCGGGTATCCTTCGCTGGCATGAACCCCTTTGTTTACGTTTTCCCAGTATAGGAAGTCGCGACAGCATACCGTTCCTGCCGCTTCGAAGCTGCATGAAAATGTCAGATTTCGCGAAGTAGGATTTCCCGATCTGGACAGTTGGCGAAAATCTTGGGTGAAACGTGAAGATGGCTACACCAAGACACACGAAAACGGAGGTCTAGACAATAGAAAAAGAAAAGAAGAAGCGGGAATCCCAATAGGGAGTTGAGAAAAACAAGCACTGGGGCATATTCGTTTTATTTAGTTCGATGTCCACATGATGAGTGAGGGATGAGCCATGCGTGTAATCACAATCAGCGGAGAGTTGGCCGGTGTAAGCCGTGGTTTGGAATGGAGAGGGGTAAGTGGAGAATCGACTTCAGGCCACGGGTTCTCACTTGTACACACATGGCTTACAACTGTTATTCGTGGGGAAACGACATAGTGCAAACGCTGGCTGTTAGTTTAGGGCCACAGGGTTCAGGTTTAAATTGCGAGATCTTATTCATATGACCAAACTCATGTGCGCAGACCGGACGCGGGAGCATAAAGTTACCTCCACTATGCTTGTATGATTTCATCTCATATTTTATTTTTCTCCTGAAGTGTCAGTAATTGGATCTCGGAGCCTCCAACTACGGCCGGATCAGAACCTAAATGGCGTCTTATACTGTTGCTTCGACAACCGTCTCAAGTTTCCACGTGGAATGACTGGCTCTTTCAAGGTTTGTTTATACTCAAACATCCAATACTAACCATAGATTATTATTAATACAAAATACACCCAGGGTTTCTGTTCAGATCAAGCCTAGATCCAGTACATTGGCAAACCGACAAAAGCCATCAAATCCCCAGGGTTAAGATGCGGTAAGTGTGCCCTTACCGTGAAAATTTGTGATGATTATGCACCTAATTAGTTCACCTAGTTCGGTAAATTGATGACGGGTAAGGGTGGGGTGAGGGGACCTAATCCGATAAAAACGTTCTCGTTTAGGTTCGCAAACACCCTTGTGTTCTGAAGAAGTAAGCTGGGATTATCGGGGATCGTATTTTGGAAAACTGCTATGTCAATCCATTACCCCCAGTAC
>JAKTVK010000209.1:131351-252119 GCA_030557155.1 Petasospora amylophila | reverse complement strand
TTGACAGTACCATTGCTAATACCGGAGCTTTACTCTTGATCAACGAGACGAACAGGTTCAACAGATGTATCCCGAGCGACCCCAAAACTTGTTTCGAGACATCAAAGAGCCACACTTTCCAAGGCGATGATCTCAAGGAAGGAGAAGGCAGTACCACAGGCAATCAAGACACCGGCACCTTTGCCTTTAGCACCAAACACTTCGGCAACGATGGCGATACCGGCGAGAACAGTGGCACCGGAGACAGCGGCGACTGGGATGACACGGGAGAGTTCCTTGGAGATGGAAATGTCTCTGCGGCCAGCGAGAGAGATACCCTGTTCCTTGAACTGTTGTGCGACATCCTTTGGAGCAGAACCGGAGATCAAAGACCAGTAGTTGGCAAAGATAGCCGAGGTGACAACGATGATTGTGGCGAATGAAAGGGTCTTGAGTGGGGAGACAAGAGACTGGCACAGAGAAGAGGCTGGGGAAAGGAAGTAAAGGATGGATGGCTTCTCAACGACGAACAACCCGTCAAAGGCAGTAGAGGTGTAAGCACCGAGAACCTTAACGATTGGGTTTGAAGAGTCGTTCTTCAAGCCAAGGTTGACGATTGTGTAACCGATGATGTTCAAGTAGAAGAGAACAACGTAGGAGAAGACCAAAGGCATGGCACCGGTGTACAAGAGTCTAATTGGGTAAACGTTGTTAACGGCTCTGACTCTGTTGGATCTAATTGGCAACTCAATTCTGAAATTCTGGAGGTAGATGGCACTTGCCAAGACGGCAACGTTAACGTAAGCCTGGGTCAAGTTTGGCAAGTATGGTCTGACAAAAGAGTTCAAAACTGCGTTCTTGAATGGGGCATTACGGATCTGGGAAATGAAGTTGATCAAAGCACCTTGTGGCTCGGCACCTCTAGTGGTTGGCACGGTGTTGATACCGAGGATGTCACCGACAAAGTTCGAGGCAACGTTGACGGTGACAAAGTCCAAAGCACCAGAACCGAAACCGTAACCTTTATCAATGATCTCTGAGGCCAAAGTCATGATGAAGCCTGTGGCGATCAACTGGAAGTTGATGAGGATGACCTGCCAGAAACCGAGGTTGTAACCGAAGTAACCGGTGGCAACGAAGATGTTGGTGAGCACAACGTATTGGAAGATGGCAAACAGTTTTTGGCAAGTCTGGAAAAGCTGTCTATCGGTTCTGTTACTCAAGTTGACCTTGATCAACTTAAGACCCGCGAGAAGTTGGAACACAATACCGGAGGAGATGATTGGGAAGACACCAAACTCCAACAGTGTACCCCTCTCAGCACCGAATGCCGGACGAAGGAAGGAGATTGGGTCTCCTGTGACCTTGGACCCACCGTAGACTGGGAGTTGGGAGAAGAGGTAGAGGAAAGCACAACCGATGGTGTACATCACCTTGTCGTCGAACGAGGAGTTTCCGAGTGGGAGCTCCACCTCCGGGAGAAGAGGGATGAATGGCTTAGCAAGGTCAACGAGGCGGACTATAAAGTGTTAGTTGATCTGTATGAGCTGGACCCTAAACGACGAGATTTTTCACCTTTATGTCCACTGTTTGGAGCCCTCAAAAAGCCCATGTAAAGAGACAAGAAGCCCTGCTCCCAGGTAAGGCTCGTAGTAAATACGTACATCCACTCATTGTGAAGAAGTTAGTGTGAATTTTCTTCTAATAAACGAGAGAGAAAGAGGATAAGAACGATTGTGGTGGCTGGTTTTGTCGTCGTCGACGTTTGTTTTCGCCGCGCGAAGCCGGAGAGAATTTTACGGGCACAGATGGGCGTTGATTTGGCGCTTAGCCTGTGATCAGCCAGTCAATTGTGTATATAAATTGGTAGATAAGATCACCAGGATTCTGCGTATCTAATGGTCAAATTTCCATCCAAATCGACCAATGGGAAGCCGCAGATCTTAGCCAATTTTGTTTGATGGACAGTGCCCATTTGCTTACATAAGCACCACCCGCGAACATGACCTAGATCCGATCCCACTAACAAAAAATTCAGTGCCATAAAGAGTAAACAAAAGAAGCTGAAAAGCACCGAAAACCGACAGTTTTAAGAGGGAAAAACATGGACGACGATTTGTATGACGAGTAAGTGTCTTTTCTATGTCAGCTGTATGTGTGTATACTAACAAAGACTTAGATTCGGCAATCTGATTGGAGACCCAGAAGACTCCGATGCCGAGTCGGTGGAGTACGTCTTCCAAGAGGAAAGCGATGCTGAGGTGGAAGATGGACAGCAAATGGTGGTTCACGAACGTTATCCAACGATGTCCGAGACGTTTGGCGAAGGCGTGGAAACGGTGGTTCAATTGCACGATACACAATCCATCTCGGAACCTCTCGTTCAACCGAACATCACCAAAGTGTTCAAAGTTGAAGAGACAAGGCTCCCCAAGACCAATTACTCCAAGGACTACCTTTTGCAGACTCTAGAAGTCCCTGCTAAAGTGAGGAACGTGTCTCTCGTGGGCAGTCTCAACTCTGGGAAGACATCACTGCTCGACGCTCTCATCCTTCAGACACATCAACTCAAAGTGTCCAAAAAGACACGCAATTACAAGAAGCTACGATACACCGATAACACCAAATTGGAGATAGAGAGAGGCGTCACCATGAAGTCAAGTGCCATGACGTTGCTTCTACAAAACCTGAAAGGCAACTCGAAAGTCTTCAACGTCATCGACACGCCGGGTCACGTGGACTTTGCCGACGAAGTCGCCATTGCCCAGAGACTAACAGACATCTCCGTGGTGGTATTGGACGTTGTTGAAGGATTGACCATCGGTGCGAAGCGTTCCATCGATAACGCACTCATGAACAACTTGCAATTGGCATTTGTCATCAACAAGATTGATCGTCTTGTGCTTGAGCTCAAACTGCCACCACAAGATTCATTCCACAAGATCAGAAACGTCATCGATGAGATAAACACATATCTTTTGGAGAACAAGCTATATGACACTTATCTACACAAAAGTACGATATCACCTGATTTGAACAACGTGCTCTTTGCCTCTGCCGATTTCAACTTCTGTTTCAATCTCAGATCTTTCTCCCAACTTTATAGCCAGAGACTCGGTCTGGACTTTGACATCGACAGCCTTGCCAAGAGACTATGGGGAGACATTTACTACGATGGCAATAAGTTCTCCAAGAAAGGTGAGGTCAGGACCTTCATCCATTTCATCCTCGAGCCAATTTATAAGATTGTGTCACAGGTGTTATCCCGGCCTGCTTCTGAGTTACAAAAAAGCATATACAAGGCATTTGGAATCAGTTTACCAAAAGACATTCTCAAATCAGATGCACAGGTCATCTTAAGAGAAGTCTTCCGTCTTGTCTTTGGTGATTTTGTAGGATTTGTTGATGTCGTTGAGTGCCTTTCTCCGCCAGATAACCACACAAAGACTGAACTATACACCGGAACTTCTCAGGTGGTTAAAGACGCCATTACAAAGACGTCCATGGAAGGCCCACTCATTGCACATATCTCCAAAATGGTGGATTATAACTTGGGAATGGGTCGTGTCTTTTCAGGTTCCATCAAGAAAGGTGAAACCATCAAAATCCTCGGTGAGAATTATAATGACGACGATGAAGACCTCCAAACTGTTAGAGTGGACGAGTTGTACATCCCAGGGGGAAGATACAAGATCCCAGTGGAACAGGTGCCAGCAGGCTGCATTTTCTTACTCGGTGGCATCGATATCGTCTCGAAGACAGGTACCATCTACGGTCAAACCGTGCCGGAACCGCTCTCTATCTTCAAACCAGTTGATCATGTCAACAAGAGCGTTCTCAAAGTGGTCATTGAGCCCCACGTCCCCACGGAGCTGCCGAAGATGCTTGACGGCTTGAGAAAGATAAATAAGTCATACTGTGGTGTTGAGATCAAAGTCGAGGAGAGTGGTGAACATGTCATCTTCGGTTCCGGTGAGTTGTACTTGGATTCATTGATGTACGATCTCCGTAACATCTCGGATATCAACATCAAAATCTCTGATCCAATCACCAAATTCTCAGAGACTGTTATGGACTCCAGTTTCACAAAAGTCACAATCAAGTCACAGAACGGACAAAACTCCATCACCATCATCGCCGAGCCACTTGAAGACAAGCTTGCACATGACTTGGAAACGGGGAAACTGCAACCCTCGCAACCTCGCCTGAACAAGACACTTCGAGACGTTTACAATTGGGACTCACTTGCTGCTCGTTCGCTTTGGTCATTTGGTCCTGAGTCCAACACCGCAAACGCACTTCTGGATGACACTTTATCAGATGAAGTTGACAAAACTATGCTCACACAGATGAAACAGGCAATCATCCAAGGTTTCCAATGGGCCGTGCGTGAAGGTCCACTTGCCGATGAGCCAATCCGTGGTGTCAAGTTCAAAATCATCGATGCCAATTTTGCAAAAGATTCGTTACAACGTGGTAATGGCCAAATCATCCCCATGGCTAGACGTGCATGTTACTCTGCTATGCTGACAAGTTCATCTAAAATCATGGAACCGGTGTATCAGTTTGAAACTGTGAGCACTGCACAAACCGTCAGAATCATCGAGGAGATCTTGGATAAGAGAAGAGGTGCCGTTTTGAAAGATACACCCATTGCCGCTACACAGTTGTACAAAATCCATGGATTCGTTCCTGTTATTGATTCTGTCGGTTTGGAAACCGATATCAGAGTGGCAACACAAGGTCAGGCTTTGGTGTCGTTGTACTTTGACAAATGGGCCGTTGTCCCTGGTGATCCATTGGATAAGGATGTGTTCATTCCAAAATTGAGGCCAGCTCCAATTCAGGGACTCGCTAGAGATTTCGTCATGAAGACAAGAAAGAGAAAGGGTTTGACCGGTGAGCCAAGTTTGGCCAAATACATCGATAAGGACCTTGTCGATCAACTGAAAGAACTCGGTTTGTTGAGTTGATGTTTAATGTGTTCTACGAATTTCCATTAATAATGTACAATTTTTTTTGTGTATGCCCGACGTTAATATGCAGTTAGAGTGAAGATTTAGTGTTTGTTACGTCTGCTCTTACCTGGACGCTTAGCGGACTTACCCTTCATCTTTCTTTGAGAGAAGTCAGACATGTCCTTAGCAGAATCGGCATCGTTCTTTCTCTTGAATCTCTTCATACCACCCTGACCATACTTAGCATCCTTGGCCAGTCTCTTGGAATTTGGTTTGGCTCTCTTGTTGAAGTTGTTACCTCTGCCTCTTGTGTCTCTCTCTGCTCTTTCGAGCTTATCAGCAGTGGCCTCCTCGATGGCGATATCAAACTCATCATGTGTCATCTCGTTGTCTTGTCTCTTTCTCTTGAGACCCTTGATCTTATCCAAGGTCTCTCTCTTCTCCTTCTGACGCTCCTGGAGAGTAGCGTTCTGAACCTGCTTACCAAACTTCTTCAACTGTCTCTGTCTCTTAGCCTCCTCGGAAGCCTTCTTCTCGGAGGCTTCTTTTACAAGTTTCTGTTTGAGTTTGTCCATGTGTTCATCGGACTTGATCATCTCGGCGAAATAGTCAGCTGGTCTTGTGAATGGGACCTTAAGTTTAAGAAGCTTTGAACGTCCTTCCGTTGTGGCTTTAAGAGCTTGCTTGTAGAAGGCCAACTCACGCTCTGTGTCATCGTAGACGTCTTTGATCTGTGTCTCGACTTTTTCGTCGGATGTGAGGGATTGATGTTCTTGGAAAGAGTGCTTCTTCCATGGAAGCTGGATACGCTCAAGGGCATCCTTCAAAGCAGCAACGTTGTTGATGGTGAGCTTAGTGTGGGGAACAACGTCGGCATCGGAATCAAGTTCAACATCTGAGAGTGGGATGTCTTCCTCCTCCTCCTCCTCCTCCTCCTCCTCTTCTTCTTCTTCTTCCTCTTCATCACCTTCTTGCTCCTCGGCATCTTCTTCTTCTTCCTCACCCTCATCCTCATCATCCTCACTGTCACTTCTGGCAAGCTTCTCGAGATCAAGCAAATACTCCTCCATCTCAGAGTCTGTGTCTTCAGCAATCTCAACATCTTCCTCACCAGAGACTTCTTCTTCGTCGCTCTCTTCCTGATCTTCCTCCTCCATCTTAGACAAGAGAGCCTTCTTCAACTTTCTCTGTTCTTTCTTGGACAAAGCACTACTCTGGTACTCCTCTGGCTTCTCAGTCTCGGACTTCTTAGCAGCAGCCTGTTTGGCAGCCTTGGCAGCCTTCTTGGCGGCCTTCTCGGCCTCCTTAGCAGCGAGTTGTTCCTTGGTAACAACTTTTGGGCCATCCTCCTTGAGAGCCTCCTGCTTCTTCGCGAGCTTCTTCTGCTCGGCCTTCTTCAGCTCGTCCTTGGCGAGGGCGACCTCGAGTCTCTCTTTAAGCTTTCCTTTACCCATGATTGGCTCCGTTTGTTGCTGGTTTATAGAGCCTGTTTTTGATAAGAGGTTGGTGCCACTCCGCCTTTTTAAAATTTTTATGAAGTGCGCGATGAGCTGTCCCAATCGGGCAGGGTTATGAGCGCGCCGTTTCCTATGGCGAGTTATCATTGTGAATTGGTCTGATTCAAGGGTTTATTTAGGTTATCATTCTTTCTATTGCATTGGTTTGTTATATTTATGCAGTAGTTAAGACATTTGGCTCGAGATAGGCAAGATGAACACCTTCTAGTGTGCCCGGAGCTATGATCTCTTCGCAAACAGGGAGTATTGACTGTCCTAAAGACAAAAGTACTACAAACGGCCTTATAATAAAAACTCATGATATTAATGCATGTCTATCGTTCTCAGAAACCGGCCAGCTTGGCCAACAACTGAGCACCCTTGTTGTCCTCGGCACCGGCAGCTGCCTTGACATCCTTTTTGATCTTCTTCAAATCCTTCTGCAAAGCATGTTTCTCACCCACACTCTCCTGGAGAGCCACCACGACGAATGATGTGTTCTTGTTAGCAACCCACTTGCTCAAATCATCACCGATGACCTCTTCATAGAACTTCTCGCCGAACTCGGTACCGAGTCCTGGAATCTCGAGTTTTGTCAATGTCTTTGTCTTGTTGTTCCACTTACCACACTGAATCAAAGCCTTGAGCATTCTAACGGAGAATGGTTTGTTGATCAAATGTTCCTCATCGTTAATATCGCCCTTATAGGCCTCCACCAAGGCATCGATGGCCTTGGCTCTTGTCTCATCATCAGCTGGAGCATTGTTGAGGAAGACCTCGGAGATGAATTGGGCACCAATGTTTTCACTTAAAATCTCGGAAGAGTTCTCCTCAATGCCCTTGTAGAACAATGGCGAGAATTTCTCAAGAAGCTCTGTTCTTCTCTGTTCAAATGGCTTCTTCGATGTCTCCTTGGACATCTCAATGTATCTCTGCAACTCCTTCTTGACAAGTGGGGAGAAGTATCTTCCATCAAGACCATTGAGTAAATACAAAAATGGTCTTCTGGCATACTTGTCGGCAACGAGTTCACCAATGTGTTCCGAGAACTCACCTTGGAATCCCTTGGCAACCATAACAGTATCATCAACGGTCATAAACAACGTTATAACAACCAAGTTACCAAACTCGTTCTTGATCAAACTCAAAGCATGTTCTCTCAATGACTTCACAATCTGCTTTCTCTCCTTTGCTGTGGCCTTGGCAATTAATGTACATGCAACTTCACAACCTTCAGCGGTATGAATCAACTCGGCAAACTGTTCGTGCAACAACTCAATCATTGTGCGTGTCTCTTCCTCATTAATGATTTGAACAAACTCCTTCATGGCAGCATGCAAAATCTGGAAACCAGTGGATCCTTTTTCAACAGAAGCGGTGATGGTACCTTCCAAGTTCTTAGCAATGGTGGTTCTCTTCTCAACACTCTCATCACAAACCTCGACGATGTTCTTACCTTTACCAGAATCCTTGAAAACAGCGTACTCGGCACCCCAAAACTCTCTGATCATCTGTTTCTTCTGTTCGGCACTAGCATACAGAACGTAAAGATCTTCAACAACGTAGGCACCTTCTCTGTGTCTCATAAGCTTTCTGAGCTTACCATGGAGCTCGTTCAAAATCATCTCTCTTGATTCCTTAGATCCATAATGAAGCAACTTCACGAGCAAGTACTTACCGTACGAACTTGTAGCCAACTCGTAGAAATGACCCTTGAGTGATGATGTTACTGCATCTCTTCTCTCCTTTGAAGAGTACTTAACCAATGTCTGGACAACTCTGGAAGCATCGTGCTTCATGACTAAATCTCTAATGACATCCTTTGCGTATTTCCAAATCTCATCACACAGCTTATCACGCACTTCTTTTGGTGGTTTTGGAGATTTCACTCTCAATCTCTCCCAAAGGGATTTGATATGTTGCACTTCGACACCAGATTTTCTCTGAAGTTTTCTCTCGGCAAGAAGTTTTCTCTGTTCAGCGTGTTGCTCAGCAGATGATTTCTTGTTTGGATCAACTGGCTTCTCCTCATCGTCATCGTCCATATCTTCACCTTCACCTTCTGGAAGCTTGATCTCGTCCTTGTCAAGCTCATCCTCGGAGACATCCAACTCATCGTCAGAGTCAGAGCTTTGGTCGAGCTCGTCGTCGGAACTGGAATCGAGTTCATCCTCAGACTCATCCTCAGAAGCAGAAGATGGAGTCTCGGACTCCTCAGACTCGCTCACTGGCTGGGCCTTCTTGGAGTTGGTCTTGGACTTCTTTGTGACCACCTTGGAAGTGGAGGCGGAACGCTTTGTTCCTTTTACTGTAGAACCCATTGTGTTTATGCTCTTCAAGAGTTTTCGCCATTGATAGAGATGAGCACGGACTAAGATTTCTTTACATAGAAATTTTTTAGTGGTTCGCGCACGCCGCGATGCGTGCCCGTGCATAAATGGCAGATTTTACCCATATATTTACACTTTAAACTGAGCTATAAGAACTACAAATACAAATTATGCGGTCGTTATAAATTAGGATTCATTAGATAGAGGTGTGCGAAAGCACATTTGGAATACCGAAGGAAGGTGGAGGCGCCATCATGCTGTTCTCCTTGTTGTTCTGTGCTGAGACAATCTCGTTGATCAACTGATCAATCATTAACACGTTGGACTTCTTCAATTGTTTAACAAAGTCCACGATCTTACCATAGTTACCATAGCTGAAGTTGTTCATCGATAGAATCTTCAAAAACTTGAAGAGATTTACCTGGATCACAAGATCCGATTTGTACTTCTCAACCCTGTGGAAAATGGCATCAATCACGTCATCGTTATTGAAAAGGGCAAGTCTGATCCGATTAACACAGATCGACTTCGAATGAGATCCCAAAAGTTTGATAAGTCTTCCAAGGAAAAGTTCGTAGTTCAAAGTGTCCTCCAACAAGATACCCTTGGTCAAAAACTGAGCATCATTCGTTAGCAACAACCTTGGAATCTTCTCACCGCCGACAAAGTCATGAAGTGCAACCAAGGCATCCATTGCGTTAGCCTGCCAAACAGGGTCAATCAACAACTCCATGTAGTCATTCATAATACCGGAATCACTCTTCATGATCTTACCAGTGAGCTTTTCATTAAAAGCGAACCCACACAATAAGGGAATAATGAACTCTGTGCAAGGTAATGTTGAGCTCATCAATTTTTGGAAGTTTGGTAAAGCATCACATTTCACCAACTCCACTTGTCTCGATGGGTTCAAATGACACACATTGAAGATCAAGGCACATGTCAAGTTCAAGATCTCGTTATCAACATCTCTTGTTGAAGATGATCTCTTCATAGTTCTCACTAGGAACTTGATTAAATTGCCACTCTCTGGAAGATCACTTGTGTTGAACGATTTTATAAATCTAAGAAGTCTGACTTGTTGTCTCTTAGAGAGCTTTTGGTGGATCTTGAACACGGAGTTGAGGAAGATTGGTTTGGGCTTCAAGAGTGGGCAACCTTTAGTGAAGCAAATGATCGACACCGTCTTGTCAACTGATGCAAGGTCTGAGTGATTGACAAAGTGCAGGAGAAGAACAGATATCCAGTCAAGGAAGTTTGGAAAGTTCATGCATGTGATTTGTATGACCTCATGAGAGGCAGCACTGTCCTGGAAAGCAGAATATATGGTGCAAACAATAAACTTGGCCAACTGAGGCTCCTCTTTACAATCTTCCTCCAAAAGTCTGAGTGATCTTTTGAAGCAACCAGATTGAATGAAGCTTGAAAGGTTCATAGTATCAGCCTCAAAAATCTTTTCGAGTACATGAACAGCTTTACGCTTAGTCTCCGATGGTGTTTCAACCTCGATGAGGTTAGTAATCGTAGTCAGTCCGCCAAGTTCCACAAACCAGCCAATGGATGCCTCTGAACATTCAAACCAGGTCTTGAGAAGCTCGAGATGGAGAGACACCTCTGCAGACTCACAACCTTCCATCCATTGAATCATCTGTGACATTAGCAAGACATCACAGGACTCTGCATCATCACTAGCCTGGAAATACGTGATTGCCTCACTGATAATACCATCATTGTACGGATCGAGCACAAGAGCAGACCTGATATGATCCCATTCAGAAGACGTCTGTTTCATCGTCATCGCATCAAAGACATTACTGCAATTTTGAAGATCTTTCTTGATATCCAATTCACCAAACTCATCTGCAAGCTCGTTTTCGATGTAGTCGTTAAGATCTGCCTCTGTGTGCTTGAAAGTGGAGATATCCATTGGAAGAAACTTTTTCGTGTTGTGCCTCTTTATAGAGTTGAAGTCATTTTCAATGAAACTTGTTTTCGAATTGTACTTCTTGTGTTGGAGGAATATGGAGTCGACGATGGATTTCTTTGGCGTAGATACTTTGGGTGTATGTTGAAGCTTTAACCATGGATGGTGAAGGAGCTCTTTAGCAGTGATTCTATTATTTGGTTGTTTCTCAAAACACTTCAAGAGAAAATCTCTACACTCCTGTGAGATGAATTGCGGTATAGGTGGGTACTCATCTGTCACAATGGCATGAAGTGCGGCCATCTCATTCAAATGGGCATAGAGTGGCTCACCGGCGAGCAATTCAACAACAGTGGCACCAAGTGACCAGATATCTGACGCAGTGGATGTTCCATCCATTGAAATGATCTCTGGAGCCATCCAATTAGGCGTACCAGCAATTGAATATGTCTTGATTGTCTTTGTTGTTACTTTTGTTGAGACACCAAAATCTGTCAACTTGATGACACCTTCATTTGTCACGAGGATATTAGCGGCCTTTATGTCTCGATGCACAACACCTTGATCATGAAGATATATCAATCCGTCGAGAACGGAGACCATATACTTAGCCACTTGCTGCTCGCTCAAGGGGCCTGCACTCTTGTACATGTTTCTGAGAGAGCCTCCTGAGCAGTACTCGAGAAAGATGAACAACTTCTTCTCATTCCTGAGGAATCCATGGTACTTTACAATGTTCTTGTGTCTCAAGATCTTCAACAAATCGATTTCCAACATCAACTCCAAGATGTTATCGTCATCCTCGATGATGATTTCCTTAACGGCTACTTCGGAGCCGGTATGCTTGTTGATAGCCCTGTGAACATTAGCGAAAGCGCCTCTCCCAATCGTCTCTTTGAACTCATACTGCGATAAGATATCGTTGGTATTTAACAGTCTGCCTGGCTTCTTCTCCAAGCGTTGTGCTGGTGTAAGAGAGACCCTCATCTCCGGTAGCTTTGTATGAGAGTGTCCCTTAGTGGGTGAAGGAGGGTGGAAGCGAAGCGGTTGTCTGGCATTGAGCGGTTGTAACGGTGTCTTTGATGACTTGGACTTCGTGGGTGTCCTTAGTAGTGGATTGCTTCTTCTAAATTGAAGCTTTGGTATCACATCTAGCGAGCCATTGTGGTTATTGTTGTTGTTGTTTTCGGAGCTTCCTGTTGACTTGGATGGGGAAGACGAGCCTGAACGTGGCGGCGACGACGACTGGAGACGCTTGAATCTCGGAGACTGCAGCAGCTGTGACTCCTCGATGTGTGAGAGCTCACTGACATCGCTGTCGTCCTCTTTGAACCGGTCCAGTAGCTCCGATTTGGAGACGTTGGCGTCCATGACGGGGAATGGAGTTCCTGTTTAGCTGGGCGGCTAGAGAGAAGCGGCGCGACAAGAGGTCAGAAAAATAGCTCAGACAGACACTGAGTGTATAGTTTAACCAATGACTCAGCTAATTAGGTCTTTTGAGGGTTGCCAACGAGTCTCTTCGCCCTTGTTTGTATAAGCGTTTCAGGTACTGTGCTCAAAATCAAAACAAACCCGCGATCGCGCTTGAAGGCCGAACATGCACCGGTCACGAGTCACGAGCTAACGGGGAAAACCTACATCTCTAATCACGGCGAAATACTATGCCATTAGACTTGGGTAGATACTAATATACAAAATGATTGGAGTGTTACTGCAACATCTGCTCCTTTTCCTTGTTCCAACTCAATCTGGAGACATCACCCTGCTTTCTAGGAACCACCAAGTGGATGATGAGGAACACCAAGCCAACAATCAAACAAATACCACCAACAACGATCCAGCAAATACCCAAGAATGGGTTTCTTCCACCAATAACCGATCTCGTGGTCAAGTAAATGGCTTTCTTTCCATCGAAGCCATCAACTGGCCAATGCAAGCCAACGGTCACTTGATAAGTACCTGCAGACAAGACATCATCGTCGTTTCTTCTAACCATCTTACTGAACTTTGGCAATCCCGGGGTTTGCATCCAGTTCTGGAACTCAGCCCATGTGGAAAGATCTGGCATGTTGTCATCGGTGTAACCATCTGGGAACTTCTTGATCCAGTTTGGTGGTGGTGTAACTTCGGAAGAGTTGTACTTGGTCTTTTTAAATCTATTCTTGTTTGTAGACCAAGCGATACCATCAGTTGTCATATCGTAGTCGTTAGATGTTTTGTTGACACCGGAAAGCGAAGTGAAGGTATCGTTGAAGAGAGAATTGGCTATAAGTCCACAAGGGTAGTATCTAAGACCATTTTCCTTATTCCTAGAGAGGGGTTCACAATTTTGACCAACTGTGTCTTTGATATCACTGAGTGAAGCTCTCTTACCTTGAATCTGGTCCTCACTGTAAGATCTTGCGAAACGTCTGTGGTTAGCATAGAAGTTCTCAATGTGGTACATCAAGTAAACAGCTGGGCCAATGTCATTAGGGATCTGGAATTGGATTTCACATAAACCTTGTTCATCTTCATCTGTCTCTGTCTTGTTGATTGAGTACTTCCACTTTGGAGTTATTGTCAAATCAGTTTTGAAGTTTGCCTCATAATGGGCCTCTGGAATGTCGGAGTAATAATCCTGGGATGCAAGGGAGGCGCACTTCTCGTAGAAGATTCTCATATCTTCAACTTTGTAAGAGCCATAAAGCATACCGGCACCGAGTGGGATCAAGAACACGGCCAAGCCGATGAACAGTGGGATGATATACTTTGGAGTAATGATCGGATGAACTGCCCTGAGCTTTTGCTGGGTGAAATTGTTCTCCTTGGGTCTTCTGTTCTTTTCTTTCACGGTTACTTCTTCATCCTCACTTACCGAGTCCGTGTCCGAGTCGTGGGCAAGCTCTTCAGAACCGTTGTTCTTCTTGAAGATGTTACGCGCCTTGAGAGCCATCTTTTCAGCTTGTTCGTAACGGACTGCTTCCTCTTCAAGGCCTCTTCGACGTGATGAAATCAACCAAAACAAAGGGCTTAATTGAACAGCCTTTCCCGTACTGCCACATCCGCGAAATGGCCGATCCGAACCGAACGGCCCGCGCTATCACTTTTTCTTTTGTTAGTGCTATAAATTACGCCGCGTTTCCATACATATTCAGCACGCTGGGCGTAAAACTCAGTCCGCCAAATTTTTTGAAGAGCTCAAAGTGAAAAACACCATCAAATAGACACCACGGCAACACCATCTCGAGGGAAAGGAAATCTTCTTGAGCAACAGATATCAACTATGGAACAGGACGAGGCCCAGAAGAACATCGAGATCTGGAAGATCAAGAAGTTGATCAAGTCTCTCGAGCAGGCCAGAGGTAATGGTACCTCCATGATTTCCCTCATCATCCCACCAAAATCTCAAATTGCATTCTACACCAAGATGCTTACAGATGAATACGGTACCGCATCCAACATTAAGTCCCGTGTCAACAGACAGTCCGTTTTGTCCGCTATCACATCCACACAGCAAAAGCTTAAGCTTTACTCTAAAGTGCCACCAAACGGTTTAGTCATATATTGTGGTGATGTCATCACTGAAGAAGGTAAAGAAAAGAAGCTCAACATTGATTTCGAGCCATTCAAGCCTATCAACACCAAACTCTACTTATGTGACAACAAATTCCATACCGAGGCCCTCTCTGAGCTTCTCGAAGCTGACGATAACTACGGTTTCATCATCATGGATGGTTCCGGTTCTTTGTTCGGTTTGCTCTCTGGTAACACCAGAACTGTCATCACAAAGTTCACTGTCGATTTGCCAAAGAAGCACGGTAGAGGTGGTCAGTCCGCTCTTCGTTTCGCAAGATTGAGAGATGAAAAGAGACACAATTATATCCGTAAAGTCGCCGAGGTTGCTGTTCAGTGTTTCATCAGTAACGACAAGGTGAACGTTAACGGTCTTGTCCTTGGTGGTTCCGCCGATTTCAAGACTGAGTTGTCCAAGTCCGATTTGTTTGATTTGAGACTTCAGCAAAAGATTGTTAAGATTGTCGATATCTCTTACGGTGGTGAGAACGGTTTCAACCAGGCCATTGAGCTCTCTGCTGAGGCTCTTGCTAACGTCAAGTTCATCCAGGAGAAGAAGCTCATCACCCAGTTCTTTGACGAAATTTCCCAGGATACCGGTAAGTTCTGTTATGGTATTTCTGATACCTTGAAAGCTTTGGAGGCTGGTTCCTGTGAGACTGTCATTGTTTATGAGAACTTGGATGTCACACGTTATGTGTACAAGGATTCCGAAGACAGAGAGATTGTTGTGCATCACACCGCTGGTACTGAAGTTGATAAGACTCAGTCCTTGGATAAGGACACCGGTGCTGAGATGGAACTTCTGAGTGAACAGCCTCTTCTTGAGTGGTTGGCCGAAAACTACAAGAACTACGGTGCCACTTTGGAGTTTGTCACTGACAGATCCTCTGAGGGTGCTCAGTTCGTTACTGGTTTCGGTGGTATTGGTGCTATCCTTCGTTACCCACTTAACTTTGAGCAGTTGACAGACGGCTCTGATGATGAATACTTTGATGACTCCGATGATGACGCTTTCATTTGAATGAACCTATACGCGACTAAACAAAAGATAACGTTTTGGGTGCAGGTGATGGCATAAAAGGAATGCACTAATTAGTTAGAGTAATATCCATGACTGTTTTGTTTTTCAATCATGTGTAGAGAGAGAGAGAGAGAGAGAAAGAGAAGATCAGGGGGTAAACCAATATCTCCGGGGTACACCCGGACACCAAAAGCGCGCAAACTCGGTAGGGGCACCCGAAGGGTCATTTGCGAGAGCATCTCCGAGACCCGGGGCCGTCTGTGCCAATCAGCGTTTTCTCGAAAACAATCATCGTTACGCTTCTCCAGACCTTCACTTTAAACCCTCACACAGACACCAAACTTCACGTTCACACAAAGAAGTCACATTTCAAGACAATGTTTGCCCTCTCCAAAGTTGGTCTCCAGTCCATTCGTACTGTTTCCAGACAGTCCGCCCTCAGGGCCTCTGCTGCTACAGCCTTCCACACATCTTCCATCAACAAGTTTGACATCCCATTCTTGAAGCAAATCCCACAGCCACCAGGCTACATTGTCGGTACCGTCAACGACGCCTACGTCGGTCCTAAGCCCTCCAAGTCCCACGGTTCCCTCCACTGGACCGCTGAGAGAGTCATCTCCATTGGTCTTGTCCCACTCGCCACAGTGCCATTTGTTGCTGGTGCTTTCGCTCCAGCCATCGATGCCGCTTTTGCTGGTCTTATATTGGCACACTCCTTCATCGGTTTCCAAGCTTGTATCATCGATTATATCCCAGTCAGAGTTTACGGTAAGCAGCACGATTATGCCATGTGGCTCTTGTCCTTCGGTACCGCAGTCGCCGCCTACGGTATCTACTTGATTGAATCTAAGGACGTTGGTTTGACCGGTATCATGAAGAAGTTGTGGGTCAAACCAGAAGAGAAGAAGTAAGCTCCATAACGAGCTCACAAACATGCATCAATCCAAGGTTTTATTTTATAAGAGGAGAAAGCAATGTTTGGACACTACGTCGCATCAACGCGACTACCACTGATTGTGGGGACAACCAACTTGCTGGATGAACAGATTTCAGATGGTGACGTGCTTTCTTTGAATGAGCCTTGGTTCACATATATATTTTATTTAATTCTGGTCGGGTTTTTTGATTCTACATATTCACTTTTGTTCCAACAAGCACTTCGTAGAGTTACGTCATTGATTATAAGCGTCTGTATATGATTGGTAAACTACTTCCCCGACTCTATTTTGCGCTTACGGGACGATGGTGCATCATAACCTCCTTCGACTTCAGTATCAACTGTGGATCCGTCAGGCGCAGCGTCTTCGACGCTGATGTCTTCAGCACCAGGTGACCCGTCGGAGGCAGCTGGGCTCTTGGGCTCTGTCTGTGGTTCAACGTTGATGTTTGCTGAACTTGAAGCACCGCACTCATCGTTCTCAGCACCGTCTTCACCTGTCATTTGTGTGATGTATTCATAACCTTTATCAATTCGACTTTTGAATTCTTTCAGCGCTGTTACCAAGTCGGTAACAGATTTGGCTCCGTATTCCTGTGAAAGTGCGTCTTTGTCCTGTTCTTCGATTAGAAGCACATCACGACCACGAGAGGACCGAACTCTCACTACTTCCTCTTCTCCAAGAATCGTTGCATCGATGACCGAAGCAGATATTGCTTCTGCAAGGAAAACCTCCAGTTCTAATTTACTCTCAAAATCAAGAATATTCTTCAATGAGGAATACTGGAGTCTCTGTAAAGCATGTTAGTGATCCTGTCAAAGAGGGGTGGCAATGGGGGGAAAAACACTGGTACACACGTTACTCCTGAGTGCCTCCGATGCGAGAGTCAATTGCTTTAGTTTGTATATGGCTTTGGGCGACAGATCGATGAACTTCTGTTTTTGTGTTCTGTAGTATGTGTAATCACCGAAACAGAATAGTTCGACGGTGTTCTTCAGCTTCGGATCCTCTTGAAATGGTACAATGGAATCCTTGCTCAATCGAATCTCATTGAATCCAAAGATACTGGGGTCCTCGAGTGTATGAATGATCGTCTCAGTAGTCAAAGTCATCGATGCTGCCCTCTTTGCAATGGATAACACTGGAAATTGGTGTGCTCTTGTGATGGCTTCTTTGATGATGTCGCGCGTCAACCATCGTGGAGAAACGAAACATCCGGACACCACTCGAAATGTAAACAAGTAAACATACCAACATCGTCAGACACTTATCGGCCTATTGATTGGACAAGACACCACTCAAATGAACCCAGATCGAGTTCCTAACCCGCGTAAGCGTATAATCAAACTACGAGGGTATAACAAGACGCCAGCCAAGCGTTCACCGGGCGGAACACCCTCACGACCGTCCACACCCGCTCACATCACAGAATCTGAAAAGAAGTCATCTTCACCGGAACCACAGAAAGAATCCCCAGAATACCTTCAACGACTCATAAAACAACATTTCTATCCAACCTCCAATTACACAAACCACCAGGATGTCCTTCCCGCACTCACATCCTCCACGGAAGTCGATGTCCAACTATACTCCCTTATCGGCCTCCTCTTTCGAAGTTTCATACACACCTGGTATAAGAACATAACAGATGACACTCAGTTCACCACTGAGTTGGTCGGAGTGATTGCACATATCACACGGCAGCTAGAGTCGAGATTGAAGAAGATTGATGTGGTGACGCTACTTTTAGATGACATACCATTTGTCTTGGATGAACATCTCAAGGCATATAGAAAAGTTTTGAAAGAACTGGGTTCCTCGTTTTTACCATTTGATACCATTGACTCCGGGTATGACTATTTGAGTAATCACAGAGCATTTACGAAGAATCTTGAAGATAAAGAGCTTTATTTGAAGATGTTGGCTACGAAAGTACTGGATAAGCTATTGCCTCCAGATGAGAAGAATTCTGCTTTGGTTCAAAAATTTGTTGGAGCCTTAACAGGTGACATGTTGTTGAAGATCATCACGAATAAGATTTCTCAGCCATATCAGATCTTTGAAATAATCACACTTGTATGCAAGATCCTTGTTGGCGATGATGAAAAAAAGGGAGAAGAGCAGACGGTTCAAACTATGTCGAAAGATACTGGTCAAGATGATTCACATGGTAATGCCTTAACATCACTCATATCATCAATAAGTCACTTCATCGCTGACACCACATCTCATAAGTCTTCCCCATCCACGAAACAACAGAAAAAGGTCGCAACACTTCATATTTTCACATTCCTCAACAATCTCTTCTTGATCAGTAACCATAGACCAGTGCTCTATACAGTCATCAAAACGTTCTCCCCAGTACTGAGACAAAGCAAAACTGATCACATACTTTACAATCTCTTGCAAAACAAACTTGTGAAACCGATCTCTTCTGACGGCATCTTTGTATCCGCCATCAAAGCTGGAAGAAACAATTTGTTCCCCACAGATGAAAACATGGGACCACCAAGAATTGAACCAGATCTAGAAGAGTTCGAACAGATAAGACAGACAACCAAGAACTACTTGTTGAAAGTTTGCAAGAAAGTTGGCTTCGTATCTTACTTGTTCTTGGCTACAAATGACCAAGAATTAGATGATGTTATCGATGACTTTTTGACTAGTTTTGAACACATAAGATTGAATGAGCACTTGGTATTCAAGTTGATTGATCTATTAGTTTTAAGGTTGATGCCGGAGTTGAGTGATATTTGATGATGAAGCATATAATATAGATCGGGTCCCTGTAAAGCATTACGTCATGAGATCACCTGCGAGTAGACTCAACCATTTCAGTGTACTTTTTGCACCGCGTGTCATCCCAGGGGCTTATGAATCTGTCATCAAAGTTAACGAGCAAGTCTTGTATGGTGTCATGAAACTGTCCCTCAGCATCGACAAACCCTTCCCAAATCCCCGGTGCGTATTTTGCTGGAATCAACATCTTTTCCTCTTTGGACCCAATAGTTAATGAAACAAAAGCAGAATGGAGACCAATGGCAATGCTGGGCTCCCTTTGAGTGGCGACAGCGCCATACTTCAAGTCGTTGAGTAAAGGTTTCTTCAACATCTCACCGAAATGACGTCTGATCTGGTGTTTCCTACCCGTTACAAGCTCAATCACAACAGCAACAAACGAGCTGTATTGGACATCGCTTATAATGAAATCTGTGAGTTCTTTCGTACCGGTTTTTGTAATAGTCATCAACGTCCCTACTCTTCTAGAATCATCCCAGAATCGTACATCGTCACACTGCTCTATCTCACCAGTAGGAATCAATCCAACGTACCGTCTTGTGAATTCATAACCTGTGTTGCCGCCCATTTGAAGATTTCTTGAGATCATCGAGGCGGTTTGCTTATTCTTAGCAAAGACGACACCACCAGTGACGGGTTTGTCAAGTCTGTGGACAGTTCTAAACTCGGGATTGATTTCAGCAAGGATCGTTTGGACTCCTTTCTTCCATATGGACTTATCTAGATGTTTGGAGTCATCCTGGATCGGTACACCAGCATTTTTGTTGAGTAAGAGAAACTTTGGATGGTTAAACACGACTTCAAAGCGATCTGGGTAAGAAGCCAGTAGTTCGTCTTCTCTTGGAAAGGCTGGTGTTTGGGAATAACGACGCACCAAACCGTACTTACTCACCGCATTGGCCCTTCTCAACATGGAGAGCCATCCAAGATCAAGACAATTGAAAGGGGACGGTCCATTCATTCTCTGTTGGAGGAGAACTTCTCCAGATCCCATCTGCCACGACCTACAAATGTTTCGCGCTTTAACGCGTGAGATCGATCGTCTACGCGTTCTCGATCTTTTGCCTTCTCCACGACAGAGACGATGCCCTTTAAAACCACTGTTTCCCGAAGAACCAACGGGCGGTAACTCTCGAGACTTTGCCATGACAATGAGCGACCAACCAGAAGCCCGTCTGCCTCGAAATCTGCGAGAAGCGCTCGCAGGAACGCCGCTGTCGTACCTTGTTCCTACGCAGAACAGTGAGTGGACCCCCCCTCAGTAAACCCCATCACACCACATACTAACAACAGAAACTCACAGTCGTTAAACACATTCTGCCCAGTGAGCTACATGTACCGGTACCCAGTGAGGATTCCACCGCTGACAATGCCGATTACAAGCAATTCATGGGCTTCGCAGACGCCGAAACCCAGCGATGCCTCACACAAGAACTCGCCATTGATGATGACATGAGGAACACAGATCTCACATTCGCCATGATGGATAAGCCATTTTCCGAGTACATTCAATCAGATAACGCATTCACAGGCTCCCTGTTCGATGGTCTTCAAGGTCTGGCTGCTCAAATTGCACACAGTGTTCCTCTTGTTGATGAGACCGACTTACGGAGATTCGATGGCGTTGAAGTAACCACTACCACTGCCAACACCTCACACACGACATATGACACTGCACCTTCCGCTACATCGATACACACCGATACTATTGGTGAGACACGACAGCAGTCAGAGAAGCTCTCGAGGCCAGTCATGCAGCCTGTTTCAACCTCACACAAAAGAGAAGCACCACCATCCACGTCTTCTTCAACTCAGGAGTCTCAGATCAAAAAACGTAAGTCGGATATCGGCGTACAGCATCTCCAGATGGAATCCATGGCTCTTCAGCTGTTGATGGATCTTGTTGAGAATCAGATCGGACTCACGGATGAGAAAGCGGAGTTCGAGTCTGGAGATCTGTGGATTGAACTCCCCAACACTGATCATATTTTGACTGATCAAGTCGTTTTCAATATCGAGGGACTTCTCGGTAAGATTCATGGAACGCAACTGGTCGAATCGATCTCTTTTGATGTTCTTGACAGGATTCAGCAATTGATGATGAAGTCCATCAGGTATGGATCAGAACTTGAGTTGGCAGAAAATCTCAGGACTCCAGGAGAATTCACGTTCAATATATCACTAAACGTTTTGAAGTCAATATCGGTGCTTCTTGCGGTATTCAATCTACAAAGGAAAGAAAAGAAGTTGTATCTTGATGACTATCTCACTGACGCACTGGCTTTTCTTTACAGATTTGTCGAAGATTATCTCGTGAAGTTAACCACTCCAGAACACATGAAAACACTCGGTTCTCTTTCCATCATCAGGCATATTCTTGCTCAGCTCTCGACGTATTTGGGCTCTAATCAAACTAACGACACTTTGATCACCAAGCTTGAGTACATGTCTATCATGATCTTCTTTCACCAGAGCGACAGATATTTTTTACCTTTCAAATGGTCGGCGATGTCCCTTCTCATCACGATATTTGAACATGTCCCAGACCAAAGGTCATTCATCATGGATGAGATTATCACGAGTATGGATAGCCTCTCCACTCAAAAGACGGCATCGAGGCAAGTGTCCTTGTCTAACGGTGTCAGTGTCCAACTGGTCACCATTTTGATCTTGAACTTAATCAACGCTTTGAACTTGAAAGATATCACCTACTCCAATGAACTTCTGTTGCCAGGGAAATCACTTCATGCCCATGAAAAAGCTGAAAGGATGAAGGAAGATACAAGGTATTTGAAAGAGTGCAGTAACATAAGGAAAGCTCGAGATGATCTTTGTGGTTCTGTTGCTTCATCACTCATCAGTAGAGTTGTTACAGGTTACAATTCCAACACCATGGCGTTGTTTGAGTTGTTCTTACAGGATTTACTCACACTTGTCGATCTTCCAGAATTCCCTGCGGCTGAATCACTTCTCTTTGAAATCACCAAGTACGTGATGTATAACTCCGAGAATCAGGCGGCTATCGTTGAAACCCATTTGATGGAGATGGTTGGTCTTATTGGTTCAAAGATGCTCCAAATTAGAGGTCCAGATGATCCCCAACCCAAAGCTGCTTTAGATATGCTCAAGGAAAATGCCGCTGTCCTTCAAGCGCTCACTTCGCAACGCCCAGATATGATACACTACGGTGCTACCGACCTCTGTTTTGCTAAGTGGGTTGACACCTTGATAGTTGACAGTCATGCTGCTGATACTGTCTCTGATGAGAATACCATCCTCGTACTCAATCAGATGCTCGTCGGTTATTACACTGGTAAAAAAACAGGTGCCCTCGCAGTCTCTGAAGATATCAAAAATCCAGCAACTGTGAAGGAATCATACAGAATTTGTCTTCTATACAGCAGCTTTATCGCACTCTACCAGAACTTCTTGACCTACCTATTGAATTCTGTCGACCATCCAAAGATCAAGTCTAGAACGAGGGCTTTGAAGAACTTGGCCCTTATCATTGCTCAAGATGACAGATTCATCAACGTTCCGCAGGTGAAGGCTTCGTTGTCCAGTCGTATCAATGATTCATCGGCTCTTGTTAGACTTGCCGTTCTTGAGATCTTCTATACTTGTGTATCTAACAAACCATGGATGATCCCAGACTTCTATCAAAACATTTTGTTGACCAATGACAAGGCTGTTTCTGTGAGAAAGAAGTCTGTTGACATTGCTTTGAAAATTTTGGAGAAGTCAGATGATAAGGAGATTCAAGTTTTTGCACTCGAGAGGTTATTCAAAAGACTTGAGGATGATGAAGAAAGTGTTTTGGATTACGTTAAGCAATTTTTGCGCAATTTGTTCTTGCTGAATGGACCTCTTAAGAGATCAGGTTTAAACCAATCTGCTGCTGTTTCTCAATTTTGCACATGGCTTCTCAGTTTCATCAACAAGTCAACAAAGAACTGGGAGTTGTTTGAAAGATTCCTTTCTGATGACATTATTAGAGTGACGGAGGACAACAAACTGATTCATGGTGAATTGTTGAAGGTTTGTGGTCTTGTTGTTGAGAATGTCTTTGCCATGACCATTCAGTGTATTGATACAACTGACCAAAATAGTGCTGAACAGAGTTTGGGTTTACTTTCCATTTATTCGAAATCCGAGATCCCATTCATCACACAAGAACAACTTCTTTCCCTTCAACCATATTTGACTTCGGAAACTAATGGTAACTCTACCACTTTGTACTCTTTGGTGATCTTGAGAAACACGTTGGTGCACACCAAGTCTTTGAGAGAGCAGTTCTTAGTTAATGCCCAATCATCTTTGTTAAAACGTCTTACCAAATTCAACACCAAGGAATTGGATCAGGCCATGCCATCAGTATGGATTCTTTCTGGCATGAGAGGTGATACCTCGAAAATTTCTAACGCTGCTGCTTCTTGTTTGTTGATGATCCAGCCATTTTTGGACAAGGCTCTTCATGATGGATTGCAGGAGACTGATGCCAAGGTTTTGAGATTATTATACTTGATTGGAAGCTTTGGAAGATACTGTGACTTGGAGAAGAACAGAGACGTCTTTATGAAGCAAAAGAAGCTTGGATTGAAAGAAAAAGAGACCATTCTCAGTTTGATAACAAAGAACTTGTTGGTTTTCACTAAGCCGAAAGTCAACAGACAGATTAGAAGGGTTGCTGTTAAAAACTTGATCCATGTTGCTACCTCCCACTCCAAGTTGTTTATGAGTGAACCGGTCTTGAAGGTGTTAGATACGGAGTTTGCTGGTGAGATGAATGATTTCAAGACTATAATGATCCAAGGTTTGTTGGAGTTCTTAGAGAAGGAGGAGAAAGATGCTTTGAAGAAGTCTAGAGCTAATAAGCCAAGTGAAGGTGTTGATGTCCATGTGTTCCATGGTGATGCCAAAACTTTTGAGAATGATGGTATTTGTGCTTCATTAGTTCAAAGATATATGGAACCTGTATTAGAGCTGTGTCTCTGTGCAGAAACTGAGACTTCTTCCCTTGCTGTGAAATATTTGAGATTTATTGTGAACTTGGGTTTTGCCAATCCTAGAATTTGTACCCCAACAGTTATTGCACTTCAAGCCTCTCCAAGTCCTTACATACGCATGATTGGCTTGGAATTACACAGGGAACTCCACGAACGTCATGAAAGTTTGGTTGATTCCCTCTACATCCATGGTCTTAAAGAGGCAGTGAAGTACAGAATGAGATGTACGGATGATATGACAGGATTACCTGATTTCTTTACCAAATTTTATTCGATATTGGAAGACTCCAAAACTTCTCGGAAAAGACTTCTCGCACAGTTTGTCAAATCTCTCAACTTCAACATTGACACCATCACACTTAACGATGCTACTTTTTTCAAAAACTATGCTGCTTTATTATGTCCAAGTATTCTTGAATGTGAATTTACAACATATGACGAACTCTTCATTCTCATCGATGGGATCGAACTACATCTCCTCACACATGACACGACACTCAAACAAACACTCTCCCCAATACTGAATGACCCAACAAATTTACCATCACAGGAACAACTCAAAAAACTTGCCATGATCTCCACTACGTTACTTACACTTCACACATTCATCACCGCTCTTCGTCAGATGTATCGTGTTCCGCATAATGTGGATAAATCTGAATTGAAACAACGTACCAAGATTCATGATCGTCCTGTTGTCGATTGGCCGTTGTTCATCGGTGGGGAAGATCAGGCATTGAAAATATTCCAAAAACTGATTGATGCTCTTGTTTAATGAAAAAAAAAAATGCTAATGATTACACGTTCTATTATAACAAACGGATGTTTAGATGATTATTAACGTCTCTCCTGTTGTGGTGACTGATACCCTGGCAATTGACCAAAATACGCGGCCTGCTGTTGTACTGGTAATGGAGGGATGCTGCCATGTGATGAGATTGTGATAGGTGGCGGTAACTGTGGGAGTTGGTGATACTGTGTGTATGGAACCTGATACATCATCATTGGGGAGGAGAACGGTTGTGTTTGGTACATCACTTGATAGTGCTGAGGGTGCTGTTGGTGTGATTGAAGAGGGATGTGCTGTAAAGCTCCATTGTGGTGTTGTGTGTAATAGACATGTTGCTGCTGTTGGGGTTGCTGATGACGCTGGTCGTAATGGATTGGGTGTAGTGTTTGCTGAGGCAGTCTTGCTGGATCGAACGGTGTTGCTGAGTTTGAAGGGGATGATGAAGAGTTGTAGATTGTTGGATGGCTGGTTGAACTAGGCTCGAAACATTGCAACTTCGGTTGTGGTAGAGAATTTTGCTTGTGTATATTCTGTTGCTGTTGTTGTTGTTGCCCTTGGTCTTCATCTTGATCTTCATCATCGTCATTATCATCACGCGAACGCTTGGATGTGGTTCTCTTTCTCAATCTGATACGTGCGCCACGTCTGTAAAGGAAGCTTGTCAATGGTGAAGATGGTGCTGATCCTGGGAACTTCTTTGGTGTATAAATCTGGATATCATCTGAATACAATTCGTTTCTCCAATAGACACCACCGTTATAAACTTCAAAAAGATCAAATTTCAACTTGAAGATACCAACTTTCCTCACTGACAGATCTGGGAATACAAACACTATACCGTGATTAGCACTTTTACTCTTCTCAATGGGTAGCAAATGGTTAAGTTGCTTGTTTGAAGAGCTACCCATCTTTAAGGACAATGGCATACCAGATGCGACATTTGTACCGATGAGAACATCGTCAGCAACGCCGGCCTTGGTGTTATTATGGTAGAGCAATTTATCGGATTGATCCTTTTGGCATCGAAGTCTCGCCGTGACGAAGAAAGTTGAGTAATGTGTCCATGCTGGGATACGATTCTCTCTCATCTGTTTAATCACCTCGAGCTCTTGTACTCTCTCAGGACATCTATGCCCATGTGTCTTCTTTATGCTCTGCAATAGCTGGTCGGTGAGTTGTGACTCGTGTTTCGGGTGGAAATCATCGACACACAGTTGAAGCACCGGTGGAGGGTGGATGGGTCTATGTTCGCTGAATGGGGGGGACACACGACCACTGGCACGACTAGAGACTTTGGCGTTCTTCGGCTGTTGGATGATCGTCAGTGACAAGCGAGGGTTCTTGGGACGTTTGATGAACCGTTTCTTGTGTTTGCCAGTGGCTGGCAAAGTGCGTGGCTTGATCCTAAAGAGCTCGGTGTCCTGGTCCTCTTTGTCGGTGTGGTGGTGGTGGTTATGGGTGTGTGAGGGTAACTGCTGCTTCTCCTCTACTGCTGACGTTTCAGCCGGCCTTTCGACGGCATCCAGCAGGAAGTCGATGCTGGATTTGTTAGGAACTCCTGACTCGGGCATTGGCCAATTTATCGTTGATGTTGGAATCAAGTAACGGCGGGGATCAACACACAACAAACCCTTTAATATAATTAAAAGCTTTGAAGAGCGCGAAAGCGGAAAACTCCGGTACAGGGGGGAGAACTAGTGGGAAATTAGCCGGGCTTTTCAATGAGTTTGGGATGCCGGTAGGCCGAAGCAGTGTGTATGTGGCTTTCAATGCTGCTGCTGTTTCAACGTTGGGTGGTTGCAGGTCCAACGTCTGGCCTGGGGTCCCATGGGGCCTGGGCCTCCCCGCGGAATAACCACTGATTGAATCCGGCGCTCGTCCAAGGGTGTATAGTGCTGCTTAATGAGGCACGCATCTTAGACGTATTTGCTTATAAGACTGCATTGAATATCTGTTGAAAGAAGGGTGTATGTTTCCAAAAAGACAGAAGTCTAGGCCCTTTAGATATAGCACTCATTCTATCTAGATCAGAAACGGCTGGTCCCCTCTTTTCCATACGCCTCAACTCACATTGCAAGCCTCATATTGGATAAAACCATGCGTCGAGATGCCCTGAAATTTTGGTTCTTTTTGCAACTCAATGTGTATTCATGTATATATGGAAACATTCGAAGGCGTGTTTGGGAAAAATGAGCCCGCCGGCGTACAAAGCCAATTGAATTCTAATCGCCATTTCCCCCTTCTTATCCGCATACTGTGCAATTAATACTCTCCCAAAAAGGGGCGGTGTGTAACCAGTGTTTGACATGTTTTTCTCTCCCTGCCAAGAGAAGTGGTTTAAAGCTTGGTTATAACAAGCCCCCTTTGTGCATGAGTGTAGCTATCTTCTGCATACTTAATGCATCACATACATAGGGGGGGTTTTCCTCATGAGATGTGGAACAGAGGTTATCGATTAATTGCAACGGCACCAATTTTGTCGGGTTGTTTCCTTCTAATTTTGGAACTGGTTGATGAATTAGGTACCAACATATGACAACATGAGCATCAGCTGTGTTATAAGACCGTGTGCATGTCGGGGTTTCTATGCCTTGATCGAGAAAGTCATATATCAAAACGGTCTATCTTCTACTAGTACTTTGCAGATCTTCGCCGAAGATCACGAGAAACGGGTCTATTACAATCGGTAAACATAAGTTACTCAAAAATCGCACACTATATCTGTTGTTTACAGCACTTCTAGTGAACAAACTCTTCACAAAATTAGGCGACGTCGTGATCTTTTTCGCAGGTGCATTAATGCGTTCTCAGGCCTGTGCATTTCTGCGTGGAAACGGCGCAGCCGTTTGCACCTCCCCGATCAGCCCTCAAAATGCTTAGAGAATATCAGGAACGATTCAGTGGTATGAAATTTGTGAGCAACCTTTCACCAGTTTCAACAACTTCAAGAAAAAAAAAAGAAAAAGATAAGAATGTATATCCGACGGACTTCGCGTGTGGCCCGTACCACCTTGCATCCTCCCAAAGCTGAAAAATATAATATATATAAAAAAACCCTATGTGACAGGTTCGAACCGTGCGCTTCACACGTGTGTGGCCAGGTCGTCAGTACAGCCGCTACCCCGTAAATCGTTACGCGCCACACCTCTCACACAATGCATTAATGTTGCTATCATTTAAAAGGGTCTGAAATTTCACCTCAACACTTTCAACCTTTGCCATCTACCTCGTACAAACCCGTAATTATGCCAGTTATCACCGAAGAAATCATAAAGAGGTCGTCTTATTACTGCGACGGCTACGGACGCTGCTCCCGTCATTCTACTCGTCCTTGGTGGCTCTTCTTCATTCTCGTCTTCCCATTGCTCTTCTTCCTCTTGCTCTGTTGTAGAAGACGTAATTTAAACAGAAGAAACCAAGGAATGCCACCGGTGCCTTACACTGGCTGGACCACCTATCAGTTCAACAGCCAGCAACAGCAGCAACAGCAGCAACAGCAACAGCCGTATTATGAGCACAAGCCCGAGGACTCATACGCTGCGCCCCCTTCTTACGACAATGCCGCTTATAACAACGACAATCAATACCAAAGACCAGAAGGGGCTCCACCTGGTAACAACAACAATTACTACAGTGGCACGCAGTATCAATCGCCACAAGCACCACAGAATGCCTACACCAGGTACTAAGTATTTCTTTATATGAACGTTTTGATTAGTTTTAGATAAACATATCACCACCCGTAATCAACTTTCCTGATTTGGTCAAACAATCGACTCTGACTTTATCACCTCTTTGTGCAATGTAACAAGGTGTCACTAGAGGTCTTTGGAACCTGGCATTTTCAAACAATAACCACATCAAGACGTTATCGTCATCATCCCACTGTAAGAAACAACCTTTATCACAATCAATTTTTTTACAACTCTTAACACTGACATTGCTCACGTTGAGTCCACCACTTTCAATCATCAAATCACCAATGATGATCCTCTTTTCCTGGTCATCCTGTTGTGGTTGAACCATCACCCATGACATATCACCTTCACCACGTCTCATCAACTCATCAATCTCACATGTCCATCGGATAGCAACACCACTTAGGACAACGTGTTCACGTTCTCTCAATTTCGGTAATGACAATTCTGTTTCAAATTTCCTCCAATTGACACTTGTAGTGATTAAGGGAACACGTAAAACCCCATCTCTAACTCGTGTTATGTTACGGAAACGACGTTCAACGTAGTACTGTACCTCGAGTTGAAAGAAATGATCTGACGTAGTTGTAATAGGTTGTTTAAAACTGAGGGAGATGGAAAGTTTTGACGTTTCAATGTCTTGTTGGAAATTGAAAATTTGAATTGGCTTATCATTGGTTGGTATGTGTGTTATTTGTAATGATGTTCCTCCCATGAATGGATCCGTGGTGATCAATTTCAATGAATTGTTGTTCATGTCGGTAGGTGTGAACATCTGTAATGATCCATTCACCCAAGGCTTAGCAAATACAGTCTTGCCCATAATCTTGAAAACTTGACCTTCACCACGAGAAAAATTTGTGTAAAAAGTGACACCACCATCACGGATTGTGAAAGGGGAAGTGCTGTGCTCAATGTATGTGTTGATGCTTCCACTAGGGTATGAATCACTAATCTCACCAATCCAAAACTTCTGATCACGATCAAGAAATTCAGAAGAGTCAAAGTTCTCATATGTCCATGCCGGTGCAAACAGTGCAACGTTTGAAGAATAAACCCTTAATAAGTTGATTGCAAGTCCCGTATCGTATCCACCTTTACCAATTTTGGACCCACGACCCCAAATGTCAATACCAACATAGAGCTTCTTCTTAACACCTAATAATCCAACATTCAAGATATTCTTCTTCAAAATGGTTTCATCCCACCAGTAATTTGTGAAAAAAAGATCCGAGGACTCAAAATGGTCATAGTTCAACTCATTAACACCATTTTGATAGAAAACCCTATTCTTCCCAGAGATGAAAGCATCATACCAAATGACAAGTCCATCTTTAACTTTTTTCTTCAACTCAGCTTTCAAAGCCTCGGTGAATTGCACAATCTCCGAGGCATTGCTCAATCTCATGAATGTGGTCTCAACGTTTATCAACCATCCATCAAACCCATACCTCTCAACAACACTCACAAGCTTCCCCACATAGACAAATGACCCATCTTTCTTCCTTTTAACCAAGAAATCCAAGTCCTTATTGTCATTTCCCTCGAGTATGATCGTCCCAAGACAAGGAATTCCCTGACGATGTAACGTGTTCACCCAAGAAACAGGTGGGATGGTGATTCGATGATGCGAGAAATACACCATTGTGTCAACCAAACTGGGGAATTGGAGGAAATAGTGTTCCCCTGTGGCATGTGGGAAGTATCCCAAGGGACAGCCGTCCTCGCCGTCCTGGTAACCTCCTTTGAAGTCATGACACACGAGCAACTTAAGCGATGTCTTACGTGTGGTGTCCCTTGTGCGTGATGCTTGGTGTAACCGTTCACGTGGTGTGTAAAATGGCTCCGTGGTGGGGTCTGCAGGCGTGTCTAGCCACGAATCAAGCTCACTGAGAGACCCGAACCGCAGTGATTGGAACGACTGTGGATTGAAACTGGTTCGCCGCTGCATTCTTCGCCTTTGGTTGCTTCGATAAGTGGTTTGTGGGGTGGTGGTGGTGGTGGTGGGTCTTAATACACTGGCAAGCGGCTGGGCGAAGAAGTGAGCGGCGGTGTGGAGGTCGTGGAACTCGTGCGACGTGTTGTCCTTTTGAAAACAGGACTCGGATGTGTGTCCTGTAGATGGTGTCTTCTCCTGCTGTTTTGTTTGGTGATGTTATTTCTAAATGTGACACGGGTTTCGATTACCGCGCGGTCGTGCCCGAACCAGCGCTCTTATCCGCCACTACAAATGTAGAATCAAAGCATTGACTATAGATTTAATTAACTATAGATCTAAACAAGGTCTTTGCTAAGGGAATAGATTCGCGTGGAGTTATCATGGGATGCCACAGCGAGAAGCAGCTTTTCAGCGTCACGGAAAGACCAGTTGATGCGGGAGATACGGTCACCAGGGGTAACCTCCTCGGAGAATGCATGGAGAACAGTCAAGTCCCCACCATCAAATGCAAGAACAGCCATCTTACCAGTCTCAAGGCCGACTGCAACGAGCGACTTGCCATTGAACTGCTTCTTGTGAACGTCAACAGAGGTAACTGCTGCGCTGAACTTGGTCTGGGTCACGAGTTCAACCTCAACATGACCTTCCTCTTTTGCAACAATATTCCAAACTTTCACAGACTTATCTCTTGATGCCGTGAAAAAGAATCCCCCACATGGTGACCATGAACAGTCCCAGATGATTCTGGTATGAGCTTTCTGGTTAACAGCAGCTATCTTGAACCCTTCGGTGTCATCCTTCTTCCACAGACCAAATTGACGATCACGAGAGACGGTCAGCAAATATTCACCTTGAGGCGAGAACTTAACCCGTGTCACAGTCAAGTCGTGTAATTTCAAATTTGGCTTCAACTCTTGCCAATTCTCCGTATCGAAAAGTCTGACCACAGCGTGCTGTTGGGTATTAGATCTGCATGAAGAGGCCACAAGTCTTTTATCTGGAGATGTGTCAACTGAAATCATCTCATAACCGTGTCCGTACAACTTCTCAATCTCTGGCCATAACGTATGTCTTTGAAGATGATCCTCCAAAGGTGGAGTTGTAAGGCTAGACAGTATGTCATATGAAATGTTGTTGGTATCATCGGTCTCACGACGGTCTTGATCATGCACCGGTGCATCATCTGAAGCAGTGGCCTTATTGGAAAGACCCAAAGCTGGAAGTGCAGCAGACTCTGGCATTTGCTCAGAGTCCATCTCGATATTACAGAACTTGTTCAAAAGTGTAGCAACACCTCTTGGCTCATCGAATGAACGAAGAATCTTCTCATCACCAGCGGAGATGAATCTCGTGTCGGATAGTGAAGCGACACAAATCATGTCATAACCATGAATCTGTGGTCTTGCAAACTCTCGCCATGTCGATACTTCCCTCTTACTTCCATCTGAGTTCTCAAGCCAGCGTGCATATAATCTTGTGGTCTGATCAAGTGAAGTGGCCAACAGGTACTCACCGTTAATTGACCATGAGATATCGGTACACTGTCTCGTTGGCCCTGTGATGGCGAGATCTTGAACCCAATCAGCAGTTTCTCCCGGGTTGTCAACTGGCTTACACCACCAACTTCTCCAGGCACCAGTCTTACCATTAGTCAAAATATGTTCAAGCCCCTCTTTATCGGTAAACCACAATGCGGACCAGAACCCACCCGATGAACCCGTTGCAGTACTTGCACCTTTACTTGAAATTTCACCGAGTCTAGCGGCACAAATCCAAATACCTGAGGACTCATCCGGTTCCCATATCATCATCGCAGTGTCGGCACTGGAAGCCAACAGTTGTAATTTCGTCTCATGCCATGTCAACGAGGCAATCCAGTCATCATGACCCATGATCAAGGCCTCGAAATTGATCGCAGCACGTGTGGCACCAATGGAGAACTTGTACTGCTTGTTACTCAACAACGTCAATTTCTTTGAATCCTCATCGGATGTATCGATTTTCTCGTTTGTTCTAAGTCTCCAAAGACGAATGTAACGGTCTTGGGAACCTGAGGCAAGTAAGAAATCGCCTTCTTCGAGTCTTTTGAAAGTCAATGCCTTGACCCAATCCTCATGACCTTCAAGTTGTGCAGCCAGTGTGAAGTCTGTGAGTTCTGTAGTTGTGCTGGTATGAGTGAATGTGTAAATGAAGATCTGGAACTTTGTACCACCGAGTGCTAGGACGTAATGATTCTGGCTGATCTCTTGGATTGCCAAAGATAACGGCAGAACTCCGGTCTTGGTTTCAAATGTGTAAAGTTTCGTCACGTCACAAGTTCCCACATTCAATCTCCAAAGAATCACCTTCCCTGAAGTGTCACCGGTGGTGAAAAGAGTGCCGAAGGTACCAATACAATCAACACTTTCCTCGTGACCTTCTAAACTCTTCACCAACTCCATTTCACGTTCATTCTTGAACTTCCACACACAGACTTGTGAGTCCTCTCCAGCACTTACCAAGTACTCAGTTTCACCGAGAAATCGCACACAGGTAACCTCGGAAGTGTGTTTCTTAAGTGTGGAGTAAACACCGTGGGAAGACGGAGAGAGTGGATCCCACAACGCGACGGAGTTTGCCGCTCCGTAAGCGACGATGTGGCGTGTTGGGTGGAGTGCACCGGCGTGTGGCTGACGGTTTGCACCGATGAAGATGGCCTCAACGTCTGCCATTGTCCTTCAGTGTGCTTAATAAAAGAGAATTGGTGGTGTTTTGATGAACTTTGGTGGAGTTCAAGATTTTTTTTTCTGACCTCATCGCTGACTAAGCGTGGTTATGAGCCCCGCCCTGGTAAGGGCACTCCTCGTGTTTTCTCTTTAAAAGTTTCTATGATTATACTACAATCATTTATCAAATCATTAAAAGAGTTCATTAGTTGTAGTTCATAGCAAGCTGTGTGGGTCACTTATCCTGGTGTCTCTTCTCCCTGTTCAGACTGAAACCAGACGACTTTTCTCTCAGCTGTTTCACACTAATCGTTGGAGAAGAAGCCTTATGTGGGGTCGACCAATTGTTCAAATAGTCCCCGTTCATCTGAGCTGAAAATCTCCCCGTTTTTCTTTTTTGTTGGGACTTGATACTTTGGCTCAAGACCTTATCAAATCTGAACATGTCTTCACCTCTCGAGAGTGGAGAGGTTGGTGATGTTGGAGGTGATCCTAGTCTGGTTGGCGATCCAACACGTGCTCTCAGACTCTCACGAGTGCTGATTCCACTCAGGTGACGATTCTCCGAATTGGAGAAAGAATCTGCCAAAGACGTCTTGAACGATGTGTTGGATTGCGTTCTTGCTAGCGACCTATTCAGAATAACCGAGACCTTCTTATCGTAAATCTGTGGGGCTGATTCAAATGGAGCAAGCTGGTCTGTGTTGCTGTATCTTGTATCAATAGATGTCGATCTGAAATGAAGACCGTTCTCTTGTGTACTAGTAGCACCTGAGTACTGTGAAGATGTTTCTGCATCCTTGGTGAAGAAAGAGTCCAAGTTATCAAGCTCAGCCCACATGTGACTCAAAGAACCTTCATTCTCTTCAGCAACTGAAACTGTGTCTGCATTTGGAACAGAGTAGTAGTCTTCAAGGTGGAACTTGATCTGTTCTTGTTGTGGTGGAGGTGCCTCACTTGACTCAACAACAGCAACGCAAGTTGAGAAAACTGCATGAACATTGTTTCTTGTAGTAGCTGCGGTAATGGCAGGCATTGGAATTGACCAACCTGTCTCCTCAGGAATACCAAACAATGTGGCAGTTCTCTCATAATCCTTTTTGATGGCCTTGTTACCCAAACTCATTCTCAAAATATCCTTATCAAGTTTGGATCCAGAAATACTGTTAGTCTCATCCAAAACTTCAAGTGCCTGTTGAGCAAATGGCGTAAGCAAGAGTCTTAACAACGGAGAAATCAAGTCTGCACCACAACCTTGGAACTGTGGTTGAGACAAATCTATCTTTGGTAACAGCAACTTGAGAGCTCTCATAGTCTCCACCTTGACCCAATCAATCTTGTTCGAAAGTAAGCCAAGCAAGAAGATAACAATCTGGCCACTGTACCCTTCCAAAAAGTTCTCACAGATGTAATTGATCAACTGTCTGATGAAATCCTCCTTTGATCTGAATCTGGCCTTAGCGAAAGAGTCAATGATACGAGCTAAGTTCGTCTCACCCTTACTAGTAGCCATCTTGCTCAAAATCGCAGCACTCTCAGAAACATCCGCTGAAATGTCACCCTGATCAACAGCATGAAGATATCTTGGGATATTAGCAAGAAGGGCAAAGAGTAGCCTTGATTCACCACCAATGATGTCACTGTCATTCAATTTGTTCAACTTATCCAACAGTTGCAATGAAGCTTCCCATGACGATGAAGATCTCAATCCAATCATAATAATCTGCTGAAGACCCTCGAACTTTCCCTCCCAGTTGGAAGGAAATGTAGACACCAAGCATTGAACAGTTTCTTCAGAATCGAGATCAATCTTTGACAAGAATTTGTTCAACACGGAAAGGAGTTCAATGTACTCATGCTCGTTGATGGTGTTCAGCGACGCCACTGTCGCCCAGAATAACTGTGGGAAATCAATCAACTTCTCAGCATCTAGCTCCGAGGTTATAGCATTCAAAGTCATCAAGATTTGCATAGCAAAGCCTTGGATATCTGGTGTCTCGTCCGAAATGGTGTTCGATAATCTATGCAGCATGTCTCTCAACATTGTCTGGTCCAAGAATGACAATAAGGAGCGGAACACCTGGAAAGAACGACAAGCAATGTGTCTGACAGCACAGTTGGTAGCCCAAGCAAGAGAAACACGCCCCCATTCTTCTTGAATGTTTGGATGCGAAACACTGAAAATCTCCAAAATATTTCTTACAAGCAGATCCATGTCTCTTGGAGATCGAGCGCCAGCACCGTTCTTGTCACTGTTCAGGTCATCATAAGTCCACAAACACTTCTGGTTGTTTCTGATCAAGTTTTTCGTCTGCTCCAACTTTGGATGAGAGGTAACTGTACTCAAGATGTAGATGATTAACTTACCAGAGGACTCTTGCACAACTGGGAAATAATGGTCAAGAAGAACGAACGAAACATGCAACAAGAGGGGAATCTTAGAGTTCAGTGACTCTTTTGGAATGACGAACAAATCAGACAAGAAAATCAAAGCCAATTGACCCATTGAGAACACAGAATCTTTACCGTTGTAGCTCAGAATCTCCCAGATATCAGCAACATATGGAAGCCCAATGTCATCAACTGGGGGTTCAAACTCGGTTGGCTGTGGTGGAACCATATTCTTATGGTCGATGTATGAAATCAAAGAGTCGGCCAAAGTCAGACTAGTACCGGACAGGTAAACCAGGACTTTACTAGCAAACTCAACGAATAGAGGGTTTCTCTTAATCAAACTGGTGTGGAGAGCATATCTCATAATGGCGGTAATATTGTTCAAGCTTGCACCGTTACCAAGCGAAATCCATAAAGCCTCAACTTCATTAGGGATGGACTCTGAGAATCTGATAGTCACCTCGAACAAGTTGTTCAAAACCATGTAAGACTGGATGTCAATGGAATAATCATCGCCCACATGGAGTTCAACTGTCTGCAACCATGGGAATAGGATCGTCAAGAAGTCCTTTCTAGACTCAAAGTTAACAATGGAGAAGAACTTGGTCAACTCGGAAATCAATAAAATATTGATTTCAGAATGGCTGGAAGCAAAGTAGGTGGAGATGTCAAGCAATGCCCTCTTGTAAATTGTTTTGTTCTTATTCTTCACTCTTTCCTCAAAAGTGCTTGAGAAATCAGTATTGAACAAACGCTTCTCAGAGTGGATGAGCAGATTGATAGCAGCACAACGGATCTCATAGTTGCTGAAACCAACACCATATAACGCCAGAAGAAGAACCTGATGGCTCTCCAACGGTACATTCTCACTGGATACAAGAGCGTCAGCAATAACAACATAGTAGTCCTCAATCACAGAAACCTTCTGGTCAAAGATACACTTTTTGAAAACCTCGCCGAAAAGTTCAGCATCTTCAATGTTGTGCTTGAAAATACTCTTTATAGCCTTTTTAGCCAAAGATGAAATCGTATCATTAGGCGACTCCAACAACAAATCAATCCAAGACAACAAGCCCGGTAAGTCAAACTTCAAAAGGGTCTGTCCTCTCAATTCCTGAATCTTGCCGTTGAGCAAACTTACCATGGTGTTCGTAGCTGAGATGGACAAGATCTGCCTCTCAAACTCAATGGCAGAGTTTAAAGCAGTCAGCTCTTGCGGATTTGTGATATGCTTGGTCATTTGATTGTATCTGTGCTTGGCAACCAAAGAGGTCTTACCATAGCCACACCACTCCTCAAGGAATGTGAAACAAGAAACTCTGGCCTCAAATGGCAACCAATCACCAGAATCACCTCTCTTTTGAATACCGTTGAACACGTTCTCCAGAAGACCACAGAAGTAGCGGCGAAGTTTCTGGAATTCAAAGCTGTTCTGAACTTCCGCCTGCGAAAGGAACGCCTTGATTGTCTTGATAAAGTTCACCAACTTGCTGACAATCCAGTTGTCGTTGATGATGACATCCTCCTCCATAAACTTCGACACAATATTCAAAATGTGTGTCACCTCAATTCTCAGACGACTATCATTGGACACAAACTTGGCTCCGAGCTCTTTCTCCCATTGGATGAAAATAGGCTCAACAGCCTCGATGAATGTCTTAAAAATGTTGATGTTCATGCAGCTCAGCCCTGTAATGATAGCGTCTCTGACAGCCTGGTTTGACCCATTGAGTAAACTCAAAGTCAATCTGAAAACACTTCTAGCACTTGTGATGGTACTGTGTTGAATGGTCAGCAACTGCTGTGACTTCTTCTTACCATTGGTAGCTTCTGGAATGTGCAATTTCTGTTCGTTCGTAGAAGTCAAGGATGTACAAGCCACAATCAAGTATAGCTTCCATTGCTCAACCAGAACCTCTGGTGGACCATAATTCAAGACTTGAGCAGAACGTGGTGAGTCTGCAATCTCCAAAATGGCTTCATGGATCTGGACCAAACGAGTACAAACAATGGAACGGCACAACGCCATGGTCATTGGACATCTTTCAAAGATAGTACACAACAGCTTCGGGAAAACTCTGAACCACAAGGCAGAATCAATTCCATAGTCTGATTCTGCAAGTCTGATGAGAACATCACGCCTCTGCTTGACAGTGAGCTTCGAAAGCCTAGATCTCTCTGCGACACTCAAGTGCTGTCTCTGGGAACCAATCAACTTGAAGAAGTCAACGCTTTGAAGGATGAAGTAAACTCTTGTGCCAATATCGGCAGCAAACTTGGAGTTGGAACGAGCATGTGTGGATTTCTGTTTGGCCTTGGTAGTCTTCTCATATAGAGCCTCGTCAAAGCTTTCAGTAATCCTCAAAATGGACAACCCCAATTTGCGGATCTCAAAGTCCTGAGAAGCAAGGAAGAACAAGCCATGACCTTCAACCTCTTCAATGATAGTGATGGTATTTTTGAGCTCAATCTCGTCGACTGGATCTTCTTCAGCCTCCTTCATTCCTGGCATGAAATCGTCCTTTGCAATATCACCCTTTCTCTCCTTGAGTGACTTCAACCAATGTTCAAGAAGGTCCAAGTAGAGTCTAAGTAAGTCCTTAGAAATGATGTAACCATTAATCTGGCTGGATCTCTCGGTGAAGTTGAAAGCGTACTTGGCGAAGATGGTTATCAGACCATATGGTTTCTTTCTTGTGGCCAACAATCTCAATGCATTGGAAGCAGCGTTAGCGACACGGAAGTCACTGTGAAGAGAGTTACGGCAAAGAAGCTCAATGACCTTACGACTGGCGCCAAACGTGAGCCATGGGCATGACTCGAGTAAGACAGCGAATACCTCGATGTTCAGGTTCTTGTTGATCTGGATGGACAAGTCTGTTCCGAAACGGAACCCACTGAATGGCGTCTTACCAGTGTAATAGAAAGGACTGGCAGGCGACTGTGACTCCTGGGTTTGAACCTGTGGGCCAATTGCTAAATCAAGAGCCACCAGAAGAGACTCACAGTGTTTACAGACCACCTCATGGTTACTGTTATTCACTGTCAAGTTGATGTCTGGTGTTTCTATCAACTCTGGATTCTCTGGGAAAACTGGTCTCTCGTCATCGGCAAGCATAGCAACATATGACTTCACAGCAAGAATATTCTTCTCATGCTGGAGACTATCAACATTATGTCCGTTGAAAGAAGACTTTAGCAGAGGGATGATGAAGTTCTCCACGGTTTGATTGTAAGCAGCCAATCCAACAGCTCTGAATATCTGAACCAATGGCAGAATCAAACTAGCATCAGTGACAATCCAAGACTGCTTACCTTTACCCAGGAACAGCGACTTCATGATACCATCGATCTTCCTCGTGGTATTGTTCAACGACTCTGTACATCTGAACATGTAGACCCAGATTAAACGAGCAATGCAAGTGGAAATGACAACCTTCTCTTCCAGAGTTGTGTGTTTGGACTTCAATCTCTTGATATTAGTGTCAACAATGTCATACCAATGATTCAAGAAGAGCTCATTTGGAGAAACACAAAGAACCGATGTCCTGAGTGTCAAAACAGTGATCCAACTCTTCTCGTTCAAATCGGAATTGTTACAAGCGTTGAAAATCGTGTTGACGGCATCAACCCAGGTTGGGTGATTGACCTCTGCGGTAACGGATTCGGCCAATGGCAACAGAATATTGGTGAGGACCTGGCAGTATGCAATCTTGATAGAATGGCTTCTGGTAGCACTGAAGAACTTAGCAATTGACTGAAGGAAATCTGCACCTTCTTCAAATGACTCGAGTGGGTAATTTGTGAGCTTGAGGTATCTCATACCATGAATCAACAAATGGATGGAAGGTTCGATCTCTTTAGGAACTACCGGTGGGAGTTTCTCCAAGTCAGCGATAAATCTATCACTGACACTTAAGAACCTCTTCTCTGACATGAATCCCAAAAGTTCAGCAAACAGGTTCCAATTAGCAGATCTGATGATACTCGAAGAGATCAGAATTGGGTCGGTACTGCGCAACTGAGAGAACACGATCTCCTCCAATTTGCCACCTAGGTCATCGCCACTAGAGTCAAAGTTCACCTGCTTGACAACCTCAATCAAAACACGACACAAGATGTAGATACTGATGAGAGATTTCCTGTCGCCTTGGATAGCCGTCTCACGGGAGGACTGTACGGCAGCCTCCAAATAAGCCAGTCGTGAGTCTGGTTGGATGTTGGACTTTGATGAGTTGTTTCTCCTGTGTGAGAGTCTGCTTACTGTGCTTGCGCTGTGGGCGTGTTTCCTGAAAGACGACGACTCTTTGTGGTTGTTCAAAGCCTGAATAGCCTTCTCGGCGGCATCTGCAGCCATGGCAGCGACTTCTGATTTGGATTTTCTCCAAAACATCACGGAATCAATCACCGGCTTTGGGTTATTCTTAGAAATGTAGCCCAATGAGGCAATGATCTTGTCAAATGCAGGGTCGACACCTTCTGCAAGGAGGTCAACGATTGGTGGCTCGGTGCTGAGCGGGTAAGTGAGACACATGTTCAACTTCCGCTCTGCGTGTCTGACGAACTGTGTGAAGAGGATGTGAAGGGTGTACTCCGTTGGGGTCTTTGAATCTGTGGCGAGCTTCTTTCGAATCACACTGATCTCCTCGAGGGCGGCGTTATTTGAAGTGAGGCGCCTTGATTGAAGCACACTCGGAGCAATGGCCGGGACTTCGCTCTGAGGGGTGTGGAGTTGGATCTCGGTGTGTTGGATAGAAGCATCAGGTTCTTCGGGTTCGATCTCGATGGACCGGAAGGACATGGGTTGAGGCGCTGCTCGTTCTGTGAGCTGTGATTCCCCATTAGCGCGTGTCTTCGAAGGCTCTGGTGGGTACTGGAAGTTCATGGCCATTCCGTTTCCTGGTGGTGCTGACGGGACTGGTTGGTCGTTCTGTGGAGTTTTAACTCGAGTGGGTTGATAGACTTCAGGCACCATCGCCATATCGAGATCGATCTCGAGATGCGGCGCTCCTCCGTTGGCGGCCATTGTGATAACGTGTACTGTGTTCCCCTTGGGCTCCTTTCTTTCGATTCTGTGACCGGTGAAATGTTTCACAGACAGCGACGTTTGGCGTTTGCTTTTGCTATTTAAGGATTTTGTTGATGTTAACTCCTTCCAATAGGTGCTTGTTTACCATTTGGGCGTTCGCGAAGGTCTAAGCTCACCCGGACACCACATTTGGCCATGAAGAGTTGTTTTCTTTTGATTAATCGTTATAATTGGGGTTCTATATGGGTTTTATGGACTTTTTCTTGGTTATTTTGGAGTGTAGAGTTTATAATAAGGCTTTAAAAGGGTCATCAAAAAAACTCACTACTATTCGGCAACATTTGTAAGTTCGTGTGGAACGTCTTTACCGCATTTTTGGAAATATTTCAGATCCGGGATTTTGATCCGATCGACCTATATATTTATTTATATTTAATAAAACCCCCATTAATAAAGAGATTTTGGTGCATTTCTTGAGTTACCTATCTACTTGAGACCTTTATAATGCTACCAGGGTGTTAAACTAAGCAATTTCCTTAATATATAGAGACAATAAATACCATAGTTGGAAGTGGATCTATTGTTCCACTACACACCTGGACACCACTTCGATTGGTGTCCGGGTGTACGCGTTGTCAGGTCTCTAATCTATAATCTATAACTCGTTGCGCGCTGTAGAGGTTAGTCATATGGATTGCTTATACATTATATTGTGGAAGATCAGATTTCTATTTAATTGAGAAACTTCAGATAGAATTGAGCCATCATCGTGTCGTGTGTCATGACACCTGTCAAACGCGATCCTGCATCTGAGGGGTTGCTTGGATTACAGGGCAGATGCTCTTCGACACTAGTAATGTTGACAGGCCGGTAGATAGACAAGTATTATAACTACTTACAATGGAAAGAGGAGGAGGTCCATAAAAGCACATCGGCCAGAGGCAGCTCATGTAATGCGCTGCCGCGTTATGATCCTTCGATGATTTCGGGACCTTTGTGAATGGCTTACATGAATCACATAACAGTTTATACCCGTAGGCACTAACTGTGGTTGAACCGATATATATCACCTACTAGACATATAATAGTATGACTGTGTCACTATATAGTGTAATACCCGAAGAAATTTTGCCTTCAGAGATTGGCATCGACAACTGTTACTCCCTTGATTGAGTGACCAAGCAAATGGACTCAATGCACACAACACGGCTCACCCTCGGCCAAAAGCAAAAGCGAAGAATCATTTTTCCATCTTATCCCAGAGCCCTGACCAGTTCTCTGATTTTTGCTTGGCAGCGCAGTATCTTTGGTTTCTTGGCCTCACAGAGTGCTTTTTTTTTTGCCTAACAGCCAGCACACGTGGGCCTGCGCACTTTCGCCAATATGCGCAATTTGGCATACCCGTTTTTTTTTTTCGCCAATTCGTGATAAGATCTTTGCAGTGTCGTCTCCGGAACCTTTACCACTTAGAGCTGGAAAGGTGTGTAGAACGGTAACATGCGCTGATCAGAGGTATTGTGGGCCTCGTAAAGACTTTATTCATCGGAAGTTACCGGAATTGCCTCTAAATTGGGAGGTGATGGTTTACATTGAAGCGCGTTAAATACACCGATGATCAAAGGGTATGAATGTGTCACTTCACTGGGCCCACGAGACCTCTTCATATCCGCATGATACCTTCGCTGCAGCCTCTAGTAATGTCTCTGGATCTGATACCTTTCAACACAGGGCCCATATAGACAGAGCCTTGTGCACAATAGGTACTAGTATTGAAATACCCCACACGGCATTTGAAAACGCATCTTGAAGAAAACGTGGCCTAGTATATTACAGGCGCAAAACTTGTATCGAAAGGGGCCTGTACTACCCTGCTGTTCTTTGGAAGTAGTGCTGCAAAACCACATGCCCTATTTTAGCCGATTTTCAATTAACCAACCATAAGATCTCCAATACGAGTTCCCCATTGTGTCTTTTCTTCGAAACGTGGGCCAAGAACGCAAGAGCGATGTCGGGAACATCCTTCTTGCATGACCATGGATCCTAGCTTGTGTGAGAACTCCAGGCTGTGGAGTTAGATGTCGTGTGAGCCTAACGAACAAGCCATCCCTTTCGCATATCGTCATTGTCATTACCGAGCTGGCCATCACACATCAACTTCTTATCGCGAGCACTATATATAAAACCATATAATTAACTCTCTTTTTATTCTACGTATTCAGTGACTGCCACATAATCTATGCCTAAGAAATGGACAACACCAACTACTTGTAAAAAAAAAGAGCCTTTGAACAGTCAGATGGGGCAAAGAGGCATGTGGAAGCTACCCCACGAGCGCACCCCCCCGAACCCACATGGGCTCCGGATTTGCGCAAAACCGCGCCGGAAAACCAGAGTTTTTTTCGCCAAAATCGACGAATGCGGAGATAAAGGCCCTACATTTAGACAAAACTCACTCCGCTTAACACACGTGTCTGATTAAAAAACGTACAATGGTGGGTTTAATGTCGTGTCAATGGTATAAAAAGGCTGCCATGCCCGCTGCCATCTCCTTAGACAAAACCTTACACAAGACTTTATCCATCACATACATATAAATAATGGCTGAGAAGTACACAGGTGAGGTCGGTGTCAAGACCGCTGGTGGTAATGCCGCTTTCCACAACTACATCAACGATTTTGCCCATATCGAGGACCCACTCGAGAGACGTCGTCTCGCTTTGGAGAAGATTGACCAGGCCTCTTTCGGCTGGTACCACATCAGAGCCATCACCGTTGCCGGTGTCGGTTTCTTGACAGATGCTTACGATATCTTTGCCATTAACTTGGGTCTCGCTATGATGCAGCACGTTTTCTGGGACAACGGTAAAATCCCAACATCCACCTCCACTTTGATTAAGGTGTCGACTTCTGTCGGTACCGTTATCGGTCAATTGGGGTTCGGTTTCCTTGCCGATTACGTTGGTCGTAAGAGAATTTACGGTACTGAGTTGATTATCATGATTTGTGCCACCATTGCTCAGTGTGTCGTTGGTGCTTCCCCAGCTATCAACTTCACTGCCATTCTTGTCTTCTTCAGAATCATCATGGGTATCGGTATCGGTGGTGACTACCCAATGTCTTCCGTCATTTCCTCTGAATTCGCCACCACAAAATGGAGAGGTGCCATTATGGGTGCAGTCTTTGCCAACCAAGGTTGGGGTCAGTTGTGCGCCGGTCTCGTTGCTTTGATTTGTGTTGCCGCTTACAAGGATCAGCTCATCACCGCTGAGACCTCTGCTATGTGTGGTACTGACTGTCAGAAGGCTTGTGACCAGATGTGGAGAATCGTTGTTGGTCTTGGTTGTGTTCCAGGTTGTATTTCCCTCTACTACAGATTGACCATTCCAGAATCCCCAAGATACACTTTGGATGTCGAGTATGACATCGAGAAGGCTGCTGCCGACTCTGCTAAGTTCGCCACTGGTGCTCATGGTAATGCCGATGAGGGTGATATCCAACAGTTGAGAATCACTGAGAGAGTCAAGGCTGAGGTTATCCAGCCACCAAAGGCCTCTTTCTCCGATTTCTGTCATCACTTCGGTCAGTGGAAGCATTTGAAGGTTCTTGTCGGTACTGCGGGTTCTTGGTTCATGTTGGATGTCGCTTACTACGGTCTTGGTTTGAACTCTGCTACTATTTTGAAGACTATTGGTTACGCCTCTTCTAAGAACGTCTACCACTCGCTTTACAACCAGGCTGCTGGTAATTTGATTTTGATTTGTGCCGGTTCCATTCCAGGTTACTGGTTCTCCGTTGCCACTATTGATACCATTGGTCGTAAGCCAATCCAGATTGGTGGTTTCATCATTTTGACTATTATTTTGTGTATTATCGGTTTCGGTTACCACAAGATTGGTGAGCACGGGTTGCTTGCCATGTACGTTCTTGCTCAGTTCTTCCAGAACTTTGGTCCAAACACTACCACTTTCATCGTTCCAGGTGAGTGTTACCCAACAAGATACAGATCTACTGCCCATGGTATCTCTGCTGCCTGCGGTAAAGTTGGTGCCATCATTGCCCAGACCGCTTTGGGTACTTTGATTAACCACGGTTGTGCTTCTGATGACGAGAACTGTTTCCTTCCTCACGTTATGGAGATCTTTGCCCTTTTCATGTTGATTGGTATCTTCACCTCTTTGTTGATCCCAGAGACCAAGAGAAAGACTTTGGAAGAGATTTCTGAGGAGGTGCATGGTGAGATTGATCCATCCAAGTTGTCTCAGCAGAATCGTTACGATGCTTCTTCTGATGACGTTTGATTCTTTCACTTTTTTTGCATTTTCCAGGCTTCGTGAAGAGGCTTCCATAAAAAGAAGACTTCGGGTTTTCAAAGGTTACGCTTGATTTAATATTTGATGATTTGTTACAGATAATGTTATTGTAGACCCCGGGTAGATATGCAGAGCTGAGAAACAATAACACCTCACTTCTTGATCGAGCGCGTGGGGGCGAGACAAGGGGGGTGGGGTATTACTGAAAAGGTTGAATATCGATGAGAAGGATCATGTATAATCTTCTCATTGTCTGTTCTTATAAGATAGACTCGCTACAGCTTTGTTAGCATTAGCCCATGGACTACAACGATATACATAAAACCATGCCGGAAAAGCCAAACCAGCCCAAGCACGGAGACTTGTGCTATACATGTACTATAAAGACTAAAACTGACACAGAAGCAATAGTTTGTGTTCCAAATGGGGGTTTGGAGATGATTCGTTGGCCATTTTCCACTCATAAGACAGACCTTGAGATGAATCTTCGAGACACCATCAAGTACCTTTTGCAGGCACCAAACCCTTTGAAGTCAGACATGGACGCTTCATATAAATTCCAATTCAACAAGTTCCACATGTTGGATATCATGTTCAAGTTTGATAACTTTCGACCTGAGAAGCAACATCTCAAGGATGAAGGTACAGTGTCTTTTGAACAGAGATGTCTCATCATTTGGTCACAACAGATGGACCCAAAAGACATCCACGCTACCCTCAAACGTCCGGAGATCAAGAGCTGTTGTATTGAGAGTCTTTTGAAAGCTTCAAAGAACTGTGCCCCGGATGTTGGCAAACATCCATACGTTTGCACGAAGGATAGGGTCCATTGTAACAACGTGTTTGAGTTCTACCTAGTGGACAGAACCCATCCTCTCTTGAGGTTCTCTACAAGTGTCGAGGAGAGTCTTGTGGGACTTATTATCAAAGAATTGTCATCAATGGTTATCCCAGATGACGTTGAGAAGGCTAAAGGTACGCTTTTCTATGGGTATGTTCCAGATTTGACCTCGCCTTTGATCGACTACAAGTTTCCTGCCCCTTACTCCCATTTTGCCAACTCCAAAAAGACTGACCCAAGCTTCCGACTTTGTCCATCACTACTTGTTCTAGCTCGTGGGTCTCCAAGTTGGCAGGATGGTCTCAGCAAGGAGAAAGTGATGACCGTTATGAATCACTTGGAGGATAGCATCAGAAGTGCACATTACCCACGGCTTTTGAGCAGCGGGGACCCGAGCAAAGAGTATTTGAAGAAGTGCTCCTGTTTTTGGGAGATCAAAGAAGGTGATGAAGTTGATGAATACAGGGGAGACACAGCGCTTCTGGAAGGATTGATCTATACAGTGAAGGAAGGTTTGAAGAGATATTTCAGTTATCCTGAGAAGGACGCATACAATGACTTCCGAAAGCCCTGACGTATAAGTATAACTATTGTGTAAGATTTATATATATAAAAATATAGCCTATATGTAAAGTTAATCCATATATAAAGTAGAGGTCAGGGCTGCGTAACCACTTGGTTGTGGCCCTACCAGCTGCTTACCTAATCATGCCTTTGTTTCCCATCGCCTAAAGAAAACTTGCACACGCCACCAATAGTCGTGGTTTCTTCGGTTATAAGCATTTACAACCAGAAAGACACCATGAAACCGACCCCAGAGGTGCTCTTGAAGCTGCAGAAGCAGCCGGAGTCCATCCGGAACATCTGCATTCTGGCCCACGTTGACCACGGGAAGACATCGCTCAGTGACTCGCTCTTGGCCTCGAATGGTATCATCTCGCAAAGATTGGCAGGTAAGGTACGATACCTCGATGCCCGTCCAGATGAGCAGTTGAGAGGTATCACCATGGAGTCCTCCGCGATCTCGCTGTATTTCAGAGTGCTCCATAAACAAATCGATGGCTCGGTGCTTGCCAAAGAGCATCTCATCAACCTTATCGATTCCCCAGGTCATATCGATTTCTCTTCGGAAGTGTCCACTGCATCTCGTCTCTGTGACGGTGCTGTTGTTCTCGTGGATGTCGTTGAAGGTGTCTGCTCACAGACGGTCACGGTTCTCAGACAGTGTTGGATTGATAAGCTTAAGCCGGTGCTAGTGTTGAACAAGATTGACAGACTTATCACCGAACTTCAGCTTTCACCAACGGAGGCTTATCAGCATCTTCAAAAGACCATTGAGCAAGTTAACGTTGTCATTGGGTCTTTCTTCTCCGGTGATAGAATGGCTGCGGATCTTGCGTACAGAGAAAACTTGGAAAAGTCCGGAGAGGATGTCGAGTTTGTTGAATCAGATGACAAGGATCTCTACTTTGACCCAGCCCAAAATAATGTCATTTTCGCCTCCGCTGTTGATGGTTGGGGTTTCAACATTGGTCAGTTTGCTAGAATCATGGAGAGTTTGTATGGATTCAAGAGAGAAGCCATTCATAAGTGTCTATGGGGTGACTTCTACATGGATCCAAAGACAAAGAAAGTTCTCACCGGTAAAGGTCTCAAGGGAAGATCACTCAAACCAATGTTTGTCCAATTCATCTTGGACTCGATCTGGACGATCTATCAAAACACAGTCATTGAAAAAGACCAAGAAAAACTCCAGAAGATCATCACCAAGCTCGGCATCAAGATTCTTCCAAGAGACCTTAGATCTAAGGATAACAAGAACTTACTCTCACAAGTCCTCGGCCAATGGCTCCCAGTCTCATCTGCTGTTCTCCTGACAGTAACGGAGAAACTTCCATCTCCACTTACATCCCAACAGGAGAGAATTCCAACCATTTTGGAGTCTGCACCAAACCACGAGCTCATCGACCCAACTCTTAGAGCTGCTATGCTTGCCTGTGACAACACCGGCCCATGCAGTGCTTATGTTTCCAAGATTATCTCTGTGCCTGAAGATGAGCTTCCTAAGAACACCCGTTCAAAACTCACAGAGGACGAAATCATGGAGAGAGGTAAGAAGGCTCGTGAACTTGCAGCTAAGGCTGCCGAACAGGCTAGAATCTTGGAAGGTGATTCCTCCGTTGATGAACTCGCTGACCAGTTTGAGACCAAGGTTTCTATTGCCAAGGATCCATTTGATATGTTTGAGTACGAAGACGAAGACGAAGAGATGGAAGAGATCGAGCTTAAAAAAGAGGAGCTCATCGGTTTCGCTAGAGTCTACAGTGGTACTTTGAAAGTGGGTCAAGAACTTTCAGTTTTGGAACCAAAGTACGATCCAACCGAGCCTACGAAGAACATCAAGACTGCTGTGATTTCCGAGTTGTATTTGCTTATGGGTAAGGAGCTCGTGCCTTTAGATGAGGTTCCCTCAGGAAACATTGCCGGTATTGGAGGTCTTGCAGGAAAGCTTTTGAAGAACGGTACATTGATCCAACCTGGTGTTACTGGTGTCAACTTAGCAGGTGTCTCCTTGGCTGCTCCACCTATTGTCAGAGTTGCTTTGGAGCCGGTCAATCCAACACAGATGGAGCAATTGGAGAGAGGGTTGGAGTTGTTAAACTTGGCCGATCCTTGTGTTCAGACTTTCTTGGATGACACTGGAGAGCATATCCTTGCCACTGCCGGTGAATTACATCTTGAACGTTGTCTCAAAGATCTGAAGGAGAGATTCGCTGGTATTGAGATCCAGGTCTCAGAACCGGTCATCCCATACAGAGAGACATTCATCAGAACTTCAGAGATGAACCCACCTAAGAAACCGGAACTGGGAAGAGGTGTTAGTGAATTTGAGCTTGGTGATGTTTCTGTCAAGGTTCGTGCCCTTCCATTGCCAGAAGGAGTGGTGGACTTTTTGCTTGAAAATCAGATATCTATCAGAAGTTATGTTAATGCCATGAAACAACGCCGTGAAGATTCACAAGATGATGAGAAGGAAGATAATGAAAACGATGTTGTGGCCAGTACAAACGCGTTGATGGACCCTGCCACTTTCAAAAAGAAATTGCAAGACTTATTTGATGCCGATGAGAAACGCAAAGAGCTATGGTCTGGAATTGTTGATCGTATCAGTGCATTTGGATCAAAGCGTGTTGGACCAAACATTTTGTTTGACTCTCAGAAGAATTCAATCAGAAGGCTTTTTGCCACATCTGATGAGACTAGATTCAGATATGAGAACTCCATTATCAACGGTTTCCAACTCAGTACCCAGAGTGGGCCATTGGCTCATGAACAGGTCCAAGGTATGGCTGTGATTGTTGAGGAGATTGTTCAGAAGGTCGCAGATGACGATGAAGATGCTACTCCAATTCCAAATCTTCTTGGTAGACTTATCACAACGACAAGAGATCACATCCACCAGTGCTTCCTTGATTGGTCTCCTCGTATGATGCTTGCCACTTACACTTGTGACATTCAAGCGTCCGCTGAAGTCCTTGGTAAGGTGTATGCCGTCGTGCAAAAGAGACGTGGCCACATTGTCAGTGAGGAGATGAAGGAAGGTACTCCATTCTTCCAGATTGTTGGTAAGTTGCCAGTTGTGGAAGCGTTCGGTTTCTCGGAGGACATTCGTAAGAAAACTTCTGGTGCTGCTCAACCACAACTCGTGTTCTCCGGGTTTGAGGCCATCGATGAAGACCCATTCTGGGTTCCAACTACAGAAGAGGAGTTAGAGCACTTGGGTGAGTGGGCTGAACGTGAAAACATTGCTAGAAAGTACATGAATGCCATCAGAAAAAGAAAAGGCTTGTTTGTGGAGGAGAAGGTTGTTGAGAATGCCGAGAAGCAGAGAACACTCAAGCGTAATTAAATACTGTCATTCTGTTGCATTGTTAAGAAAACCAATGAATGTAGTAATAGACAAAGTTGTACGTTTCGGCTTTTGCGCTGCTTACAACGCCCCCCTAATTGAAGCGCCTTTTTGTGCCACATCTTATAGTGTAAACAATTCAGGCACAGACGACACTTAACACAGATCATGCTTCTTGAGTCCAAGATCAAACCTTTGCTAATTCACCACACATTGACAGCTACACAATGCCTGAACAGCTTGATACTCAGACCACCTCACACACTGTGGAGTATTTGCACTGCAACGCTTTCATTGACGCTTTCCTTCGACAACATGGACTTTGGACACCACCGAACAAGGCATCAGGACCCATTGCCGATGACGATGTTACCGACTTCAACGACCCTTTGGAAGTGCTGGAAGAGTTAGTGGTCATCATCAGGTCCGCACAGTTGAGTGTGATCAACCAACACTTTGGAGCTCCATCACAGAAGGCTATGTTGAAGAAAATGGATAAACTTAAGGAGTTCCAAAACCAAAAGGATATCTTGCTCACAGCTTTCGAGTCCCAGATCAAATCCTTGGAGCTGGAGAAGTCACAGATGCCAGCTAAGGCAACAACCAAGGAGGGTGATAAAGGTCATGATGATAGCGTACCTATCGATCTAGGTTTGCTATGGTCAAAGAAGCCACCTCCGCCTGTTTGCGCTCGAACAGGGAGGGTGTACACAGCAGCTGAAACGAGGGATTTGGTTATGTTTGAGTTACAAACCGCTAGCCAAGTTTTCGGATTGTTCATTCAGACTAGTCCATTGTTCAAGAAGATGATTAAAAGCAGTGGGCCAGTCCAGAAAGTGTTTCTCCATCTCTTTGTTCCTTCAATTTTTGAAGACTTAGCGTTAAGTCATAACGGTGATTACTTCATCAACTTCCCTTGTTTCTTGTTGGAAAATGATGACTTATTGAAGGCTGCACAGTTAGAGCCCAATCACAGCTCGATTGGAGTAAACATCATGCCTGATATGCGTGAAGTGTTGGAACAATTTCGAGGGTGCTTTGATTTGGATTGCGATAAGTTTGATCTGTTTGTGAACTTAGTGGTCTTTGCACAGGTAAATCGTCTGTTCCACACTATTACAGAGATTCAGCAAAACAAACTAGCTAATCTTGAAAAGAAGAAGAAGAGAGACCACCAGTTTAAGGATGATGCTTGTGTCGTGTGCAAATACGAGAGTGTGACTAAGACATCACCGTGGCACTTTCTCGAAGCATATGAAAAGGAAATGCATAAGGAGAGAGAGAGCAATGGATCGTCGGCAAAGGAACATCTCGAGATGTATCGGATGATGTTCCATACCCATATTTGCTGGCATTTGTTCTATTTGTCTCTATACAAAAGCCGTCACCTGCAAATGTTCGACAAGACAAGTGAAGCTCCGAGCAAAGCAGAGTGAGCAGGCGCACCAGCTCTTCAGACCCGAGATGTTGGCTTGGATGGGCAGAGTTGTCACTCAGGATAAGCCTACGTTCTCTGGTGGTTTGAGGCTCTGTGCACACCAGCCTCTCCGCCACCGGCCTAAATGATTTTGAGGTTTCATACCAAGGGCATCAAATAAACGGAATGATCGCCCATCCTCGGTGGATATAACCCTAAGAGGTGAAAATCCATGCTCGTAGCGCCTAAGTTAGTTTTTGCTGGCTCACTACGAAGTATAGCCACCTGAATTTTCCCGTAGAACGTATGATTCAAGATCCTCATTTGATCTGAGATCTGCTGTGCTTTGACAGCGAGAGAACACCCTTCGGCGCCGATTCGCCACGGTTCTTTTGGAACCGATGACCATCAAAAACGCTGGCTATGATCCACATTGATCCTTCTATGTCACCATGTCTTCTTGCGTCCGTGTTTCATTGTATAAGCCCCTATAGCCTTTTTAGTGCACATCTTATCCAGGGTTTCCTCCCGATTAGGAAGTTTTCCGCGCCACGCGCGCGCCGCGCGCAGCGCTATTGTGATTACATAAGCACAGTTACCGCATTCGGGGGTGCGCGCCCCGCCACCTCGATGCAGGGTGATGTTTACGTTTCTCGTTCTGTGAACCAACCTCCTCGCTTGGAAAACGTCAACAAACCAACCACCTTTCACGCTAACAAAGAGTGTTGCTGTCACTAATGAACTGTGATATGTGTGCTTGCATACCCCCTAGAAGTGCTGGTGCATGACTGGTGATGGTGGCTGGGGAGTTTGGTGAGGGGTATAAAACCCCGTAAGTTCCACCAGTTTTATCCATTGTCGCCGTTTCTTTGAAACATTTTCTTGATATCACTACTCAATTTGAGAAGACAAATACACAACTACACTTGATACCCCACAGGTTACTCATAAGAGAAGGTTCTCAATCCAACTTCAGTCACTCCTTTTGACACAACGCACTTTTAACCAGGCACTCCCAACTACAGTCTTTCACTTTATCGTGCCCATTCATTCTTTAACTACTGCTGCTCACTTACGCCATCTCTTCTAATTAATCTCAAACTTCATTAACACAATGCTCTTCGTCCACGCTCTTTCCGCTTTCTCCCTTATGGCCCTCGTCAAGGCCATTCCAATGCCAATCGCTGAGGAATCCACTTCCACCTACAGTTACGATGTTGTCAACGTCGATGGCTCCAACCAGCAGGCCACTTCCTCCATTGTGTTAGCCTCCGATGGTAACGACTCTAGCACTGTTGGTGTTGCTGAACCAACCACCACTAACACTGTCGCCTCTACCACTGTGAAGTCTTCTGTTGTCACGGGTACTACTGTCGTCTCCGATGCTACCCATACCGTTACTGAGGAATACACCACGACTTCTTTGACCACTATCCACCCAAAGAAGACCATCTGGGTCACTGAGACTGCTGGTGCCTCTTCTGCCACAACCACTTCCGCTGCTGCAACCTCTTCCGATTCCATCACAATTGCTGCTGTTGAGAAGGATGCTACTACTTCTTCCGAGTCCAGAACTTTGACTGTTATTGGTGGTACCACTTACATTGTCTCTAAGGTTGTCTCTACTATCAAGCCAGCCACCACCAGAGTTTTCACTTCCACCTACACTTCTACCATTTCTGGTGAGGTTGTTACTGGTGTTGCTACTGTTGAGTCCGTCATTCCGGCCTCTACCGTTCCAGTTACCACCACATCGTCCTCCTCCTCCTCCTCCTCCTCCTCCTCCTCATCATCATCATCATCATCATCATCATCATCATCAACAGCCGAGGCTTCTTCCTCTTCTGCTGAACCATCGTCTTCAGTTGAGGTTTCTTCTTCTTCTGCTGCACCATCGTCTTCAGAATCTACCTCATCAACACCGTCCACCACTTCTTCCTACGCCTCCGCCACCAGCTCTGCTTCCCCATCTTCCTCGCTCTCTTCCTCCGCCATCACCTCTGCCCCATCCAGCAGTTCCGAGATCGCTTCCTCCACCATCACTTCTGCCCCATCATCTTCATCTTCAGATGACTTCTCCTCTTACATCTCTGCATACACCACTGTTACATCTGATGGTGTCTGTGAGGTTTATTACGATGATGGTGAGTACGACATTGAGTACGTGAGTGGTTCTGACGCTATCAGTGCTTCCACAACAACGACGATCACCAACACAGTGACTGTCACTGTTACTAGTGATTGAATCCAGCCCACTGATATGACGTTATGATGCTACTGTTTTTTTTCTATTTGTTTGATGTTGGCCCCTTTTTATGGGTAACCTTTTTTTTACTAAGATGTTGTTTGAATCCTTTCTCTATCGTCTGTTCATTGAGACCTTAATTGGTTTTTCGATGCAACATTAATACTTCCACAGGACCTTGTCCACTTTGTTATTATATATTTGTTATTATATGTACACTTGTTTTGTTATTTGTCTTTGTACTAGGATATATATAGGCCACGGGCGCATAACCACACCCGGCGATAAGGACACTACCGCAGCTAGAGGGTTGGACATCCTCTTGGATACCAAAATTTTAGATAAGATCATTTTATGAACTGTTGGAAAAGAGACTAGGCTACGTCAGTTGTTCAATAACCCAAACCAATATGTATTTGACAGATCATGACCAAACTTTTAGTCGGACCAGAGTTCTGTCGTCCCGGTCCTTAATGTACAAAACAAAGATGCAAATATAATTTAGAAGATCCAGTCCTTCAACTTGGACAACACGCTAGACTTTTCAGAGGTTTGACCCTTGGATTCAAGACTCTCCAAATAGCTCAGCTCGTGTTCCTCAACCTCGGCCAAACCTGTAGTCAAATCAGCCTCTTCAGGCTTAACGAACTTAGTTCTCTTGACGAGTTTCCAGCCAACGAACACGACAATGTTGAGAATGGCCATCAAGTAGTAAGTCAAAAAGTTCTCGACATCCCATTGACCCGGCATGAACACCGTGTAACCAAGAACACCAACCATCAACCCGGTCATGACGAAACCGAAGATGACAGTGTATGGCTGGAACCAAGAGGTGTAAGCGAAGCTGTGTCTGTTCAAACCCTGGGCATTGCAGGCACGCCAGAAGCAGAAGTAAGTGATACACATGAGGAAGTAGTTGAGGATCTGGGCACCGGTACACAAGTTGACGATCCAGTTCAAGACCTTGGCAGTGTTATCACCGAGTTGCAAAAGGGAAAGAAGGGAGAACAAGAAGGCGACACCAACACAGAAAACTGGGACACCGGCGGAGGTGCAGTATTGGAAGAACTTTGGAGCGTAACCTCTGATGGAGATGGAGTACAAAGCTCTGGATGCACAGTAGACATAAGAGTTACCAGCTGAGAAGGCAGAAGCAACACAGAGAGCATTGACAATGTGTGGGAAGACCTTGATACCCATGTTGGACATAGCGATGATGTATGGGGAATAAGAACCGTTAGAAGTGGAACCGGCAGAAGCGAGAGCTTCCAGTGTTGGATCGTTGTATGGGAGCAAGATACCAACGGACAAGGCACCAAAGATGTAGAAGACAGTCAATCTGTAAAACACAGTTCTGAAAGTACCGGCAAGGACTTTTCTTGTCTCCTGACCAGCTTCACCAGCGATCATGGAGAGGTATTCTGGACCAACAATGGTGAAACAAGCCTTGTTCAAAGCGGCCATGAAACCGTGGAATCTACCCATGGAGCCAGTGGTGATAGACATAGCAAGAACACCTGGGTCCTTCCAGTATCTGAAACCGAAAGCGTCATGCTGTGGGTTACCACCAACCATTGTGATGAAAGTGAAGAAGATCAAGGCAATAGCAAGGAAGACTTTACCAATGGTCAAGTAGAACTCGGACTCACCAAACCACTTAACAGCGAACAAGTTCAACATTGTGTAAATGAAGATCTGGAGACAGAAAGTAATAGCTGGGGAATAGTCATCTCTCCAATAGTGGATCATACCATTAACAGCAGTGATTTCGAATGGGATGTAAACAGCAGTCATGATGAAGTAGTTGTAACCAACAATGACCTCAAAAGCTTCATCAACACAACGGCCAGCCATTTGAATGAATGGTGAAGATACAGGGAGGTAACACACCATCTCACCAATGGAAGCGGTAACACAGAAGATAACACTCGTCCAGATGGAAAAAGCGAGGAAGAGACCCAATGGACCACCGTAAAGGAGACCAGTGGAGATGGTCACGAAGAGACCGGTACCGATGGAACCACCCATAGCGATGAGATGCAATGTACGTGCTGTAAGTGTACGTTTAGTTGTGTGGACAGTTCCCTTCTTGAAACTCGAGTTGTCAGAGGTTGAAGTGTTGGAAGAGGTGTCGAAACCTTTCTTCTCAATAGCAGTCTTCTCTGACTCCACGTCAGATGATTTGTTTTTGTTGAAGAAGTTCATATTGAGAAACCGAGAGAACTCTATAGGAAAGTATGTCAAGCGATGAGGTAGGATGTACTTGGTAGGGAATGAAATGAGGTCAAAATGAGTGAATAGGGAAGGATGAAAGACTTATAAGTTGAGGGGAAAAAGTGCAGAAGAGAATCTATTTAAACAAACAAAACGGTTATGCAAGATGTTAATAAAAAATTTTATTATAGTTTCGAGGATATCCGTAAAAAAGCTCAAAAGGGAAGTTCATCAGGGGACGCGCAGTGATGTAATCGCCGGTGTGCGTCTAACAATGCCGCAGCCGTAGCCTGGAGGGGCTCTCATCCACACGCAAAACCCACCAATAAAATTCCATATAACAAGTCCATAACAATATCAATGACTTCCTGAAGAGCGCATAGTCTCAGCGGTTTGCGTGGTGTCAAAAAAATCGCTGTTAAATGTGTTCTATGAATGTCAATTTTGACACATTCGCTTCTCCTGGCAGCTCCGCATACGAGATGAAAAAGTTTTTGCGAACGCGGTACGTGCAACACTGTAGAAGCCGTGGCTAAATGACGTCGTTTCTTCTTTTCAACGGTGTTTCCAAGGCTCAACATGGATCTCCGCCCTTGTTTTTATATTGTTTGCGTATTAGACAATTGAGCTGAACAGACATACTTAAGACACAAGGCGAGATCTCACTGTTTTAGTCTCCCGAACATTAACATACTATCAACGGGGCCAATAATTAGTAGTTTTCGAATGGATATAGGAAGATCTTCCCCAGAAACCAACTCCGCATCTTTTCTTTTTCCTCCTCGTGATGCAGAACAACTAAAACAGTCGCCATAATATTCAAAGCACAGCCTAAATGTTGTATAGAGCTAGGCTGCTGGAACAGCGCATTGTGCACTTGCAATACGCCGGAGTTGGGATTATAAAGCTGTAACATCTATGAGTTTCATATGAGCCAGGAGTCATCTTACACACGCGATCTAGCGTCTTCCCTACATCAACCCAGTGGATTCAATCCATAATTTCATACTTGCTATACTGTTACACGAGTAATTGTTCTATTAATCAGGCGAAGCGAAGCTTCTTTTTCTTCTTCACCGGTTCGGACGTAGACTTGCCATCTGTTGAATTTTCAGAAGCTGTGACTTCTCCATTTGACGTGTCCACGGTTTTGTCCTTGACAAGTATCGAACCAGAGATGATCTCATCTGGATTATAACCTTCAGAGTCGTTAGCATCTGAGCTTGTTCTTTTCTTGGAGTCAACTTCTTCTTCTTCCTCCTTCTTATCATCATTGTTATCGTCATCATTCTTATCATCACCATCACTATCACTATCACTGTCACTATCGCTGTCACTGTCACTATCACTGTCCTTATCGTCATCAGACTCAGCGTAAGTTGGAAGAAGTTTATCCTCTTCAGCTTGTTTTCTCAACTCTTCTTGTCTCTTAGCTTCTTCAATGATCCTTTTTTGTTCCAATTCTTGTTGTTTCTTCTTCAACTCTTCCAATTTTTCACGAGCATTTCTTGATCTTTCGGCAGTTTTTTCAATCTCTTCTGAAACGGTTGTTTGCAAATCTTGTAATTGATCAATGTTCTCACCAAGCATTATATTTAGGCGTTGAAGGTATGGAAGTTGAGCATCGGTGAATGAACCATTGGCAGCCAACAACAATTCATGATAGAACTTATGGAACTTTTGACCACTTGAAGCCAATGATCGAAGTTTATCATCTGTACTGCTTTCAGAAGATGAAGATGAAGATGTTGTAGATCTCTCAAGACCAGGAACCACGAGCGGGCCAGAGAAGATCTTACGTTCGGTCAGCACATTGACAATTTTGACAATCTTCTGTTGTACAGGTGGAGCCACCTTCTTGTACGCATTTCCCAAAGATGCAGGGAGAACTTTATAGAACGCATCAACGAGCTCAGTGCGCTTCTTACCACGAGCATTCTGAACAACGTCATTGGCAAGGTAAATGACGGCAAGTTTCTTGTGTGGTGGGGCTTGATACAGGTATTTCTCCCATTCGGCAGCGATACGGTCAGCATAACGGTGATGGAAGAGAATCCATGTAGAGGTGGACACAATGGAGTCCGGGGTCTCCTGAAGGGCGTTCAACTTAGCAATAAGGTTCTCGTTTGAATAGGACATGCTGATACAAAAAAATACAAGGATTCAGTGTCGAATTGACATATTTCGATCCTTAAGTTAAGCTCTTTGATCTGCTGGTTAAGTAATTCATGAATTGTACTTCGCGAATGATTGAGCGTGGTGTCCGGGTGTGTGATTACATAAGCAGAATGTCGGCAATAGGCGGTTAGTGTTTTTTTTTTTCTTTTTTGTTGCAAAGAGAAGAGGAGAGCCAGCCATTTGGGAAGCGCGCGGGGGAGGGAAAAGACGAGCCATATAAAAGTCTGTTTCTTCGGTATAGTTAAGAGGTTTGCTTACTGTTACTGGCAGCTCAGCAGTAAATAGATAACCTTCATTGTCCGTAAATTAAAAACACAGCTTCGCCTGTACAAAATGCGGGTCTGTGTGGCTGCCAACGCCGAGGAATAGTTTCACCTCCTTCGATAGCCGTTCTTGAATCTCCGAAAGAAAACATGCGGGAGAAAACCCTTCACGGCTTCTTCGTTACCCCAAATAGGGAATTGAAGTACCGTCGTTTTACCCCACATAACACCCAAACCAAGTATGCAGTCCAGAGAAGCCTTGAGTCCCCCATTGGAGCCGGAAGATCTCGCCCCACAGCTGCTCCGTAAGACATCAGAGGATACCCTCTCGTCCGCCGATGTGGCTCAAGAGCTTTCCACGTTGCAATCGGGTTCTTCCACGATGGTTGATACCGCTTTTGGCCGTTCCATCCACGAGTTCAACCACATCCGTACACTCCCTGTCACTTCTCCAGTCTTGAAAAGAGGTTTGTACGTGTTTGCCTCCGAGGATTCTCTCTTGCAGTATAAGACAAACAAGACGAACGAAGAGGCCGGTACCGGGTTCCCGCTGTTCAAGGCCATCCAGCCTAGTACTCTCACATTTAAGAAGAACATCCCCATCATGACGTTTTACAAGTACTCTGCCCCATCCAGGAAAATCACATATTGTCGTGCTTTTGCAAAGAACATGAGAGACCAATACGGTGTTACCAGATACACACTCAAGTTCTCTCCAAATGGTGTTGAGGAAGGTGATCCAGAGAACTTTGACGTCATCATCTTCGCCTGTACAAACGCCCCGGTGAATGACTGCTATTACAAAGGTGTTAAGCTCAGATGGATTGGTTCAACACTCTCTGAACCTGTCAAATCATTTAAACTTCTCGTGTTGAACAAGAACATCCCATCGCTCTGTGATAACATCGATCTCGCAAATCCATTGCCAAACTCAGAGGCAAATATTGATTTCTCAATGACAACTACCGATTTCCCACCTCTTGCACGTTTCTGTGAACACATGCCTGCTAATAAGCGTGGGTTGGTTCAAACTGCCGATATGAAGGTCATTGAAGCTTTTGATGGTGCTTCTAAAGACAGTGTCAACCACGTCCCAGAGAGTTCTTTGGTCACTGTGTGTATGGCTATGCTGTTGGAAGAACAGAGAAAGAACATGGGAAGCACTAAGAGTTATGACTCTACTATGTTCTCCTGATCTGTCATGCTGATGCATCCCAAATTAGAGACACTACATCCTATCTATAATTTTTCATCTCACGAAGTCATGGTTTTTATTTTTTTACTCATCAGTCTTTATACTGAAGCTTTTAATTCATTGTTTTCTTTAGTTATTGAATAAAACGTAGCTGTCGTGCAAAGGTACTACAGTCGAATAGAAGAGTCTCTATGTAAAACCGTCATTCATTCTTACATGCATGTGTGCTGTTATTTTTTTGCTCCTTGATTCATCCTTCCATCACTTCTCAGCGTATGTGATCTCACCATCCTTGTTGATACTGATACTGAACTCCAAATCATCATCTGTAGTCATATCCCAGAACTTATACAGCATCATAATGGAGAACAAGTTACACAAACTTCCAAAGAACAATCCATCAATGTAGTGCTTCACACCTTCACAAATCTGCCTTGACAATGCATATGTGAAGACTTGTCCAATAACGAAGGATAGCACAGCGAGCGCAATGACACCAAGGACCCATGGATTCTTAATAACCCAAAGGGCCAAGATGATCTGAGAAACAATGTAAACGAAGAGGAAGATGGCGTTCAACACATAAGCAACAACAAACAATCCTGTTGTATGGGCAGCATCCATCGTACCATTCTCGATCCAGTCGTTGAAAGTGATGATACCAATGATGAAGGTCAAAGCAAAAGCGATGAATGATGTGAGACGAATGAAGAGAAGTGATTTTCTCGTACCATCCTCCCAGAATCTAAATCCAAGGAATCCTGAGATCATCAAGGACCAACATGATGCTGATGCGAGAGCCAATTGTGCAGCAACGAAGTATGGATATGAATTTGAGCCTGGCGGACTGACACCGCAATCAACGACTAATGTGCAGATGATCAATGCAACGTTAATGTGATAATAGAACAACATCTCCAGTCGACCAATGGCGGTATACTTTGATCTGATGTTGTAGATGATGATAGCTAGGATCACCAGGGCACCGATGTTCACAAAGGCATTACCAATCTGGAAGATGATGGTGTTGGCCAGCTCGATGGATCTTGAATAGCACACGGGAAGAATTCCATTCTTGAGATGTGCGTGCTTGGTAGCCAGCGACGGCGTTATCACCTGGCAAAGGGGAAGTGCTGTGTGGTTGCAAAGCAGATCAAACTCTCCAAAACCCATGATAGTTGACTGCTTGGTTGAGGATCAACGCGTGTTCTTGGTCGTGTGGTATGCTGTGATGGGATTGAGATCACGAATCAAAAGATGAGGAAGCTTCACGCGAATGCGAAAGAAAAAACACACACAGTAAGGGGAAACTCCAAAAGATTTCACTTTAATTTGTCAGTGTGTTTCGTGGGATCAGTCTTTAGAGAGAAACAGAACGAAGAAACGCTTCGAAAAATTAACGGCTGCGTTGGCCTTCGGTTACGCGTGCTTCAATGTCTTTTTTAGGAGTTACAAACCGAAACGTAAACAGACCCGCGAATTACCGGTTTCAGATCAGCATTAGGGCATTTGCCATCCCAGATCACGTGAAAATATCCAGGGCTAGGGCTAAAAGTTCGCGAATAGGGGTGTCCAGGTGTTCTCGGGTGTGTGGCACTAACCAGTTTCGCGAAGCGCCAGCAACCCTCAAAGAGGTTAGAATCTTATGTAAGCCCACTGAAAATTTTGATTCTCTGGTGTCCGGGTGTCTGTCCAGCGACGCGCGGAGCTCGCGCACTGTACCGTTGAAATTTAACATCACCACGAACCTCCAACCAAGCACGGGCTATAGAGGAGACTTACTACGCACAATCATCAGTCACAATGGGTATGTGAAAGACGAAAAAGAGGTCCATGAGAGAGCGAGAGAGTACACATCACGAAACCATCATCCCTGAAAGTCCGACATGAGTTGAAGCCACAAGGACCCATCGCAAAATGTTCATTCAAAGTCGATCGACCAGCGTCAACAGCTATGAAGGTTTACAAGGAGTTTTTCATCATCACCATAGAGATAGTCACACGCTCTTTTTGACACTTCCAACAATATGATCATGAGCTTGAGACTAGCTTTATTCCATGGAGAGGAAGCCCTGTCAAAGGACTACGGAGTCATCACCTATGGAGCTCTTCCAAGGGCATACATCCACTCTGGCACCACCCACACCGTCACTATAATCACTATATGAATAATGACACTTCACAAGCTTTCGATGATCTTTAAACCGATTGTTTACACTGATTGTTACTCTCTCAAGACCAGACCCTAAACATCATCGAACCAAGTTTACTAACAAATTCCCCAGTTAACGTTCCAAAGACCAGAAAGACCTACTGTAAGGGTAAGGAGTGCCGTAAGCACACCCAGCACAAGGTTACTCAGTACAAGGCTGGTAAGGCTTCCCTTTTCGCTCAGGGTAAGCGTCGTTACGACCGTAAGCAGGCCGGTTACGGTGGTCAGACCAAGCCAGTCTTCCATAAGAAGGCTAAGACTACCAAGAAGGTTGTTTTGAGATTGGAGTGTGTTGTTTGCAAGACCAAGGCTCAGCTCGCTTTGAAGAGATGTAAGCACTTCGAGCTCGGTGGTGACAAGAAGCAGAAGGGTCAGGCTTTGCAGTTCTAAGTTGGTTATTATTGCCCTCAAATTACTGTACACTGCTGGTTTTCGTTTTGTTTTGTATGTCTCATAATGTAACGTATTACAGACTATGAAGTCGTTGTAGATAAATAAAAGACAAAATAAAATGGAGTATAAAGGCAGGAATCGAACCACGGCCCACACCTACGGCGCAGGCGGAGTTTCTCAAGGGGGGGAAAGTTTCAGAAAATCGAGATCGCGGGCGGGCGCGTTTCGCCTCTAAAATCAAAACAACGAATTCCTCTCTTCGGAATCTTCCAACTCGTTGTCAACTTTGTAAGCGCACCGACTCTGAATCTCTTCGGGACCAGCAAATCAGTGCTGTTTCACACATTCGATTGATTCAAACAGCGTTTTTTTCGTTTTGCAGGCCAAAAGAAAATAAGGAGTCAGTTCATTCCACGCTTCGACAAACCCTGACCATGTTCAATCAAGATCAATACTATCAGCAGCAGCAACAGCAGCAGCAGAACGGCCAAGGGTTCTCCCAGCCGCCGGCCCAGTTCTCGTCTAACTACATGAAGCAGCAGGGGTCCCACCAATCCTTGCAAGAGCAGTTATACCAGCAACAACAGCAGGAGTACTACCAACAACAGCTATATCAGCAACAGATCCAACAGCAGTACCAGCAGCAACAGCAGCAGCGGTACCACGCCGAGCAGCAGCAACAGCAGTTCTTGAACATGCAGAATACCATGCCCCCACCATCCAGCACCTCACCGGTAAAGATCCCAGCGACTCCACCACCACAGGCGGCGTACACGAACCAATATGCCTCTTCTCCAGGTCAACTGAGTAACTTCAGTCATCAACAACAGGTCCCACAGAGTCCTCAGTTCTACCAGCCACAGGTTCCAGCATCGCCAACACGTTCTGTTCGCAGCAATCAACTCACACCGGTGTTATCCAACACAAGTTCTTTGGCTTCCGCATCAAGAAACACACAGACTACAAACACAACTTTTGACAACACCAAGCTTGTACCAACGTTCAACTTGTCCAATGTGCAATCCAACACGGAGGCCAACTCGAGAGGCTCTAACTATGTTTATTTTGAGCGCAGACCTGAAACTTTTAAGAAAAGTACACAGGATAAAGCCGCTGCTGTGAAGTTACGTCTTGAGAACTATTACCAAATGAGTGTCTCTCACGCAGTGGAGAGAAATCAGAGACGTATCGATTTGGAACACAAGTTGGCCACGGAAGATGGCTCGGAGGAGAGAAAGAATAGACAGTTGCAAAGTCTTGGTCGTAAAGAATCACAGTTTTTGAGATTACGAAGAACGAGGTTGTCTTTGGAAGATTTTGAAACCGTCAAAGTCATTGGTAAAGGTGCTTTCGGTGAAGTCAGATTGGTACAGAAGAAAGACACAGGTAAGATCTATGCTATGAAGACGTTACTGAAATCTGAGATGTATAAGAAGGATCAGTTGGCGCACGTTAAAGCCGAGAGAGATGTGTTGGCTGGAAGTGATTCCCCATGGGTTGTTTCCCTTTATTATTCCTTCCAAGATGCTCAGTACTTATATTTGATCATGGAGTTCTTGCCAGGTGGTGATTTGATGACTATGTTGATTAGATGGCAAGTGTTCACCGAAGATATTACGAGATTCTATATGGCTGAATGTGTCTTGGCTATTGAGGCTATCCACAAGTTGGGATTCATCCATAGAGATATCAAACCGGATAATATCTTGATTGATATCCGTGGTCATATCAAACTCAGTGATTTCGGTTTATCCACCGGTTTCCACAAGACTCATGATTCCAACTATTACAAGAAGTTGTTGCAACAGGATGCGACCAAATTACAACAACCACAACCTTTGAACGAAGCTGGCTCGAGAAACACAATGATGGTTGATGCCATCCATATGACTTTGTCTAATAGACAACAGATCCAAACATGGAGAAAATCGAGAAGATTGATGGCTTATTCCACGGTTGGTACTCCAGATTACATTGCACCAGAGATCTTCATCCATCAAGGTTATGGACAAGAGTGTGATTGGTGGTCACTTGGTACTATCATGTTTGAGTGTCTTGTCGGTTGGCCACCATTCTGTTCTGAGACTCCACAGGAGACGTATCGTAAGATCTTGAACTTTCAAGAGACGTTACAATTCCCAGATGATATCCATTTGTCCCCTGAGGCTGAGAATTTGATTAGAAGATTGTTGACACATAGTGATCACAGATTGGGTAGACACGGTGGTGCAGCTGAGATTAAATCCCATCCGTTCTTTAAAGGTGTTGATTGGAACACAATTAGAGATGTTGATGCGCCATTCATTCCAAAATTGAAGAGTATCACAGACACAAGATTCTTCCCAACTGAGGAGTTGGAGAACGTTCCAGAGAACCCAGCTATTGCTAAGGCTGAGAGAGAGACTCAAATGAATAAGGGTAACACCGCTGGTGATTCTAAAGAGGACTTGCCATTCATTGGTTATACCTATTCCAGATTCGATTATCTCACGAGGAAGAATGCTTTGTGATGATTTATACAGCATTTTTTTTGTTAGAATGTACATTACTAGAAATTAAGATATACCGTAGATTAATCTCTCCGTGATTGAGAGAAAGCCCCCCGAGAGCTGTTCGCGGTCAAGTGTTTACATACAAAAATTTATAGACGAATCTCTTTGATTATCGCCATATACACAATTCCATACACACAATGCCACCTAAAAGTGAGTCACATCCAGTCTACATACACAAACGCAACAAAACTAACCCAATCAAAGAACCATTCAAACTTCCCAAATTCCCAAAGAAACTAACGCCAACGACAACACCAACGTCTCAACTTGACCTTGCCATCGATTATGAAGAACAAGGTGACCGATGGATCATCTCAGATTTATCCAAGACACTGAGAGCGTACCAGAAGGCGTATGAGACGTATCAATTAGCCGTTCAGGAGGATGGTGATGACGCTGATGCTTGGTATAATTACCTTCGGTTGATCTATCACGTCCATGAGACTTATAAGAGCGTTTTGGCAGTTGATCTTGATAACGTTGAAGGTTGCGTTGTTCATTTGATTGGACTCGAGGGGATCAAGAGGGAGTACGAACGGGTTGTTAGAGGCAAATTTGGTGGTTGGTTGAATTGGGAGTGTGCTTTCAATGAGGTTTTGATATCGTTGGAATTATTGGAAGATGGAGATCTTGATTGGGATGCTGGCTGTAAAGTCGTTGAAGAGAGTGTTGAGTTGATTAAGAGATTGTTGGAGTTTCAAGTTGGAGAGCTCAATTCTTTCATTAAGAGAAGTGAAGGTGTCGTTGATGAACCTGAATTAAATCAAGATGAAGGAAAGGAAGATGAGGAGTTTCAGATGTTTGAACAGATCACACCATCTTCGGTGTTGGAAAGTGTAACCACTGGTTATAAATTGGTCCAGGCCGCATTTGAATTCTGTGATACTAGAGATCAGATCAATGTTTTGTTTCAAGGTCTGAAACCGTTTATCCATGAGACTTTAACACCAATTGCAGAACTTATATTCTCCAAATTTGATCCTCAATTGAACCCAGAGGATATCAATGGGTTAAACGTTGGTGTCAATGAGATCTTAGAACTACGTCTTACGGAATGGTGTTTACAAGCACTGTTAATCACCGATTTTGAACAACTATTAACACATTGGAAATCTTATCCATATGAGATCACGTCTGAAACCAATTTGGCACAAGCAGACTCTTTAGAGAATTTCATGTCATTGGGTAATTATACATCTGCAGAGACATGGTTGATCATCAGTCACATTAACGCATCACTAAAAGCTGCACAAGAGAAGTTACAAATTGAGCTTAATGATCATAAGGCACGCCGAACTGCAGATGTGTCATGTAAAGTCTCCAAGATGGTGCAGGTGTTGATCAACAGGGCGGATAACGAGTTGGCACGGTCACAATTACAAGATTATGAACCTTCTGTGAAGAATGGCCTGGCATTACGCCAGAACGGTGTTAATCTGTTGAAGAACGGATTGAACTTGGCACAATCCAACGTTGGACTGCGTGAGACCGTTGGTAACAGACTCATCAGGGAGAAGCTACGCAGAGAGTGTATCGTGCGACTCGTTGTGCTTACGAAGGAGAGTGTTTCACAGGAGGATTTCACACGGAACCTCGGAGTGAAGTACTGGGAGAAGGAGGTTGCCGATCTGCACGACGTGGATGTCTATAGAAGTCTCCTGTGACAGGTGACAGTACATAGACAGATGACAATAGAAGGTTTTGTGGGGATAACGATCATGCCACTAATTTGAACCTATACCAGTAACAAAGTCCGAGATCGATCCCGGCTCGGCCGCGCCTCTCACCCATTGTAGCTGGGCAAACAACTAATGGACAATCATCACATATACAAAGAGACTACAACTAACACACAGAACAGTTGTAAAGACATAGGAAGACACCCCTGAAGTTAACCCCTTTCAAACACACTAAAACACGCTTAGAATCCATGTGGGACCTGCGAGCGTGGCCGAACCGGGGGCGAATCCCCACGGCCCACGGCCCACGGCCAAGTCGGCAAACAGGAGAGCACCTCCTATCTTTTTCCGGACGGTGATCAACGGAACCTTCTACTATTTTCTTTTATAAAAGTCATTTAAAAAGCACCTGTTTTTGCTTTGTTCTTCAGAGAAGTGTGTTAAAGCACTGATCTGAGATCATTTGTTATCCATACACAAATCGTTTATCAGAGCAAACGTCCCGTGCCTGATTTTCCCCGGATCGTTATAAGCGTGGTGAAACATCAAAGCAACAAGCAATCGACCAACCCCCACCCATCCATACGAGCCCAAAGACAAGGAGAAGACACCATGGCTGTACAACGGCATACCCGAAGCTCTACATCGTCGTCGGCACTTTCAGTGGCATCGCCGGGCTCGTTGAGCTCCTCTTCGTTATCGCTCGTTGCTTCCGCAAGATCCGCCGACTCGCAACCAACCACGTCCACGTCCATATCGTCAATGCCTTCCAACTTGGAGTGTCCTACGATATCATCCGTGTTGTCCTCGTCGAATGATGAGCCGGTATGGAGCACTTTACCTTCTGTTTCCGAGAAGAAGAAGGCGATCCAGCGGATGCACGATGAAGAAGATCAGAGAACCATGGATTACCTCGAATATCTCTACCCGCTTGCGCAGAGGCCGCCTCGTTACTCACAGGTTAAATCGTCTAGAAAGATCACTTTCCCGATCTATGAGCGTCCAGAAGATTCGGTGTTACCACCGTATTCCCCAGCGGTGTATCAGACTACGTTGGCTCTCCGGAAGTGTGAATGGCTTTCCCCATACGAGGCTTCTACGGTTAGGGGTTGGAAGAACGTTTTCATGGAGATCAACTCCACACAGTTGAACTTCTACTCGTTGGATAACATCCCTGTCGTTGCTAAAGTGAAGAAATCAAAGACGAAGAAACACTATGAGTTTACCCCATTGGAACACGATATCATCTTGACAGCAATCAACAGAAGTCCAAAAGAGTTTTTAACACCATCGAGACTCATCAAGTCTTACTCGTTACAGCATGCCAAATTTGGATTACCAATCGATTATAAGAAACGGAACTCTTGTCTCCGTTTACGTTGTGAAACTGAACAGTTCTTGGTACAATTTGCAACGTTGGACGATATGATCAAATGGTCAAACTATCTATCCATTGGTATTAACGTTGCACTTGATTTGGAAGTTCGTGAGATGCCAAATGACAGAATTGTTCCAAGGAGAAGACGTAATAGAAGACACAGACATCGTGCTTTCTCAGATACAGAGTTGATAAGACGTGAATTGGCTGAACCGAAACCTCCAAGAAGGGCAAGTTTCACTGGTGAAACTTCGGGCTTGAAGAATAAGATCTCTATGATCTTTGGACGTAAAAGATCTTCAACGGTGGATATTGAACAGATAAAGAAGGATTTCATGGAGAATGGCAACTCATCACCACAAATCCCCAGCATCACAATCACTGTCCCACCGGCAACAACACCTACTTCAACTCTTACAACAGTGACACAACAATCACATCATAGAACACGTCCACGTAATGACTCTGTAATGTCTACTGATATCTCCACGATCCGTGAAGTTGATGAAGATGGATCTGAAGAAGATGAAGAAGGCGAAGACATTCCAGATAATGAGATCCATTCCATTCGTGAACTGCATGATTCAGAAGATGAAGACGATATATCATCGGTACAAGATGCATTTGAACACTTCACAATGACAGGAACAGTACGTTATAATGATCAATCTAGTGAAATGAAATGGAGACCTGAACCAAAGAGGTATTCAAGAAGGAAATTTCTTAAGGATTCTTTACGTTGTATCAAACTCCTCTCAAATGATGATTCTTGGGTTGGTAAACGTGTTGTGAGATGTTCGACAAGAACTACAAGAAATGGTAAACAAGTACAGGTTAACAAGTTTGTTGAAGAGTGTACCGTTGGTTTACAAGGATTGATTCCGACTTGTATGTGATATGATATTCATGAGTTTTTGTTTATTCTAGAAGTTTGCATTTCCGATGTTACCATATGTTGAATGATTTTTTGCTTTCATATACACATTTACTTATCAACTTATAATCTAGCCCTAATCTTTAACCCCACACCGACGCGCGGCCGCGCCCTAGCTGGTCCGAAAACACCCGAACACCACAAATTGATCCGAACGATCCCGCAGAAATTTTCACCAAAACTTCATCCTTGTTAACCATCACAATAAGCCGTTTTTGAAGTTCCCTCAACATCAATATTACATCGCCCGGACCCCCTCCTTTGGGCGTTTACTAGTGACCGTTTCCAATTTCAAATGTGGGAGCGGAGCACGAGTTCATTGGAATTGGCGAAGGGGTTTGGAGCGTAGATAAATTGAACGTTGCTGGGCGCCCGGTGTTGATGTCATTTCATGAGACATTGGGAATCAGTTGTTTCGACATTCTTCTGTTTATACCATAGCTGATTCTTCGGGATCGAATTGATAGAACTTCTTTGATCAAAAAATATTGTAGATTCATGTTCTTTGTACTAACATGCGGAATGTTGCGCTGTAAAAAAACACCACAATGCATCTACCCAGGATCGAACTGGGCTTCCTAAATTCCCATGGCGCAGTGGTCAAAAAGATGTTCGTGCTCATATGCAAGGCGCGTGTTATTGTAGATCTCTTTGTACGTGTGGGCCTCACCGTTCCATGTGGTTGAACGGATTTGAACAGTTGAAATGTAATTTAACATTCCTGATGGAAAGTCTTGGCGTCTTAAGTGTTGAAGCAATCAACTATGAGTTAAAGTCACATATATATATATATACAAGCCATTATCGCAAAGAACCGCTGATTTCTTTGGCCCCCCGGCTGCTGCAGAAATCATGTAGGTACACAGCTAGGATCGAAGGGCCCAGACCGGGCTATTACCAACCCGTCTCAAACCCGATAAGATTTAAGCTGTGTGGGGATAGAAAGGGTTATGTGCCGATGAGCATCGTGTGTGTCTTTTTAGTATGTATACGTGCGTTGGTCAAATGTGGGGACCCGTCTTCTTCTGCTGCTTGACAATCATTCCCCACTAAACTTGTCACACTTATAGAGAGAGAGAGTTATTAAACAAGGTAATGTGTGGTACCTGATTTGCGACGCGTTTGTGATGGCAGCCGAAGATGATTCGTTTTTTGGGGGGACCTCTATAACGGGGGCCTTGCTCATGGTAATGCCTCGGTGTATAGACATAACCACCCTCCATACCCCCGATATATATCATTAATCCTTGTGCGGTGTGTTTGTTAACCATCTGTGTACACCGTCGACGTCGAGTGCTATTATTAGGAGGGTGTTCACACCCGGGCCACTCGACGACGACCGTCGGTTCGCTTGTAAATATAGAAATAGAGATTTAAAAGCGAGAGAATAGGGATTTAGTCAGTATTTACAGTGTGGCAGTAAGCAAAAAAAACCCCTACCAACATGACATGAGATCACCCGGAGGGCCAATCATGAGCGCGCGTTCGGCTCCTTTGTGTGTGCCAACTCCCAGCTTGAGCGCCATGTCGTCACCTTTTCGTGAAGATGCCTCCACGCGCAGCAAGCGCGCGTGCGCTCCCTCAATACAAAACAAAATTTATATTTACCTTTTTTTTTGAGGAATCTCTTTGCCTTCCCCTGCACCCACCCAGAACGAAGCAAAACAACAGCATTTCATAATGGCTGCCGTGGACGTCGTCGCTACACTCGAGGACCCCGCCACGCTGGCCGCCCTACTCCAGGATCCCGCCCAGTTGGAGGTGTTCCGCCAGGGCTGTCTCTCCCAACTCACAAGCCAACGCGAGAAGATCTGCCAACTCCAAGACCAGTATTCCCAGAACAAGCGCTCCCTCGTTGAGATCAGAGACCTGTTGATCCAAGTCGCAGACGGTGAGTTCCCGCTCTCGACACAGCTCGAACTCCGCACAGATGTTGACCCGGAAATCACTCAAGTCCAGGACGCCTTCAACAAGCTCCTCGGTGTCATCAGCAAATATGCCGACCAAGTGATGAAGATCGCCACAGAGGTTGCCAATGGTGAGCTCGGTGGACAGGTCGAGGCCACTGGCACGAAAGGCCGCTGGAAAGTACTCAGTGACACTTTAAACACCATGGCGCTTAATCTCACGGAACAGGTGAGAGAGATTGCAGACGTTGTTCGAGCCGTTGCCGATGGTGACCTCTCCAAGAAGATAAACGTCCATGCCCAAGGCGAGATTTTGGCTTTGCAGAACGTTATCAACACCATGGTGGAACAACTTAAGACGTTTGCCTTCGAGGTCACCAGGGTGTCAAGAGAAACAGGTGTCGAAGGACAACTTGGTGGACAGGCCGTTGTCGCAGGTGCAGAAGGTATTTGGAAAGAACTTACCGATAACGTCAATGCCATGGCTTCTAATCTGACTAATCAGGTGAGAAACATCGCTAATGTTACAACTGCTGTTGCTAGAGGTGATTTATCCAAGAAAGTGACCGCTGATTGTAAAGGTGAGATTTTGGAATTGAAGATCACCATTAACCAAATGGTGGAATCCCTTCAAACTTTTGCCATGGAAGTAACAAGTTTGGCCACTGATGTCGGTATCAAAGGTATCCTTGGTGGTCAAGCCGTTGTAAATGGTGTGGAAGGTGCTTGGAAAGATTTGACCGATAAGGTCAATGCCATGGCTACAAACTTGACTAATCAGGTGAGATCTATCGCCACGGTTACTACAGCGGTTGCCCATGGTGATTTGTCCCAGAAAATTCATGTTAAAGCCCAAGGTGAAATTTTGGAATTGAAGGATACAATCAATAAGATGGTTGACTCCTTGCAAGTTTTCGTCTCTGAAGTGACGAGGGTGGCAAAAGATGTCGGTGTCGAAGGTAAACTTGGTGTCCAGGCCCAAGTCTCCGATGTTGATGGGTTATGGAAGGAAATTATCACTAATGTTAACGTTATGGCTGCTAATTTGACCTCACAGGTGAGAGCATTTGCGCAGATTACGGCTGCTGCCACTGATGGTGATTTCACCAAATTCATTACCGTCGAAGCCTCTGGTGAAATGGACACATTGAAGACGAAGATTAACCAGATGGTGTTCAACTTGAGAGAATCGATTAAGAGAAATACCGCAGCTAGGGAAGCTGCCGAATTGGCAAACAGTGCTAAGTCTGAATTCTTGGGTATTTTCTCGCATGAATTGAGAACACCATTCAATGGTATCTTGAATTACACACAGTTGACTTTGGATACAGAATTAACACAATACCAAAGAGAGATGCTCTCGACGGTACATAATTTGGCAAACTCTTTGCTTACAATCATCGATGATATCTTGGATATTTCCAAGATTGAAGCCAACAGAATGACAATTGAGGAGGCAGATTTCTCTCTTAGAGGCACGGTATTTGGCGCTTTGAAGACATTGGCTGTGAAATCTATCGAGAAGCCATTGGAGTTGGTTTATGAAGTTGATAACTCTTTCCCAGATTCTCTTGTCGGTGATTCTTTCAGATTAAGACAAGTCATTTTGAACTTGGTTGGTAATGCTATCAAATTCACCTCAAAAGGACATGTCAAGCTTAAAGTGAGGAAAGCTACTACAACGTTGGATCAAACCATTGCTAGTACGGTCCAAGATAGTAATTATGTTATCGGTCCTGCAGATTTGAACATCCGTCCACAGGATAAGAAGAACCCATTGATGCTTGAATTCTGTGTTAGTGACACAGGTATCGGTATCGCACAGGATAAGCTCGATCTCATTTTCGAAACATTTACACAAGCAGATGGTTCCACTACACGAAAGTTTGGTGGTACAGGTTTGGGACTCTCGATTTCTAAGAAATTGATCCATTTGATGGGTGGTGAGATTTGGGTCACATCGAAGTATAGAGAAGGTTCCCAATTCTATTTCACGATAAGTGTTACACCTGCTAAGGAGAGTCCAGCTAAGAGGGATGAGAGATTATTGACTTTCAACTTGCATCAAATATTGTTCATATCTACTTCACATACTAGAGAGGAGACTGAGAAGATCAAACAGGATTTGCTTGAGTTGAACTTAAGACCAACGGTGATTTATAATGTTGAAGAGGTGAAACTGTTGGAACAGAGCAAATTTGATGTTATCATCATTGATAGTTTGGAGACGTCAAAGTATCTTCGGGAGTTGTCCGAAGTGAAGTACATTCCATTTGTACTCCTCAACCACAAGATTCCAAAGCTTAATATGAAGGTTTGTCTCGATTTGGGTATTCAGTCACATGGTAATACCCCTTGTTCTTTGATGGATCTTGCCGGTTACTTGAATCCGGCTTTGGAGTCTCGTATTGTCCCATCCGATGATAACACACCACAGAAGTACCATATCTTGCTTGCTGAGGATAACCTTGTCAACCAGAAGCTTGCTGTACGTATATTGGAGAAGTATGGTCACGAGGTTGTTGTCGTTCAGAACGGTCAAGAGGCCATCGAAGAGGTGAAGAAGTGCAAGTATGACGTTGTGTTGATGGATGTCCAGATGCCAATCATGGGTGGTTTCGAAGCTACAGAGAAGATCCGTAAGTGGGAGAAAGAGGTGAATCCAATGAACCCAATCAGTGCTCGTGTTCCAATTATCGCACTTACTGCCCACGCTATGCTCGGTGACAGAGAAAGATGTCTTCAACATCATATGGACGAGTATATCTCGAAACCACTGAAGCCTAATTTGTTGATCCAAACCATCGCCAAGACGGTACACCACTTGAACAAGCTTAAGGAGCTCAGTGCGGAGAACCCGAGGGTGCAGGCACTCATTCCCAAGGACTAGAGACACACGAGGTATGACTAAATTGATATGATTGTTTTTTTATAAAGAACGCTTGTTTGTAGTTCGACCGTCTATAAGCGACCCGGATTCGAATCTGCGCGACAGCTTTTGTTTTTTTTTTTGATAATCAGGTTCGCTTTTGTGCGAGCGCCTTCGGGTCGCTGACTGGGCCGACGGCTCCTCCCGGTTGGTTGCCGCCGGCTTATCAGAGAGAGTAGCTTTTGCAATCAACAACAACAAGCCAACAAAGAATTCCAGCTACGGCGAACAGCTTGTATAAAAGTGGACCATCCCTTTCTGTTCGATCATTTTTAGTGTGAACACGGCCTTTTCGAGTACTGTTTTCTATTTCCAATATGAGCTCACATAAAGCTTCAACAACGGGACATCTCCCGCGTGCAAGACAAGCTTGTGTCACTTGTCGTCGTCAAAAGACAAGATGTTACCCATCTCCGAACTCTGTGTCATGTCTTCGGTGTATGTCGCTGTCCAAAGAGTGCTCTTTCTTGACCGAAGGTACCCCTTTCAAGACCGATCAAGATACCATCAACAGAAAACGGAAGCTCGATGACGATATGGAGATGGCCCAACCGACCATGGAAGGTTCAGAGTCCTTCAAGGCATTGCAGGACAATGTCAAGAGGATCTTGAGCATTGTTCAAAGACAACACGGTATCCAGTCGTCGATGCTCGATGACTTGGATGCTACTTCGAAATCATTACCTCCAGCAGAGACATCCCCTTTCAGCTTGATCTCTAAATCTGTCTCATATCAATCAACGCCAATTACCATTTCACATCTCTTCTCCCCGGCACCGGTCTTCACTGTCAGTGAACCACCAAACGTGCTGTCGCTAGGCATTGTCACCTACGATGAGGCCATCTATAACGTCAACAAGTTCAAAGAATGCTACGGCCGTTGGATCTCGTTACCACCGGTGTCTGCCGAAAAAATCATCGAATCCATCAAGAGCTCATCCCCAATGCTTTTAACGGCAATTTGTCTCACCTCCATGAGATACCAAATCACTGGTGTCAACTATGACACTTATCAACATCTCATCAGACAACTCCGTATTGAGTTATATGAGGGACTTTACAAGTCTCCGCAAAACCTCGATTTCCTTAAAGCATTGGTGATATTGGCTGTTTATGGATATTCCCTCACCACTCCGGACTTCATTGTTGATCCTTGGTTCTTGAGTGGTATTGCCGTTAAGCAATTCATTACACTGGATATGAATAACGATTTCCTCTCAGCGACAAACTCTGTAAATGGTGGTACATTTGACGTTGAAGCGGAGAAGTTATCCAATTTCCGTATTTGGAACCATATGTGTCTCGTTCACCTTTGTAATTGTGTCTTCTCAGGGAGAATGTGTGTCTTGGATGAAATAAGATTGGATCAGGCAAGACGAAGCTTAGATTTGACACAAGCTACAAATTTCGATGGAAGAATGATCAGCGAGATCTCATTGCAATTGTTGTTGTATAACTTTATCCAAGCTGGAAGTGCAGTTGATTTCCAAACATTCGAAGAAGATTTGAAACTTTGGTATGATCAATGGAACTACTTGTTCAAGCAACCGAACTTACAATTTGTGGAGTTTGGTTATCATTATGTCTATGTGGTTGCCTTCTATCATTTGAAACTTGGTGCCGTCAACATCTTGGATTCTGAGACGAGAGATATCACACAGAAACACATCGATGATCCAGATGTGTTGAACAAGATGCTTTACCACTGTTTGAAAGTGCTAAACCATATCATTGGGTTGAATGACGATCTTTACTTCAAGTGCTTATCCGATCAGATCCATATCTGCACTTTCTACATCTCGATTGTTTTCTTGAAGGTGATTGTTTGGTGTAAACTCTACAACACCACTTATGATATCCATGAACTCTTGAACTTTGTGAAGAAAGTTGAGACCATCAAGCAAAAGTTTGAGGCCATGTCCTCGTTAAGCGATGACCTACCATATAGATTCGCGCAGGGTCTCCATGAGATGATTGATCAGGTTGTTCCAGAGATCCAATCTCATGTTCATTAATGAGTCCTCAAAAGTGTTTGTCCATATTCTGTTTTTTTTTGGATTCAAGTTATTTTGTCTACGACTTTCCTGTAGCTTTAAATCATTATGAATTCACAGATATAAAACGGCCCGTGACACCAAAAGACTTACAACCCCGATCGACAGCTCCACTGAGATGTGTGTATGTATAGAGTGCGAGATAATATGAGAGAATGGGTTGAAGCTTTTGAAATGTGATTGTCACGTTTGGTGTCATACATGTGTTATGGGAGAGGGGGTGTGATGAATGAGGATATGACTGTGTGTATGTATGTGTGTGTGTTCTTTTTGTTTCATGAATGTTTATCGACAACGTGGTGTCGTTTGATATTTCAGAATTTTGAACGAGTTTACTTCTTGGCATCCTTGATACCGAGAACGGCTCTACCCAAGTAGTAGGTGTTGACGGCGTTGACAGACCAGAACAAAGCCCAGAATGGGTAGACGTAGAACTTGGATCTTGGGTGTCTCATCCACAATGGCTTGGTGGAGGACTGGTAAAGCTTCTGCAACTCAATAACGTGGTTGGCCACTGCAAGGACATGGTGTTAGTACGATGAACTTGACCTTGAAGTGCTCTTTTTCATGAAGTTGTTGATCGAGACATCGAAGTGAAGACGCGTGGTCGATACAGCCCATCGGTGGGGCCAAAATCCACGCTTTTTTTCGTTCGATATGGATGAACAGCCTCTCAAAGACTAAAGAAACAGCATTTGTGGGGCAAACATACTTTTTAAAAGTTTGTGTTGTGTGGTTATTTGACAAAGACTGCGTGCTCGTTTAGGCTGAACGTCTGTTTTCAAAATTGTAAGCTCACTTTTTCGAAAGCGCGAAATCTGGCGGCCCAATCAAACGGCGGGAAAAACCGGTGCTCGGGGCTGCATAACCACGTGGCATAAAATGTCGCGTCGCGCTCAGTACTCGCTATGCACACTAGCCACACAGCATGATCACTAGCCACATCACATGCACCGCCACAGTAACAATCTGGGGCAGATTAGCCCGGCTTCGAGAAACAAAAAAGATCTCCCGGAGACGGCCAACTTGTACAACTTCACCGAAACAATGTAACGAGAGATCAGATATAAGCAATGGCCTTCAAGGTGAGTGCTGCAATGTTTATATTGATTGATTCGCCGCAACTAACATTTGTATAAAGCGTCTGATTAGATTCATCGCTACAGATGGAAAGACCTACTTTGGAGACGCAATTCTTTCCGGTGGTGTAACGGATCCAAGACTTGTCACCCAGGCACACAGAATCAGTGGTGATGTCTTTGGAGAGCACGAGGTCACAACAGACGTTCTCAATGTCAAACAGTTATTGTCTCCTCTGGGCCCAGCTGAGATCCACACTGTCCGTATGATTGGAATGAACTACAAGAAACATTGTAAAGAGATCCAACTCGCCATTCCAGAATGGCCATGTCTTTTTTACAAGCCTTCATCTGCTATCAACGGTCCCTCATCCGATATTGTTGTGCCTAAAGCTGCACAGATCGAAGACATCAAGGTCGATTACGAATCTGAGCTCGTGGTGGTGATCGGTAAGCCGGCCAAGGACGTGAGTGAAGAAGACGCATTGGATTACGTCCTGGGTTATTCTGTTGGTAACGACGTTTCACAGAGAACATGGCAAATGGAGCGTGGTGGATCACAATTCAATGTCGGTAAGATGTTTGACACTTGGGCACCTTTTGGACCTTGTATCGTCTCAAGTTCTATTATCAAAGATCCAAACACTTTGAACATCGGTTCTATTATCAATGGCGAACAGAGACAGAAGAGTAACACCGATGACGCTATCTTCTCAGTTAAGCGTCTTGTTAGCCATATGTCTCTGGGTACTACGCTCCAACCCGGTGACTTGATCTTCACAGGTACCCCAGAAGGTGTCGGTACAGGTATGACTCCTCCATCTTGGTTGAGACATGGCGATGTTGTGAAGTGCTACATTGAGGAAATTGGCTCCATTGAGAACAAGATCCATTTTGACTGAATGTATATACAAACTCAATAAGAATCCGAGTCCTCGTCATCCTCAAGAACTAGTCTGCGATTACGATTTCGCACCATAGGTCTATCATCATCACTTGAAAGCTCGTCCTGGTCGATTTCACTGTCCGTTAAAATCAATGCCGGGGCATTTAAGACTTGGCTCACCGCAGGCGAGTGATTGTCATCATCCTCTTCAAAGCCTCCCCAGACGGAGTAGTCACTGTGTGAAGGGCTTGTACCTACTTCAGCAGCACCAGCACCAGCACCTACATCCGTCTCTTGATCTTCCCAAGGTTCCATCTCATACGGTGTGAAGTGGGGCACAAAGTCTCTAGCTGGAGATGAATCAGCAGAGGAAAGGCCATCGTCGTAATTGTATTCTTCAATCTCCTCAATCTCACGATCATCCAAGAAGTCATCGTCACCACTGTCGGCTTCATCAAATGATTCCGGATATCTACCGTGGTACCTTTCACCTTCCGGTGAAGTACGATAAGGCTCATATTCATAGCCGCTTTCAGATCCACTATGCATGTCGTCGTACTCGTCATATCGCTGTAATCTTGCGCCCCTTACTCTAGCATGACAGTTGGGACAAGTATCACCTTCAATCTCCCAATGGCAATTACTGCATCGCTGAACACCATCTTCATCATCGACGAGTGCCATTCCTTGGTTCTTGAATATTTGATTGAACAGATTGTTTCGTTGTAAATCTTTCTTATAAAATTGAACCTTCATGTTTCGTTCCCGTTCAATGTCTGGAGGCGTATACGTAAGCAATGAAATGGTGGTGTTGTAAAGAGACGTGGCAAGGTCCTGGAGGGCAACATTCAAGTATGGCGACTCCTCCACGGTTCCACGACATGCTGGACATGTGTCATGTTCGTTAAGCCAACTGCAAAGGCACTGTGCCGTGGTGTTAGTAACGAGATGAGCTGGTGGGGAGACGGCGCGTGGTTAGTACATACCTCGTAGCAAAAGTTGTGGCCACAGCGTGTCATGAACGGGACAAACATGTGCTCCTGGCAAATTGGGCACACTGTGTTCTCCACTAGGCTATGGATGAGGTGCTTTGTAAGCGTGGAGTCCTGGGATTTTGTGGTGGTTAGCGTTGTAAATCATGTGGTAGGCACGTTGATTGTACTCACTGCCTCCTTGAGCGTTTTTTCAATCGAGATAAAAGGCCTCTCTTCTGCAGAGTGGTTCTCTGGCTGTCCGGGAGAGCTATTGGCCATGATTTCGGTAGAAGTTTTGGGTGGTTTACTTAGTGGTGATGGTAGATGATTCTCATAAGCGTGGGATCAGCTATCACATAGCCAAAATTTCCCCCTAAGCTGAAGGATCGCGAATGTATGGCATCGGGCCGCAACTGATCAGGGTTCCACTTTATAATCTCTACAACTCTCTTAAAATTAGTCTATGCAGTCGTATTAAAGGTACCGATGTTATCTCGGCAATGCAGTATGTGTGTGTGTGGTATGTACAGGCACTTGTAGTAGTAAGAGCGTCACGAAATCATCAAAATCAATAAACATATCATCACAAAAGGTCATAAGTCTCTTCAACTCTTCTTTCTCTCCAGAGTGTCAATCAACCAGTCATCCAAGAACTTCATTGTCTCTTTCAACGTGTCATGTGTGGAGATCCTTTGCTTGGACCACTTGACACTCACAGCGTGGATGGAGGCATTCAAGCTCTTCACTGCCTTAGTATCGTTCGTCACTTTACCCAACAGCTTCTGAGTTTTTTTCAAAGACACAAAGAACTCGTGAGAGATGATTAATTCTTCATCTTGAACCACATGGTCAATCAAAGCAGAAACCATAGAAGGCGTACCGTTATAAGCCAAAGCCCTCAGAGCAGTAGCATACAACATGATGGTTCTCTTATCAACTCTGTAATTCTCCGAGGTTCTCGCCTTGGCAACCAGTTCAAGGGCCAAGCTGTGATTCTGCAACTCCATGGATAATAAAGCCAACTCGTTGAAATGCTGGACATACAATCTATCACCAAACTTCAGGACAAACTGACGGATCATACCGGTAGTCGTAGTTCTATCGACACCAGTTCTCTTTGAATGTCTCACCTCTTTCTTCAACAATGACATCTCAACATCGACAGGGACGTTGATGTGAAGCTCATGGATGAGTTTGTACATTTTCATGTCCTCCGGAGAATCAAGTTTGATAAGTCCGTCCAGCACTTTCTTGAGCATTGGGATTGGTGGACGAATACCGGCTCTCAACAGTTCATTAACATAAAATAACAATCCACGAGAATCTTTGGCATTTATAAGCATGTTAATCTTATGGAAACGTTCTGTGAAGAGGGAAGATGGATGTGGACGGTAGTGTGGACCGTCTTTGTGGGGTCTGCTTTCTTCGAGATCAATAAGTGCATCTTGTGCCCATGGAAGAACTGACTTGTTGGCCCTGAGGAAATGTGAGAACTTACTGATGATTACATCGGATTGTTCTGGAGCACAGAGGATGTATGCTCTTGAAAGCCCAAGTAAGTAGGCTTTGGAAAGTGTAGCGTCATACTGTCTCTTGGTGAGTTTCATGTAATGCAGGATACCAGAAATCATCTTGCTTCTAGCAAGATTCATCATGACTCTGACATGAATGTGGGACTCCTCTTTGATCTCCAGCTTGTGTAACAAGGTCAAGTACTTGGCGGAATCGTGAACGGTCATGCGCTTGTAGAAGATGTCATAAAAATAGTTCATGAGTCTAATGATCAGATCTCGATCGTTGAGGCTCTGTGCCATGTGTTCAACACTTGTTAAAGCCTCTTCAACATCCTCATTAATCAATTGATTTAGGAAATGAGCAACTTTGACCTCGTCATGATCAGCGGCTTTTTGACTTCTCAAATACTCAGAAAGCTGGGACATGTCTCTAGCAGAAGCACCATTCAAAAACCCAGTGACCAAGAGACCGTAAACTCTCGGGCTCACTGGAACTTTCGGGTTGTTCTTGATCAAGTCCAAGACAAACCTCACTGTTGGGAATGTAGAAACTCTATTTGCAACCTTGAGGAAGATGTACAATGTGTCTTTGTCCATTGGGTAATCAGAGAAAACCATCTGATAGAGCAGTTGTTTGGCAAACTCTGTGTCGGTTCTGAGAAAGACAGACAATGCAAGGTTGCAATCGTATGCTTCAATCTTCGGCTGCTGAATGTAATTGGTGAAGAGTTTTTCAAATAGTGTGAAATCCTTGAGATTAAATGTTGACTCAAGTGCAGCATGTAAAAGCTCGTAGCTTTCGTTGAATTTTGTTGGGAACAAGTGGTACAGTCTAATGACATCTCTATGGAGACCAAGTTTGAGTAGCTCTCCAACAATGGCACAAAGCTCTTCTGATGTGAGTCTCTCTTTCAAAAATGCAGCTTTATCAAACATTTTGAACATGGCCTCGAAGTTGTTGTGTTGAATGAATTTTTGGCATCTCTTGAATGACGTAGATCCGTGGATGAGTGTGCGAGTCTCTGGCTCGGTGATATGTGTCGTTTCCTCAACAACACTTGTTGCCTCATCCGGGACAGTCACTTCCTTATGTACAATTGTGGGAATGATGCCGGGTATTACTGTGTAACTCTCACTAATGACCGAAGTGGAAGATATCGGTCTTGCGTTGACTCTGGAGCGGGAGGTTTGCCGTACCGATATTCTCTGGTTCCCTGGTAGCACTGTGGGCAGCACACGATGTCGAAGTCCCAGCTTGTGTAGCGTGCCGAGGGTGGGCGTACAGCGTCGCATTCTTCAGCCAAAGAAGTGTTGTGTATGTATCTTTGCGTTGTCGTTGGCTGGGCGAAGGCGGGAACAATGCTCCTCGGGAGGTAAAACGTATAGTTGAAAAGTGCAGATATTCGTTCAGTATCTGGAAGTCGATGTAACCATAATACGAAATATGGGGTCAGGTCAGTTCTGGTGTGTACAGTGAGAGTCTCAAAAAGTTCGATGTGGGCCGACAGACAGATACCGATTTGAGCTAATACCGTTGTTGGCTCACTTTCTTGCAAAGGATCTTTGTGTGCCGTATAAAAGTGAAAGCAGCAGCTTAGAGCTGGCTGTTGGTGTTGTTTGCTGTAGGGAAAATCGAGCGAAAGAAACTTGGAAGTTGAGCCCCTCGATGATCCGATGGGTTTCTGCTGGTGAAGTTAACCATACAACTTTTTTCAGCCGCCCGAAAGGGTAAATTCCGGAAGCGATCGCGCGCACGCTCGTAACCCCCTCGGAAGTCGATCGGCCTATCAGGCGTAGGGAGTTTATAAGGCTATCTTCGCCGTTGTTAAATGTTATTTAAACAAGTGAAGAAGTGTATAGAAAGTGACGTTGACCTAATGAGGGGGACACAGTATGGCTCTGGCTATGAAAAAGAACGGGAAAATAGCTCTGAATATTAAACAACGCGACACTGACGCGATGACGCGTACATGAAAACACGAAGGCGAATTTTGTCAACACTGCGGCTCTTTATAGCTGGAGAACAGCAAAGATGGCCGCCTTCAAGTCTGTGACTCAGATCACGGACCCGCTCGACTTCCAGACAACCAATGTGCCCAAGCTCTACGAGCTTGACTCGTTGCTCCGTTGCCATATCTGTAAGGAGTATATGGTTGCGCCAATGCTAACCAGTTGCGGTCATAGTTACTGTTCGATGTGCATCAGAAAATACTTGATCCACACACCCAAGTGCCCGATTTGTGCTAAAGAGCTCAGGGAATCTCATCTGAGTCGAAACATCTTGCTCGAACAGGTGGTTTTATCCTTTAAAGACCTACGATCTGATCTTTTGAAGGCACTAACCATATCCAAGCCAAAAGAAGTTAAACGTACACGCACAGAGAGCCGAGAGAACAATAAGGATAGTGAAATCATTGATGTCGATGAGCTAGGGGAAATTTCTGATTTTGATGAGGATTTGCAGATTGTTGAAGAACATACACATAAGAGGAAAGTTCCCTCATCGGAACGAGGCATCGACAAGCTCTTCAAAAAGATCAAAAGTGACCCGAAGCCATCTAAGGTACCCACTGGAACCTGTCCTGTTTGTCAAAAGGATCTCCCACTAAGATTTCTCCAATCCTCACACATCGATCTGTGTCTCGCTGGCGAAGAAGACCCAGCTGCTCTGGAGTTCTTATCCTCGTCGTCCCGTTCGTCAGTTGAACCACCATCCCGACCAGCATCTGCCCCAAACATTTTGCAAGTTAAAGAACCTAAGCAGACGTACCAGAAACTCACAAAGCTTGACTTCTCATCACTATCAAACTCTGCACTCAAGGCAAAGCTAGCACAGCTTGAACTTCCCGTTACCGGCAGTCGTCATCAACTTGAATCCCGCTTCAACGAATACCTCATCTTATGGAATGCTAATTGTGATTCTATCCAACCTAAAAACCCAAAAGTACTCAGGAAGCAACTTGCACAATGGGAGAGCTCTCTACAATTCAAGACAAAGAGTGATAAACAGTTGGACAAAGAAGGTTGGAGGGATCTCGTTGCACAAGCCCGGAGTAGTCTCAAGAAGAAGAGCGCAGATGATAACAAGGAGTCGGTACAGACTGATCAACCGGATGTTGGAGACAATAAGCTAGAAGAGAAGTCTGATCCATCACCAAGCGATGTCATTGAGATTGAATCATCTCTGGAGGTTTCACAGAGACCTATTTCGACAAATCATCCACCGGATCCCCCAAAACAGGAAGAGACAGCTGCATCATCCCAACCAGAGGAGCGGTTCTTCGAAGGGTAACAAATACTACGTAGCGTATTCATATTGCATTAATGAAAGCATCATCTAACGAATGAATGATATTAGCTCAGATAGTACAAGTATACGGCATGTTCATATTCACAAGAGAGAAGCACCGATCTTCTCAGCAACCTTCTCCTCCAAATCCTTCTCATCAACAACATAGGACTTGGTTTCTACCTTGACGATATCACCTTCTTCAATGGTGGTCTCAGCTTCGACAACCACGGCAGGGGTCTCTATAGACTCAGCAATTAGTGTGGACTCAATTTCGGCATCATAGAAAGGTGGTTCCTTCGGAGCGAATAATTCACCATCACATAACTCATCCAAAAACTGAGTGATTGCAAGGAATCTCTCTCTTGGAACATTATTGTAAGTCCAGAAAAGACCGTAAGCCAGAGTCAAGAAAAAGGCAGCGACATAATAATTAGTGTATCTCACTCTGATGTTCTCTGGAATCTTGTAAACGTTCACAGTGGAAGCGGCAGAAACCGAAGCCAAGTATTTACCATTTGGAGAGAAACAAACCTTTGTGATGGCGAATGGATGAACTTTTTCAAATCTCTTCAAAACGGAGAAGTCATCCATATCCAAAAGTGTAATACTGTGATCATTACCAACACAGGCGATGAGGGAATCGTTGACGACATCCATTCCGGTGATCTTCTTGAACTTGGAAGAGAAGACTCTGGCTTTGAAAGTCTTCAAAATTGGTTCTTTGGTTGCTTCATCGGTGGTAATTTGAGACTCAAGCATTAAAACACCTGCTCCGTTCTTGAGATTCACACCAACGATGATCTTAGAGTCGGTGGCCCATTCCACTTTAGTGAGATTGTAATTAGATGTGAACTTGTTATAAGTGAGAGTCAATGCCTCACCGTCTTGAAGGACGGTAAGTGTGTTGTCTGAGATGTATGCAACCTTTTTAGCATCTGGACTGATGGCAACGTCCCTGACCTCTTTATCTTCATCGATCTGCTCGACCACTTCAAGTGTATCCGGCTTGATAATGCGCAATGACGATGGGACATTTGAGGAAACAACAACGGCAAGTGAGGCATCCTTAGAGATGGCGACCAGCTTAATGTAGTCATTGACATCAGTGGAGCCGAAAAGATCAGCAGATTCTTTGTATGTGAATGGGGACTTCTCTTCTTTGCCCTTCTCAGAACCAAGGCCCGAATAATCGAACACACGGAGAGACTTGTTCTGACCAGCCTGGATGTTCTTAGCAGCATCATTGATACCAACGAGCACGGTACCCTTGGCAACGGCCAATGCAGTTGGGGAGTCTGATGGACCTTCAACGACATACTCACCGGAGACCTTTAATGGGGCTTTCTCATCCTCGAGATCGATGGAGACAGCTGAAATTTTATTTGGGATGCCGTTCTTACCCTCACCACCACCACCGGCGACAAGAAGAGTCTCCGAGTCGGTGAATTGTGCTGTATAGAGTGGATAGTTAACGTCTAATGTGTATGAGTCCTTTGGAGGCATTTTCTTGTGTGTGTGTTTGGTGTAGAGGAACGGAAGAAGGACCCTGATTTGGACGAGGCCCGTAAATGCGCAGTGGCAACATCAAACCTTCGAGAGGACTTCTCGATAACAACTCGCACCCGGACACCACAGAAAGTGGCATTTTTTTTTCTCTCAGATGCGGGTTCGATCCTCGTAAGCAGCACTTTTCCGAAGTTGGACTTATCAGCGAAATAATTTACCGATCAAGTAGAAAAGGCGGAAGAGTCACAAAATCTCAAATCAAAACACTTGAGCACTTTGGATCAAAGCGTAACCTCCTCAGCTAATGACAAAACCGTCGACAGAAGTTAAGAAGCTGCTGTCGATACAGTCTCACGTCGTCCATGGCTACGTGGGGAACAGAGCCGCAACTTTCCCTCTTCAAGTCCGCGGATGGGACGTAGATGTCCTGAACACTGTCCAGTTCTCTAATCATCCAGCGTATGGACAGTTCAAAGGTCAGAAGTATGATCCCGCGGTACTCAAGGACATCTTTGAAGGACTTGAAGCTATTGGTGTGGATTATGATGCTGTGTTAACGGGATATATCCCCGGAGATGACGGATTAGCCGCTGTTAACGAGATATGTACTAAACTTTGTCAGAAAGGTGTCAAGTGGGTCTTGGATCCTGTTCTCGGAGATAATGGCAGACTCTATGTCAGTGAAGGCAACGTCGAGCTGTACAAGAGCATACTGCTATCAGGTAACGTGAACACTGTTACGCCGAACCAGTTAGAGTTAGAAGTATTGAGTGGTGTCAAGGTTGAGAATTTGGCCACGCTAAGGAATGCTATCATCTCATTCAATGATAAGTACCCAGTGGAACATACCGTGGTCACCAGTGTTGAACTAGTTGATGATAAGGAGAACCTTTATAGCGCTGGTGCTACAAAGACCTCTGAAGGTCAACTTCGCATGTTTTACTTCAAGGTTCCTCGCATCCAGGCTGCATTCTCCGGTTCTGGTGATCTGTTCTCAGGTCTGTTAACAAGTTCTATTGTGAAGTACAATGAGAGATACAGTGCTACTATCACGGATTCTACACACCTTGAAAAAATGCCACTAGTGCATGCTCTCAATGAGGCGTTGTCAGTGGTGGAGAAGGTGCTACGTTTGACATATGAGTACGAGGTTGATGCATATAAAGAGAAAGGTGAGCCTATCCCTGTGGGTATCAAGATCAACGATCTGAAGTTGATCCAAGGTCGTGATTTCTACGCGGAGGATATGGGCCAGTTTGAAGTGTTCGGTCTCTAGATTGATATAGTGGGTATATAGAGTGTTTATTGGGTGTAATTACGTTGTGAGTTCTCTCGCATATCTTTGATTCACCTTTAAACTATTTTTTAAAAGTTAATAGAAAGAGAAGATGATATCATCATTACTTTTTTGTGGGGTTCCCAGCTTTCCTCCGCTCTCGGCCGAACCGCCGCCAACATTTTTTTTCATGGAAGACGATTGTTGGGATCGCACCATCAAAGACCATCACATACACCCCTTTTCTCCTTCAATTTAACTATCAAGACCGTTTGGAATCGTTCAGCACCACAGAATGACACACTCATTAACAGACCTTGATGGCCCGCTGCTAGAGAACATTCTATTCTTCTGCAACCAAAGCGATCTTGTGTGCTTGAGCCGAACTTGCCGTGCTCTGCATACCCCAGCCATCCAAAAGCTTTATAAGAACATCTACGTGAGGAGGAACCCAGCCATCAGAAGTAATTTATGGTTCATTGACACAAACAACACAGAGGTTGCTGGTCTTAAGAGCATATCCAAGAGAACAGACCAGAATGATTACCTCATTTACTTGAAGCTGTTATCGTTAAAAGAGAGTATGGAGAAGTATGGACACCTGGTGGAAAGTGTCACTATTTACAACGACGTCTTCACAGAGAGGGAAGGCGTTGAGTATCTGAATCACTTTGTGGACTCTCTGGAGAAGAATTGTAAGAACTTGAAAAAGTTTGAATGCTTCGATGATGGAGTCAAACTGCTATCATTGGCTAGTCTTCAAAACTTTACCACTTCAGACTTAAAAGAATTGGACAACGTCAAAACCAAGATCAAGTCATTGACTGTAAGGATGCACAGATACACAGAACAACACGAACTCCCAGATCTAGGAAGACTCCAAGACCTTGAAGAGCTTATTCTTGAAGATGAAGAGTCGGCTTCGTTAAGACTTCTAAAGATCTTGTCCGAGTCAGGTGTGAAGAAACTTAGGCTCAAAAGACTCGTGTTCAACCACGTTCACGGTTTGCACGACTATAACACAGTCTTGAGAGCACTTACTACTGAGTTCGTTGACGCATGCATCGATCTGTCTTGCTTGGAGGAGCTAGAGATGGGTATTGGTTGTCAAGAAATCGATTGTGATTGTCTTCGTGAGTTCCTTGACGATATTGCGCCAAAGCTCACAGGATTGCACAAGGTTTCATTTCATGAGAAAACTTTCCACAGAGATCACTACCTCACTGAAGCATGGGATGTTAGTATTGCTCGTTTCCTGTTGAATGTCAAGTCCGAAATCAAGTATCTCGCTGTTCAGCACAATCCCCCAATTGACGGCAAGTTGCACAACGGTTTGGAAGGTAATTACTTGAGAAGAAGAAGATTATATGAAAAAGTCTTGCCAGATTTGAAACATCTTGAGACCTTTGTCTCTCCGACGTTCCTTCAATCTTGTGCTTGTTACGAAGTTTTGACATCAGATCTTTTGTGGAATGGCTGTGAGTGTGAGTTCTGTAACCAGTTTCTGCCATTCTATGATAAGTATCTCATGGACCACGCATACTACGACTCTGATGAGACGGACTTCCGTGATATGATCTCGCCACGTCTCTTTGGTGTCTTCGGTGCTGAGATGACAAGGAGACTTCAAAACAAGTTTGACCTCGATGCGTTCACAATCCCACCTGCGGCCACTTTTTGGAACTTCCACGGTTACAAAACAATCACTTGTTTCAACGATGTGGATGAATGCATGTTTGATCAAAAGCTGTTTGCGCCTTTGGCAGTTTGCGTCTCACACTTCATGCTTGATTCTGTCAAATTTATGGCAAAGTGTTGTCCCAAGCTGCGTAATGTGTCATTGACGGGTATCTTCTTCGCTGTTGATGATCAAGGAGCCGTGAGAAGTGTATATGATACCCCGGAAAGGGTTCTTTAAATTAATGAATGATGACGATTATCTAAAAATCGTAATATAAGAGACTTTTTTTGGGTCGTGCGCGGTTGAACCTGTCAACTTAGGCAGGAGTACGTAGTTACGTCGCGAGTCCTTCAGGGATAGGCAGGGATCTCGGTGCGTGTACCCGTGTACCTATGTATGTCTATCAGAACCTTCTGTGTTTACGAGTTAGCGGAGCCGTATTGGCAACTCATGGATGTTGTTTCGTGGTGAAACAGCGTGATCACATGACACGCGGAGCTTATAATTCACCTACCTGGAAACTTTGTGTCCTGTAGAATTAGGCTAGGCATATTACTATAGCCGAGGAGCGTGGGGATCGCCCGGGAGGATCATTGGGCAGGGTTTCTGTTTTTGGCAGGCAGACAGGGAGGACAAATTCCATATCTGGCCATTTTGAGCTTTTAGCGGGGCTCTCCCGTGAAAGCGGGTGGGCCAGTTTGAAGAAAGATCGGCCTGGGCACGCGCTCGCGGCGGAGGACATGACGCGTCGAACTTTTTTTCGCGTTTGTTTACCTTTCTTACGTAAGCCCTACAACAGAGACGCGGTCGCGCTCCTCGTTTCAGGCGCCTCATAAAGCGCGCCAGGCCCAGGACACATCTTCACGTAGCAAACCACCCGCAGACTCTTTTGTTTAAAACATCCCCAAAATTCCCACCCAAAAAAGAGCCGCCAGCGGGCCCCGAAAGAGCATTCAAATCGCCATCACGCCCTCTTCTTCCATCCCGCCCCTCAGAGCCCTCGCTCGCTCTTTAATCTCCCGCCCCTCTTCGTTGCAAGTCGCTTGACCCTCCCAGCTTCCAGAAAACCCTGGCCGCCGGCGTGTGATCGAGCCTCTACAGCGCTCTGCCCATCGATCTTTCCCCCTCACCAACCATGCAATCTAACCAGGACCTGAATTCCAACTTGATCAAGTCGTTGACCTCCGTCCACCTCCCGCCGCCGCCATCCTCACACGCGCAACAGTACCACCAGCAGTTTCAAGCTCACTCTGCCCAGACCATCCCACAGAAACGCTCACAACAGGCGGTGCACGCTGATTCTCTACAGAGTTCCTCCCACAGTCTACCACAGGCTTATCAGAAGTCGTCTTACAGAGCGCTCTCGCAGAAATCGCTGAACACTGAACAAGACCAGCTCAGCAAGCGCCAGTTAGACCACTCTTCTGCCCAGCTGAACACCACTGTTCTGGGCCAGAAACGTGTTCCCGAATCGCAGAACCCAAGTACATTGCACAAGGCTCCACCGGTTCACACATTTCAGACACCTGTACAGAAGCAGCAGACCACACCAGTGCATTCCGCAGTACCAAACTCGTCGCCACCAGTGATCCAAGTCACACAGAGCTCAGATTTCCAGGAAGAGTTCTATCCAGCTCAAGCGTTCGATCTGTCAGGACAGATCACCAAGGATCAATCCAGGAATCAAGACATCTTCTCTGACGCGTTTGACATGCCTAGCTCACATGGTAAGATGCTCGAGCCAGAACTCCACGTTGTCCCGGGACAGCTGATCCAGCCAAGGATGACTACCAAACGCAAGAGTATTACCAATGATGACATTGCTCTCCCACTCACAACTCCGCCACATACAATCTCCAGAAAAGACAGCGTGGTTGGTCAGAACAAGAAGAGCAAGATTCAAGAAACACCAACTCTTAATCAAGGACGCGTCAAGAAGACATCTGCCAAGAATCCACTGTCCCCACAATACTCTTCTCCATCACAGAATAATTCTGCTGATCCAGATTCAAGTGTTGGAAGTATTCCATCTTCCTCTGACAACTCCAAGGATATCACAAAGCCACCGCAGCCATCATTCATACAGCCAAAGCCTTCTAAGAAGCAACTGCGTGAGCAACAACGTGAATTGAAAAAGTTGAAGCAGAAGGAGGAAGAGTCATTCGTCTTGCCACCACCACACAAGATGCCTAAAGTGGTATATGAAGGAAGTTCCAAGCCACCTTACTCATATGCAACGTTGATCGGCATGGCCATCTTGAGAGGTGAGGGAAGAAAGCTAACACTGTCCCAGATCTACAGTTGGATCTCTTCTACATTCAAATACTACACCAAGAACGATGTCGGTTGGCAGAATTCCATCAGACATAACCTTTCTTTGAATAAAGCTTTCATCAAGGCTGAGAAGTCCTCTGATGGTAAAGGCCATTATTGGGAGGTTGTTAAAGGCCATGAGATGCAGTTTGTAAAAGGTAAGACCGGTAAGAGATCTTCAAGTGGTCTCTCGTTTGATCACAGTAAGTCTGACGACTCTTCTGATAACACTGAGGTTCAATCTGATTCTCTCGAGGAGAAAGTTAGACCAAACAAGGTCGAGCTCGATGCTGGTGACATGACTTCTGAAGATGAGTTTTCTGATTTTGATATGGCTGAGGCTACCAAGACTCCAAAGGCACAGATTAGAGGAGATGAAGATGAATCCTTCAAGGAACGTCCATCTTTGAGAAAATCTCATACAGCTATTGGTCTGCAACGTTTCTCTTTATCAAAGATCGAGCTTGATGGCGAGACTGATGAGGATTATGAAGAACATGGTAAGATCCCAAGAAAGAAACAACAACTGAAGTCTGTCTCCACCGGTAATGGCTCACTGTCTAACATTCCAACACTTGGTGCTCCAGAGACAAATTGGGCTGCTTCTGCGTTTGGTGAACGTATCATTTTCGGTCAGGCTAAGCCAGATTTCGAGTCTCCGAAGAATCGTATGGCTTCTTTCCCATTAACTTCTTCATTCAGTTGCAATACCAACTTCGAAGTTTCTCCACTGAAACGTCAAGAGACCGGTCCATTGCTTGAGCCATTGACACCATCTTCAAGGGTTCCTTCGTTTACCACATCGACAACTATCTCCAACCTGAGTCTACCATCAACACAACCATCGCTCCAAGCCACACATCAAGGTGCATCAGTCTTCCATCAACCATCTAAGACCCCGCTTCGTAACTCATCAGGCTCTCAACAGAATGTTACCAATGGATTACTGGGCTCTGCTTCTGCTCAGCATTTCTACAACTTCTTGAAGACACCAACTGCCAAATCACGCACACCAAGTGGTAACACCGGCTCTCTCATGCGCAAGTTCTGGAACTCTCCTGCATTTTGTGATGATTTCTATACCTCTCCGTCCATTTCAAGGCACAATGATGGCCGCTATCATGAAGGTCTTTTGGGATCTCCAGAGAGAAGAGAGAGAAGCCAGTTCATGGAAAGCAGTGGTTTCAATGACTTGTTTGGTGTTGATATATCTTCTGTCGTTAAGAGGGCAGTTGATAGTGTTAATGAGAAAAGTAGGATTCATGATGATGAAGGTTCCAGTACTGATGACGATGTCGATGACAGTACGGTATGATGTATGATGTGTTGAGTTTCCGTGTTTTTTTTCTTTTATTTCGTCTCGGTCAAGATATTTCGAGATTTTTTTACAGTGATTTGATTTTTTTATGTTGAGGTACGGTTTTATAACGTTTATTTTTATATTTTTGGTTTTGTTCGGTCCTATGTTGTCTACCCCCAACTGTTTTTGTCACGCTTATCTTTATTATTCAATTCTTGGTGTATTATATCTGCATAACTCACTCTACATTTGACAATTATAACATGAACAGTTTTATTTTGTTTTTGGAGACAATACACGTAGTAGTAACACAAGCTTAATCATAACGGTCATCACATAATATTTAGAACACTTATAATATTTATCACCACCTTGACCTTCAGTCGGCACTCGAACAACCACGACAACCGCAGTTAATGCATTCCTTGAACGTGATCTTCTCATTTTTTTCCAATGTAGCCCTGGATACACGACAGATACAAGTTCCGCCGTTGTTGTTCTCCGTTCCCTGGATACACTTGATACAACAAAGATTCTCATAACCTTGTTTCTTCCACTTGGCGATAAGATTGGCATCAGCGTACCGTTGTTTCAAAAGCCAATCGTAAAGTTCTTTCGATATAGCTTTCTTCTTGTAATAAAGCTCGTAGACGTATCTAGATTTCTGATGTGTGATCTTGAAGATCTCCCAAAGCGCTTCACTTTTTCGACCTGTCTTGTTGAGTGAAAATGATTGTGCATCTTTCAACTTCTCTTGGAATGCCTCTAGCGTGGGCTTAATGTCGTCAAACCCCTCTGGGATCTTCTTTGACCTCGATGATCTTGATTTGTACATTCTGACGGTGGATTTCGGTGGATTTTTTCCCACTATAATCTGTGTTAAAAGCGATAAACCGTCACTTTGTAAACAAGATTTTTGGGAAGTGTTCTGTCAATCCAAGGCGTGTCAATAGTGGGTGGCGCGCGCCAAAAAAAAAAATAACGACACCAGCAGGATTTGAACCTGCGCGGGCAGAGCCCAAGAGATAACTTGAAGAACATTCGAGTCTCCCGCCTTAACCACTCGGCCATAGTATCGGGATCAACCGACCAAAAAAGTGGTCGCCAGGCTAGACTCTGTTAGCCAAAATCGAAAAAATCCGATTTCCAGGCCTCCTAGAGGCCTCTAACTGGCATAAACATCATAAAAAAGTCCATATTAGTGTATTTGCGGCGTTTGGAGCAAAATTTTAACCAAAAATTTCAAGTTATTTGCAAAACCTTCCAGAACAGTATACCCTCATCCTGTAGTACACCCGGACACCACTCTTTTTTGCCTCGCGACAACTTACAACTTCGACCAATTTTCAATTTATGAGAGTTTTGAGAACTGATAACTAACAGTCTTCAACCAAACAACCCGCATTAGAAGTACTATATCCACAAGGGAATGTCGGAAGAAATTAGTACACAGGTGGATCCTCGAACGAGTGGAAATCCTTCTGCCGAACCTGAGGCCGCCACACCTGCTGAATTGAATGCTGTCCCAGCACAGCAACAACCTGAAGTCACAACAGAACCTGTTCAAGAACAAACACCTGCCTCTGAAGTTAGCCATCCAGCTCAGACGACTAACGAGGTGGCACAAGTGGCCACTGAACCTGTTATTCCTGAGTGTGAAGATGATTCTGACGAGTACGAACCGGAGGCCCCTATAGCACTGCCATCCGTATTCACTACAGAGCCAGCGGATTCTTCCCTCGCTATTAATACAGAGGCTGCTGCCCCGTCTGCTTCTATCGATTCTACAACAGCTGCGCCTTCCCTTGCGCCTAGTCATGAAGATGATGATGACGACGATGACTATGACCCTACTGCTGATGTTTCCATCCCTGCCACTGGAACATCTTCGTCTATCTCCGCCGTCCCTTCTCAGCTCGAAACCCCATCATCACATCAGCCTACCTCTCAGTCTGCTATAGCATCTTCTGGCATCACTCCTATCACTCCTGCTCCTACTACTGCTCCTTCTCAGCCAACTCACACTATCGATCAAGGACTCCTCGCAAACTTAACCCAGAGACTCCTCGCTGACCCTATTTTCCTTCAACTGCCCGAAGCTGATAAGCAACAGCGAATTGCTGCCGAGTACCTCAAGCTTCAAAGCCAAGTCCAGCCTGAAGTTCCAGGACATCAATCTCTACCACCTGCTGTCAATCGTCGTCAAGGTCGTAGAGCCTTCGAGTATGACCCTCGTGCTCCTCACAGACCAGACTTAAACTATGAAATGACACCAGAAGAAACAGCCGAGTATCGCCAGTTCTTGAAGGACGAGGTTCAGTACAATACCAGATACCCTCACAAGCCGAACACCAGACTCTTTGTTGGTAATGTTCCTACAAATCACATGGGCAAGCCGGAGTTGTGGAGACTCTTCAAGGTTCATGGCAAACCGTTACAAGTGTCTCTGAAAGCTGCCTATGGTTTCGTTCAGTACGACGATCCTGCTGCCGTTGAGAGAGCTATGGCTGCTGAAAAGGTTCCAATCTATGGTAAAGTCTTCAAGATGGAGGTTGCGAAAAAAGCCAAACCGGAAGAGTTGGCCTCTTTCCAAAGATCAGGAGAATCTAATGCATACAAGGAAAGACATGAATTGAAACAAGAGAGGTCAAGGAACGAAGACCGCTCACATCGTGAGAAGCCGAAAACAGAAGTCGAGATTCTTATCCAACCTGCTGCCAGCTCCCATTTTGGAAGAGATGTATCCAAACAGTTCGTCAACAATGGCTTGAAAACACATTATACTTTTGTCAGGCGCGATCAGAACATTGATGATCTTGTTAATGATGCTGCTTATGGTGGTGCTCTCTGTGTTGTTATGGTTTCTAACGACTACAATGTTGATGCGCAGATTTATGAGAAAACGCCGGATGGAGGTGTCAGATTCGATGAGTATGTTGCTTTGAGTGTAAATGATGCCGTCAATTTAGTTCTCAAAGCCAAACAGCAGCAATCATCAAGTTCCTTCTCCGCTCCTCCTAGACAAAGTGGATTCGGCAATCATGACAGAGATAGAAGAGACAGAGCCTTCGAGCATGGCAGATACGGCAGAGGTGATCGAGACAGAGGTGATCGAGACCGAGGTTCAAGAGATAGACCTAACAGATATGATTCTCAGAACCGTTACAGAAATCACAACGATGGTCGATACTCGTCGACTCCTCCGGCTGCGCCACAGCCTGTTGGTCTTCCAGAAGCTTTGATGAACATCACACCAGAACAGTTTAGGGAACTTGGATCCAGACTTGGGTTCCAAACACCGGCTGCTCAGCCATATCAACCTCAAAACAGTTATAATGCTCCACCTGCTTCCTCTCAAGCACAGGTCCCACAAAGTGCCATTGACCAACTCCTTAATAGTGCTGCTCAGTCGTCCTCTAGCCAGCAGCAAGGCCAAGGACAGACCCCAAGTTCTGTTCAGGCTTTGTTGGATTCGTTGACCAAAATGAAGTAAGGTCGCCTGCTCAAATTAATGTTCTATAGCATGTAAAATCTACGTCAGCATTCATCAAAATAATCTATAAATCATTATATAGGAAGTTCCCCTATGAAATCCTCAAGGCATATAAACCTTGCTGTAAGCATCAACCTTTGCCCTACAACAAACACAAATAACAAACCCTCTAACTCCCAAACTCAACCGACAACCTTCACATAGTGCGAAACACTTACATGGCCAAAGCACAATATTTCTTCTTTCCGTCTGACACACAACACAGTTCATATCGTCATCATGGTCTTCTTGACCTGGCGTACGTTGTGGACGGTTCTGCAAGATAACCTCGCGTAGAAGATCGTCCTCGTGGATCGAGCAGTACTGAGAGCGTGTGAGTCGTTGGTCCTTGATGATGTGTGCACGAATTCTGGAGATGTATGAAGCCTCGTTGAGGTCTGTTGGTGTGATTAGGTGAACAACGTCGTGTGGCGTGAAAAGCTCGTCGATTGGGCGAGGACGTGTTGTTGAAGACATAGAGGACGGTATTGATGTCGATGTCCCTGTTGCATCCCTCGTACGTGCCATTGCAAGTGTTGAGACGTATTCCGTTTCTGGTTGTTCGTCTTCAATCTCTGAATCGTATTCAAGTGGTTCAAGGTCTGAATCGGAATCTGGGTTATAATCAGCAGAATCATCTATGTCGTCAATCAAATCATCAGTGTCCAGCAGAGATGTTGAAGTGAGTGGTTGTGTTGGTGAGCGTTCCGTATGATTCTGATTGATATTGGGTGTCTGTTTATAGTTTTTCCTGAAATGTATCAAGATCTTGAAGATACTTTGAACCAATCTGACAACATTCATAATCTTTCTAACGAACAACCAGTTATTGATGACACTCTCATCGTCTTTATCCTTTGAATGTGAGTCTTCAATCAACTCCGGATTGTTATCAACCTTGTTGAGATACCCACTAAGCAAATGATGTCGATCCTGGTATGTACCTTTACTGAAACGGAGTTCTGACATCTCATTGACGTATTCCTCATTTTCAACGGCGTTGAACATGATAAATCCAAATCTCATAAGGAATGAATTGAAATCATCATGCCATTGTAGATTCAAAGCAACCCTTAAATTTGTGATCATAGGTGTATAAGTTAAAGCGCTTGCATCTCGTGTGGCTAACACGGCAAGACCATAGATGCAGAGACAAAGAATAGTGATGGTGAGCACCAAGATCTGTGGTATCAACGACACAATGACAATTCCCGGGAAGTTCACAAGGGTATCTGTCATGGCAGAATAGATGTAGAAAGCGATGAAAGAAAGACTAATGACCGTTGATGGGATCAGCTGATACTTCTTAAGATTGAAGATACCCAAAACGTGTGTAACAACCTGTGCAGCAAGGGAGAAGATACAGATGATCAATAGCTGTGGCGAGGGCTTGTCCATGAACTGACACTCTTGGAATGCGAGAGAATGCTCAAATAAGGTCAATCCTGTGTCATGAGAAGAGTCTTGGCCGGATGTGATGGAGACCAAAGTATCGAGGAATTGGGAAACACATAAGGTCACAAACACCTCCCAAAGCAATGATCCAAGTGGTTGACGAGTTTGCGGGATGGCGTCACCAAACAACGCCTTTGCCGTTGGGTTTATATAACCAAATTGGATCACAACATCCCAAAGTGTGGTGATGATGACATATAGCGATATCACTCTGAGTATAAGCTTTGGAGATCGAGATAACCGCTCTGACTGTCTTCTTGAGGAGGCAAACACAACGGTTCTGTTGAGCACAAGCGCCATGAACATACATGTGCCGGCGTACGGGCTGACAAAGTAGTTTATAGATGCGATGTTGTGATGAGTTTCAGCGTCGTCATGTGTTTCCCGTGCCTTCTGCTCAGCTGCTCTAGAGAGCGAGGAGAAGAGCCGAGGCAAAACCCACAGCAGCGATGCCCCTTCCTCCTCCGGTCCGTCCAATGCGGCATTTGAAGCGTTTACCAACGAGCTGTTAGTGAACTCCATTGCTTACCCTTCCACTTCTGACTGACTGATCGTATAGATATATATATATATATATAGATAGGGGTCTTCCGATAGAGCCTTTGGAGGAAGGCCGGATCGGAAGCCTGGGGTCGCGAAAACTTCGCGAACTCGTTCGATGCGCGCTTAAGTGGGTTTTTTTTTTTTTTTTTTACCCCGCCAATTTCCAGCACGATTGGCGGTGAATGGTCATCGCGGTTTCTGTGGTTGTCATGGGAATACATGTGTTTTGTAGGAGTCTCTCTCTGTTATGTGGTCTGTTGAACAGACAAAGTCGTTTCTCGTAGATTATACCTTCCCCAGACACCAAATTCAGACACTTTAAATAAACAACCAAACCCCGTCTTGAACGTCGCTGTGGTTTCATGCTAGCTGTTGTTCGCGCCACTATTACACATTGATTTTCAATTCTCGCGGTGAAGAAAAGAGTCACTTTTTTGATGGTAAACTCTCCACCTTTTTTCTCTCTGCTTTGATTTGTATTCCACCTAGCCAATCCATTCGAACAAAAAGAGTCATGTCCCACATCTTCTCTGGTATCCAGCAGCTTCCTCCAGACGCTCTCTTTGGCCTCAAGGCTCGCTACACCGCCGACGAGCGCGCAGACAAGGTTGACCTTGGTATCGGTGCTTACCGTGACGAGAACGGTAAGCCATGGGTTCTCCCATCTGTTAGAGAAGCCGAGAAGCAGCTTCAAGCCGACCCTGCTTACAACCACGAGTACCTCCCAATTGCCGGTTTCGCCGCTTTTGTCAGTGCCGCAGCTAAGGTTATTCTCGGTGAAGAGTCCCCAGCCATCAAGGAGCAAAGACTTGTCTCCATCCAGACTTTGTCCGGTACCGGTTCCCTCCACGTCGCTGCAAAGTTCCTTACAAAGTTCTACACAAAGTCCAACACCGTCTATATGTCCCAGCCAACATGGGCCAACCACTTCCAGGTCTTTGAGTCAATGGGTCTTAAGACCGCCACATATGCCTACTGGGATGCCGAGACCAAATCATTGGACCTCAAAGGTTACTTGAGAGACATTGAGGCCGCTCCAGAAGGATCTATCTTCTTGCTTCATTCATGTGCTCACAACCCAACCGGTTTGGACCCAACTCAAGAGCAGTGGAAGCAGATTCTCGCCGCTTTGAAGAAGAAGCAACATTTGCCATTGTTTGACTCTGCCTACCAAGGTTTCGCCTCTGGTTCCCTCGAAAACGACGCTTGGGCCGTCCGTGAAGGTGTCAAATTCTTGGACACCCCAATCTTGATCTGTCAATCTTTTGCTAAGAACGTTGGTATGTACGGTGAGAGAGTTGGTGCTTTCCACTTAGTTCTCCCAACCTCTGACAACAAGGACGCTATCTTGTCCCAATTAGCTGTCTTCACCAGAGCTGAGTTGTCTAACCCACCTGCCTATGGTGCTAAGATCGTTGCCAAGGTTCTCACTGACCCTGCCCTCAGAAAGCAGTGGGAACAGGACCTCATCACAATGTCCCAGCGTATCCACAAGCAAAGACTCGCTCTTAGAGACTTGCTCGTAAAGCTCCAGACCCCAGGTAACTGGGACCACATTGTCAACCAGCAAGGTATGTTCTCCTTCACAGGTCTCACAAAGGAACAGGTTGCCAAGTTGGAGAGTAAGCACGCTGTCTACCTTGTGTCCTCTGGTAGAGCCTCCGTTGCCGGTTTGAACGAGCACAACGTGGAGAAAGTCGCCAAGGCCATCGACGACGTTGTCCGCAGTACCTCCAAGTTATGATCATTCATATAGGGATTAAAATATCAATACATTCGGTTTTATATTTCTCTTGCGTAGAAAACATCTAGGCTTCCCAATGCGGAAACTGGCGATGGGGAGTACTGTCGCGCTTCTGCAGGAGAGGAAGAAAAATTACAGAGCTGCAGAGCTGGAAAAAGTCTGGGATTTGTACAAAGGACAACCAACAGAACTAAGGCTGCCAATGCTCAAGCTTCAGGTCGTGCTCGTCCCGCCCAGCTCGTTGAAAGAGCGGTCCAAGGCACGCAACAGCGCCCTCGGTCGTGCTCAAGCGGCGTGGGGAGCAGCCATTCCTTCGTCCCCTTACCTTAGAGATCTCGGAACATCAACCCCGAATGCTCACTCCTCGATGCTCAATCCACAGGACTCCCATCAGTCTGTCGTGTTAGCACAACCTCCAGCTTATAGAAAATTCCTTCACATCACCCACAAAAACAAGACACTTCTCACCATCGCCTCGGAAATCAGCGAGCGTTTCTCCAAGCTCTACCCTGAGGAGGAACCTCTCTCCATCCTCAAGCTTCAAGACTCACAGGAGTGTGATCTCGATCCCGACTACACAGGTGCTGACGTCTTTGACTTCGATAACGTTGTGCGTGTTCTTCTCGCCAAGGAGATCAAATCTTACGAGGACAGCATCATCGATGCAGAGGTCGACGTCAACTCCCACGGTAAACGTCCAGCCTCTCAAAACAACTCCATCCTCAACATTCCAAAGAAGAGAGCTTCATCAAGACGTGAACCTATCTGGGGTGACTCCAATGACACCTCTCGCAGATCCACACCGCTCTCCAACCAGGTGTTCCCAGACACCTCAATTGCAGATGTCTCTACCAACAAATCTTTCAGAAACATATCCGTCAACGGCCAGGACTCTGACCTCTCTCTCCCACCGCCAGAAGATGACGTGACCAGATACGTTGATCCAAAGAAACAGAAGCCGGCACCGGGATCTCCGCTTCCATCATCCAAGAGAATCACATCTGGTATGCTCGTTGCACCGGAGCCACAACTCAAAGATGCTGCTGAACGTACTCTCCATGAACAAGAAATTCAGGAGAAGATTGCCCAGAAGATCATCCCTTCAAAGAAACCTTCAGACGATGCCAACACTTCGAAAAACTCGGCATTGAAGGAAATTTTGTCTGCTAAAAAGGATACTTCACTGACTCGTAAGAACTTCTTCTCTGATGATAGTGACGACGAACCTGAGGAAGCCTCTAAGGCCACTTCACTCCTCCCACCATTGGAGAAAAAGACTCCTGGTGTTACTCCAAATCAAAAGACCAACGATTCTTCAGCTCCAGGCACAGTTAAGACCACTGAGATCAAGTCCCCATTGCAGAAAAAGAATGATGCTAAGTCCAGTGACAAGACTTTGACTCCTGCCCAAAAGAAGGCACAGAAGAAGAAGGCTGACACCAAAGAAGCTAATAAGACAGCACAATCTAAGAAAGCCCTTGAGGATGCTAAGAAGGCTGACACCGAAGAAGCGAAGAAGACAGCACAATCTAAGAAAGCCCTTGAGGACGCCAAGAAGGTTGTTGAAGATGCAGAAAAGGTTGTTGAGGAGGTTAAGAAGACAGCTTCTAAGGAGAAGAAGAAGGTTGATGAAGCTGATACGACAGTTGAGTCCAAGAAGACTGAGAACAAGAAAGTTGAACCTTCAAAGACAGGTAATATTCCATCTCCAACAAAGAAGACGATAGAGAAGGTTGGGCCGGATACTCCAGCCAAGGCTTCATCTAAGATCAAGAACGTTGTCTCTGAGGCTGAACCTGGTGCATCACAGATAGCTGAAAGTGATCCAATATTCACCAAAATTGAGCTCACAGAGATGATTACTAGTGGTAAGGCTTCCAAGGAAGCTAGAGAGAAGCTTGCTTTGCACTCCAGAATCAAAAAACCACTTCCACAAAGGCTCACAAAGGCTATAGTAGTTGATTGTGCTACCAAGCTGTTCCAGTTGCAATTCACTGGTGAGCCAATCCCAGGCGCTGTCCAGAAACAGGAGACACATTCTAAGAAGGACGTGGAGGGTGACGAAGAGATGGTTGATGCCACTCAAGAACCAGTCGCTGTCCCATCGACCGCAAAGAAACCAGCCACTAAAAAGGACGTGGAACCGACCGTTTCTTCTGATTCTAAGTCTCATGACAACGATGCTGAGATGGTAGATGCTGGGGAAGCACCAGAGGCTGCTGGAAAGATCGAGAAGCTTGATGGTAAGAAAGTCCCAGAGCTAAAGGAACCAGCTGAGGAGACATCCACCCAGTCCCCAGCAAAGGCTACGGATATCACGCCGACTTCGTCCCAGTCTGCACCATCCTCTCAAAAGACTTCCTCTCAGAAGAAGAACGTTTACTCTGCTGACTCAGAGTACTACGATCCAGATGTTGTCCTTCCAGCTATTTTAACATTCGATGATGTTCCTCTTCTTGGTAGGCACAACAAGGCTGTCAAGGAGGCTACTAATGATGAAAATCTCATTGCTGCCAAGAAGTCCAGAGCCAAATACATCTACAATTGCAAACGTCGTGTTGAGAGACGTTTGGATAGTGCTGCCAAGGCTGCTAATACACCTTCCAAAAACGCTACCAAGGCTCAAAGAGAGGCTAATGAGAAGAAGTCTGCAAGTGCTCCTACTGGTCCCAAATCTGAGAGAAAAAAACTCTCCGCTGATGAAATGTTTTCGGAGCTGATTGTCCCAAGTACGGAAGCTGTTGCTAATGATTCTACAACTGACTTGTTCCAGAAGGCTAGAGATGAGCTTGTTGCTAAGAAGGAACGCGTTATGAAAGCTACTAAGGCTGTCAAAGACGCTGAAGAGACCTTGAGCAATACCACAACGCCAGCTCCTACGAAAAAGGCTTCCAAGTCAAAACAGCAGAAGACACAGCCAGTCAACGACAGCTCTGATGATGACTCTGCTGCTTTTGACTCTGCTCTCGACACCACTGAGAGATCTAAAAAGGATGACGAGGCCAAAGAAGTTGTCACAACAACAACATCATCATCATCATCATCATCGTCCTCTTCACCCCCATCATCTTCCAATCACGATTCTTCCTCTTCTGATGATTCCGACTCTTCAGACTCGGATTCCGATGATGATTCTGACGATGATTCGAGCTCAGATGAGGAGAACACCACTAAGAAACCAAGGATTGTCAACACTCCTAAGAGTTTCTCTCAACCAACCCCAAAGAAACTCAACTTGAGAAAGGCTGCCATCACTAATAGTGCCTCTGAGGATCGTGTCGCTATGTCTCAGCCTAACCCATCCAGTTCGGAGGAGAAGGCATTGAAGGACAAAAACAGAAAAGCCAGTCGTTTGTCTTTGAGTACACTTTCAGATCTCGCTTCCAGAGGTGTTCCAGACGTCCAAGATTCACTCACTCCAAAATCCGAGAGAAATATCAACTTGTCTCAAAAGTCTTTGAAGAAGGAGTCAGAATCTGAAGATGATTCCGACTCCGATTCCGACTCTGATTCTGACAGCTCTGACTCTGATTCTGAAGATGATGTTGAGCCAGGTTCTCAGAAGTTCCTCGATTCGAAAGCTGCTAAAAACCTCATCAGTGCAGCTGCTAAGCCAAAGTCCAAGAGAGTTAGTAGTGCTTTCAAGGATTTGCTGAAGGACGCTCAGAGGGCCAAAAAATGAAACTACGTGTGTTATATCTATATGTCATGTGCAAAATATCAATTAATTCAAATTCTTCGTAAGCTAAAAACGCAATGAACCCAAACGCCCAAGTAATTATCAACAACGGAGACAAATCAAGCACGTTGCTGTTCACCTTCAACGAAACCCAAAGCAAAGCTCTGTTCAATCTCTGAAACAGAACTGATCTTATTGTTGAAACTGACACCGAAGAACTTGTTAGCAACCTGCAACATCTCTGGTCTGAAAGTAGTACAGATGAATTGAGCGCCAGCACTCAACTCGTGAATCATATTGGCAACGGCAGTTCTGTACTGGGTATCCAAATTAGCATCAATCTCATCGAACAAGTAGAATGGAGCTGGATCCGACTTCTGGATAGCAAGAATCAAAGCAATAGCACAAAGCGACTTTTGACCACCGGAAAGTTGCTCAATTCTTTGTTGTTCATCGCTTTTGGAGTTGAACGAGACTTGGATAGAGACACCACTGTAGTTGTCAATATTCTCCTCCTCCTCATCCATTTCAACATCAGAGTTCTCATCAAGATCCAATTGTTGTGTATCTTTGGACTTCTTTTGCATGATCAACTTACCAGTACCCTTTGGAACCAACTTCTCGAAGACCTCTGTGAAAGCCTTGGAAACTTCCTTGAAAGTCTTATCAATAGCATCATTTTTTCTTTCACTCAAATGGTTCATCAAGTCCACAATACTCTCCTCAGAGTTGTCCAACTCTTTACGACGTTCAACAAGACTGTCTCTCTGCTTGGTGAAGTTGAGATACTGCTCTAAAGCCTTTCTGTTAACATGACTGAACTTCTCGAGACCCTCGGTAACCTCATTGAGCTTCTTTAACAAGACATCTCTGTCGTAATCATGACTCTCATCGAAAGCAGCATCTGGAAGCGTACCCAACTGTCTAATCTTAGCCTGGGTCTCATCTCTTCTCTTGATCAACACTTGCCTTTTAGCCAATGATCTTTCAGAGTTCTTTTGGAAATTCTCGAACGATCTGATAAGCTTTCTCTGTTGCTCGTTGGTCTTCTCTAAGTTCTCCCTGAGTGACTTGAGTTGTCTAGTCTTCTCGTCAATTAACACACGTTGTTCTTCTGATTCTGATTCTGCCATAGCGTGCTTCTCCCTGAGGTTTTCGACCTCCTCGGTTAGGTTTTGGATGGCGAGGTCATGATCAGAATCAGTTGTGGACTTGGTGTTCTTGATAATCTCGTTGAGGCGAGGAAGGATACTCTCGTTCAACTCAATCTCGAGCTGAGCAAGCAAGTTCTCCTCCACTAACAACTCATCAATGGTATTAGCAAGTTTAGACTCCGTCTCGGACAATGCTTTAGCGATGCTCTGTAGCTCCTCCTTCTGGGCCTGAGCTAATCCTTCCTGGAACTCAGTCTTTAATTCACCCTCAAAGTCCTGAATCTTGGTATCGATAGTTGCAATAGATGACTTAGCTTGAGATACTTGTTCTTCCAAAAGCGAGATGTTCTGCTTAACCTTGAACTGTTCAGCAAGAGCATTGGAATACACGCCATTAGCCTCCTTCTTCTTAGTGAGCAAATTATCCATTTGAGTATTGAGTCTGGAAAGCTCATCAGAAGCCTTCATAATCTGTTGACTTTTCTTGTCATTCTCCATCCTCAATCTCAAAGCAAGCTCCTCCTGGCTTCTGAGCTCCTTGGCTTTCGCCTGCTTGGTCTTCATGGCCTCAATTCTTGATTTCTTCTGGTCATAATGACCACCAGTCAAGAGACCCTTCTTATCAGCCTTATCACCTTCTAATGTGACAGCATTCAAATTGAAGTCTCTGGAGAGTTCGTAGCCTCTTTGCAAGTCCACGGTAACGATAGTCTTACCAAACACTTGCTTAACAGCATTCTGAATTTCTAAAGGATAATCCATCTTTTTGATCAATGGGACACAGTCGTTGGAATCTGGATATGTGTGGTTCTTTGGGTGTAGCCTGTTCAATGGCATAAATGTAACACGACCAGCTTTTTCTCTGATGAGTTCATCCATCAAAGCAGTAGCGGTCTCATCAGTATCAACGACAACTTGGAACAACTGATTTCCAGCAATCACCTCAACGGCTGTTCTGTACTTGGTGTTCACCTTGATCAACTCACCCAATGTACCATAGACACCTTGCAATCCCAATCTGGTCTTGATACGGTTGACGGCTTGGAGACCATTGTTGAGTTGTCTATCCATTGTGTGAGAGAGTTCTCTCTCAGCTTTTGAAAGCTCTTCTCTCAAAGTAGACAAGACTTGGTCACAACGTGTAGAATCTCTCCAGTTATTCTTTCTCTCGTCACTGAGAGCGGCAATCTGAGATCTTGTTTGTGCAATCTGCTCTTCAAGGTCATTGATCTTAGCTTGCATTTCTGGGCCCTGAATTTGTTGAAGGATAGACTGCGCTTTCTCCTCAAGTCGGGTGAGCTCGTCTCCATAGTGTTTGAGTTCACTCTGATTCTTCTCGATCTCAGCTTCTTTCTCCTTCTTTTGGTTGACGTACTCCTCGATTTGACTCTGGATCCACACATCTCTCTCTCTTCTGCTGTTAAACTTGGAGTAGCGTCCTTGCTTCGAATACAACAAGTTCTGCTTTGTCTTCAAAGTAGCAAGTTGAGACTTCAATTCCCTCTCTGTGGATCTGAGCTTCTCAACTTTTGGCCTCTTCTCAAGCATTAAAGACTCATTCTTTGTACGTTGTTTCTCGAGTTTGGAAAGCGCCTTCTCACTTTGCTTGATAGTCTGTTGCTGAGTTTCTAAGCTCTCTCTGAGCTCTGCAAGAGTAGCCTTCTTATCATAAAGAGCCTTTGAAAGTTCATCGACAATGGCAGTGTTCTGTTGGCGATCGATTTTGAGGATTTTCAACTCTGACTCTGTGGCATCAATTGACTTCGTGATTTCATCAACGGCAGATTCACCCTTCTCCAAATTCTCAACAAACTTATCAGAGTTCTCAACAGCATTCTGATAGTCACTCTCGATCTCCTCGATAGCAGTGGTAATCTCGTTCAACTCATGATCGTAAAGCTTATACTCATAGATCTTCTTATCTCTTTCCAAATCCTGGAAGTTTTTCAACTCATCCTTCTCAGCGTCAAGATCGGAGAGTCTGTCTTCAATGAAGACCAACATCTCATCGATCTTTTCTCTCTGATTCTTAGTCTTGTCCATCTCCTTGTGTGATTCACGTAGCTTATTCTCAAAGATCTTGGCACCGGCAACCTCTTTCAACAAGTTCAATCTCTCAGTATCCTTAGCATTTGTTAAAGAGGTGATACGTCCCTGTGGCACGATGTAGTATGGGTTCGACTTGGAGAAGCCAGCGCTCTCAAGAAGTTGCATGACATCGACCCTGGTGGAGGACTTGTAATCGAGTGAGTAGTCATCTTTCTTCAAACCGATGGTTCTTCTAATGACAACCTCATCCTTCCCTGTAGGGAAACGTCCATCTGTGTTATCGAAGACGATCTCAACGTACGCAGAGAGAACAGAGCCTGAACCCTCATGGATCAATCCTTGTCTCTCTTCCTTGGTCATTCTGGTGTACTGGTCACTCAACACGAATCTGATGGCGGCGAAGAAGTTGGACTTTCCAGAACCGTTGCGCCCCACAACGACATTGTGCCCGGGTGAGAGGTCATCAATGACCGTGGTGTTCTTATAGGTCTTGAAACCCTGGATCACGATCTTCTTGATGTGCATCGTCGAATGTTTCCTACAATACGTATACAAAGTAGTTCCCTGGCCCCCCATCATTACGCGTTTTGGATTTTTTTTAAGACGCGAAAGTGACGCGTTCTCAAATCCTGTGCATATATCACGATTACGTAATTACTTACATAATCCGCGAGCCCATCGGTTCGGGCCACAGCGCCAACGGTTGGGCCCAACAAGTCAACAAGCGCGCGGATGTGTGCGGAATGGCGGTTATTGAAAAGAAGCCCATCTCCCACAACAGAACTAACCGCCACGTCCAATTGACTTGAAAACACACGCACACACACAAGCTACACACAAACAATGCGTCCAGAAGTTGAGCAGGAGCTTGCTCACATCCTCTTGACGGAGCTTTTGGCCTACCAGTTTGCCTCTCCAGTCAGATGGATCGAAACACAGGACGTCTTCCTTAAGGACTACAACACCGAGCGTGTTGTTGAGATTGGTCCTTCTCCTACCCTCGCCGGTATGGCTACCAGAACCATCAAGGCCAAGTACGAGTCCTACGATGCTGCTTTGTCCTTGCAGAGACAGGTTCTCTGTTACGCCAAGGATGCTAAGGAGATCTACTACACTCCAGACCCAGCTGAGATCGCTCCAAAGGAAGAGGCTGCTGCCCCAGCTGCCTCTACTCCTGCTCCAGCTGCCGCTGCCGCTGCTCCAGCTGCTGCTGCTCCTGTTGCTGCTGCCCCAGCTGCTGCCCCATCTGGTCCAGTCTCCGAGATTCCGGATGAGCCAGTTAAGGCCTCTTTGTTGATCCACGTCTTGGTCGCCCAGAAGTTGAAGAAGTCCATGGACCAAGTTCCAATGTCTAAGGCCATCAAGGACTTGGTTAACGGTAAGTCTACCATCCAGAACGAGATCTTGGGTGACTTGGGTAAGGAGTTCGGTACCACCCCAGAGAAGCCAGAAGAAACCCCATTGGAGGAGTTGGCTGAACAGTTCCAGGAGACTTTCAGTGGTGCTCTTGGTAAGCAGTCTTCTTCTTTGATCGCCAGATTGATGTCTTCTAAGATGCCTGGTGGCTTCTCTGTTTCTGTCGCTAGAAAGTACTTGCAGACCCGTTGGGGTTTGGGTGCTGGTAGACAGGATTCCGTCTTGTTGATTGCCTTGACTGAGGAGCCAGCTGGTCGTCTCGGTAACGAGGCTGATGCTAAGGCCTTCTTGGACTCTGTTGCTCAGAAGTACGCTGGTATTGCTAAGATTTCTCTTGCTTCTGCTGGCGCCTCCACTGGTGGTGCCGCTGCTGGTGGTGCTGGTGGTGCTACTATCGATGCCGCTGCCTTCGATGAGTTGACCAAAGACAACAAGATTATGGCTCGTCAGCAGTTGCAGGTCTTGGCCCGTTACTTGAAGATGGACTTGAACAAGGCATCTAAGGTTGTTGACGAACAGAAGAGTACTTTGTTGGCCTTGCAGTCTCAATTGGACTACATTACATCCGAGTTGGGTGAAACTTTCATTGAGGGTATTTCTTCCTCCTTCTCTAGAAAGAAGGCTAGAGTCTTCGATTCCTCTTGGAACTGGTCTAGACAGTCTTTGCTCACTTTGTACTTTGAGATCATTCACGGTTTCTTGAAGAGAGTCGACAGAGAGTTGGTTTCTGAGGCCATCAACATCATGAACCGTTCCAACACCGCTTTGATTAAGTTCATGGAGTACCACATCAACAAGGCTCAGCACAAGGAGGGTGAGAACTACACTTTGGCCAATGAGTTAGGTAACCAGTTGATTGAGAACTGTAAGCAGGTCTTGGACATGGACCCAGTCTACAAGGATATCTCCTACCCAACCGGTCCTAAGACCACTGTTGACCACAAGGGTAACATCGTCTACAACGAGGAGCCAAGAGAGAACGTTAGAAAGTTCCAGCAGTACGTCTATGAAATGTCACAGGGTTCTGAGGTTACTAGAGAGGCTAGACCAACCATTGCTGATGACTTGACCAAGGTTTACAAGGCTATCTTCAAGCAGAAGGATCTTTCTGAAACCTCCAAGGTTAACCTTGAGAAGGTCTACGGTGATTTGATCAAGTACTTGGAGTCTAACGATGAGATTGAGATGCACAGATCTACCACCATTGCTGGTTCTAACGATGACAACTTGGACACCGATTCCACCAAGGAGGTTGCTTCTTTGCCAACCAACACTTCTATTGCCAACCGTGTTTCTAGTGCTATTCCACCAGAGACCATTCCATTCTTGCACTTGAAGAAGAGATTGCCAGATGACACTTGGGCTTACGACCGTAACTTGACTGCTGTCTACTTGGATGGTTTGGAGCAGGCTGCTGTCAACGGTGTCACTTTCAAGGACAAGTACGTCTTGATGACTGGTGCCGGTGCTGGTTCCATTGGTGCTGATATCTTGAAGGGTTTGCTTCAGGGTGGTGCTAAGGTTATTGTTACCACTTCCAGATTCTCTAAGAAGGTCACTGACTTCTACCAGCAGATGTACGCTAAGTACGGTTCTAAGGGTTCTTGTTTGGTCGTTGTTCCATTCAACCAGGCTTCCAAGCAGGATGTTGAGGCTCTTGTCGACTACATCTACGATGATGCCAAGAAGGGTGGTTTGGGCTGGGACTTGGATGCCATCATTCCATTCGCTGCTATCCCAGAGAACGGTATTGACATGGCTTCCATCGATTCTAAGTCTGAGTTAGCTCACCGTATCATGTTGACCAACTTGTTGAGAATTTTGGGTTCTGTCAAGAACCACAAGGCTTCCAGATCTATCGAAACCAGACCAGCTCAGGTTATCTTGCCATTGTCTCCAAACCACGGTACCTTTGGTAACGATGGTTTGTACTCTGAGTCCAAGTTGTCTTTGGAGACCTTGTTCAACAGATGGCACTCCGAGAACTGGTCCAACTACCTCACCGTTTGTGGTGCCGTCATTGGTTGGACCAGAGGTACTGGTTTGATGAGTGCCAACAACATCATCTCCGAGGGTATTGAGAAGCTCGGTGTGAGAACCTTCTCTCAAAGTGAGATGGGTTTCAACTTGCTTGGTTTGCTTACCCCAGAGATCACTGAGTTGTGTCAGAAGGCTCCAGTTTGGGCCGACTTGAACGGTGGTTTGCAATTCATCACTCAGTTGAAGGACAAGACCAACCAGTTGAGACAGCAGATCTTGGACTCCTCTGATATCAGAAAGGCTGTTTCCATTGAGACTGCCATTGAGCACAAGGTTGTCAACGGTCAGAACGCTGACACTCCATTCGCTAAGGCTGCTATTAACCCAAGAGCTAACATGAAGTTCGACTTCCCAGAATTGAAGTCTTATGAGGAGCTCAAGAACATCGCACCAAACCTCGAGGGACTTTTGAACTTGGAGAAGGTTGTTGTTGTTACCGGTTTCTCCGAAGTTGGTCCATGGGGTTCTTCCAGAACTAGATGGGAGATGGAGGCCTATGGTGAGTTCTCTTTGGAGGGTTGTATTGAGATCGCTTGGATCATGGGCTTGATCAAGTACCACAATGGTAACTTGAAGGGCAGACCATACACCGGCTGGGTTGATGCCAAGACCAACGAGCCAGTCGAGGACAAGGACGTCAAGTCTAAGTACGAGGCTTACATCTTGGAGCACTGTGGTATCAGATTGATTGAGCCAGAGTTGTTCAACGGCTACAACCCAGAGAAGAAGGAGTTTATTCAGGAGGTTGTCATCGAAGAGGATTTGGCTGAGTTCGAGGCTTCTAAGGAGACTGCCGAACACTTCAAGGCTCAGCACGGTGCTAAGTGTGAGATTCAGGAAAACCCAGAGTCTGGTGAGTACACTGTCAAGTTGTTGAAGGGTGCTACTCTCTTCATTCCAAAGGCTTTGAAGTTTGACCGTTTGGTTGCTGGTCAGATTCCAACTGGTTGGGACGCTAAGCGTTACGGTATTCCAGAAGACACTATTTCTCAGGTTGACCCTATTACCTTGTTCGTTTTGGTCTCTGTTGTTGAAGCATTCATCTCTGCTGGTATCTCCGACCCATACGAGTTGTACAAGTACATCCACGTTTCCGAGTTGGGTAACTGTTCCGGTTCCGGTATGGGTGGTGTTTCTGCTCTCCGTGGTATGTTCAGAGACAGATTTAAAGACCAGCCAGTCCAGAACGATATCTTGCAAGAGTCTTTCATCAACACCATGTCTGCTTGGGTTAATATGTTGTTGTTGTCTTCTTCTGGTCCTATCAAGACCCCTGTCGGTGCTTGTGCCACTGCTGTTGAGTCTTTGGACATTGGTTACGAGACTATCATCTCTGGTAAGGCCAAGGTCTGTATCGTCGGTGGTTATGATGACTTCCAAGAGGAGGGTTCCTATGAGTTCGGTAACATGAACGCTACTTCCAACTCCTTGGATGAGTTTGAGCAGGGCCGTGCTCCATCTGAGATGTCCAGACCTGCTACTACTACCAGAAACGGTTTCATGGAGGCTCAGGGTTCTGGTATCCAAATCATCATGAACGCCAAACTGGCTCTGGAGATGGGTGTTCCAATTTACGGTATCTTGGGTATGACTGCCACTGCTACTGATAAGATTGGTAGATCCGTTCCAGCTCCAGGTAAGGGTATTTTGACCACTGCTCGTGAGCACCACGGTGACTTGAAGTACGGTTCTTCTTTGATGGATATCTCCTACAGAAAGAGACAGGTTGAGAGAAGAATTGGTGAGGTTAAGTCTTGGATTGATTCCGAGTACGAGTTCTTGCAAGAGGAGGCTAAGAACCTTCCAGCTGAGGAGCAGGAGGTCTTCATCACCGAGAGAGTCCAGGAAATTCAGGAGGAGGCCCAGAAGCAGATCAACCAGGCTAAGGAATACTACGGTAACTTCTTCCACCAGAACAACCCAAGAATTGCTCCAATTCGTGGTGCTTTGGCTACTTTCGGTTTGACTGTTGATGACATCAACGTTTGTTCCTTGCACGGTACTTCCACTAAGGCGAACGATAAGAACGAGTCCGCTACTTTGAACATGATGTTCGAGCATTTGGGTAGAACTGAGGGTAACCCAGCTTTGGCTGTTTTCCAAAAGTACTTGACTGGTCATCCAAAGGGTGCTGCTGGTGCTTGGATGTTCAACGGTGTCTTACAGATCTTGAACAGTGGTATTGTTCCAGGTAACCGTAACGCTGACAACATTGACCAGGAGTTGGAGAACTTCGAGTACTTGTTGTTCCCATCCAAGTCTATCAAGACTGACGGTGTTAAGGCTGCTTCTGTCACATCCTTCGGTTTCGGTCAAAAGGGTGCACAGGCTATTGCTATCCACTCTGACTACTTGTTCGCTGTTTTGTCCAAGTCTGAGTATGAGACTTACGCTAAGAAGTTCTACGAGAGACACAACAAGGCCTACTCCCACTTCCACAAGGCATTCATCACCAACTCTCTCTTCAAGGCTAAGGACCATGCTCCATATGAGGCTGATTTGCAGAACCCAGTCTACTTGGACCCATTGGCCAGAGTTTCTAAGACCAAGGCCGGTGAGTTGGGTTACTCCACCAAGTCTATCCAGGCTGACAGCTACGTTTCTAAGTCATCTAAGGAGACCTCCAAGGTTTTGCAGTCCTTGACTGCTGATGTTGGTGCTAAGAACGTTGGTGTTGACGTCGAGCTCATCTCTGCTATCAACATTGAGAATGAGACATTCCTTGAGCGTAACTTCACTGAGTCTGAGATCAAGTACTGTCAGTCTGCTCCACACCCACAGTCTTCCTTCGCTGGTACATGGTCTGCTAAGGAGGCTGTCTTCAAGGCTTTGGGCGTTAAGTCTAAGGGTGCCGGTGCTCAGTTGAAGGACATTGAGATTACTCGTGACTCTACTGGTGCCCCACAGGTCCAGTTACACGGTGATGCATTGAAGGCTGCCCCATCTGCTACTGTCAAAGTCAGCATCTCTCATGATGATTTCCAGAGTGTTGCTGTTGCCATCTTGAACTAAGTTCTGTTGTTATGAATATCTTTTAATATATTTCGTTTGTTTGATAGATAAGTCACTTGTAGAAAAGTTACCTACTACGTAATATGAGGTGGTAAAATGATAACATCAAAACTTCAACTAACAAAGCAGTACATAATTGAAAAAAGTCATTGAGCTTGAGCAAACAGATTGTTCTCGAGCTGTGCAGCAACAGCAGCCTGTTGCTGGGCCTGTTGAGCAAACTGGACTTGGACCTGTTGGAAAGCTGAAACATCGTTGTTGGAGTTTACGTGTGTCGGTATATGTACATCACCATGAGCACTTGCAACCACAGCAGCTGTAGCAGCATCCTGAGATGCCTTTGCGACGTTCTTCTTTCTTGATCTGCAACCTGTGCAAACTTTGCGACCACGCAGCTCTGTTTCGAGAGACCCACCACAACGATTACAGCGATTAGCCTCTTCCAGCTGTTTTCTTCTGATCTTATCATTGTTTCTGCATCTTGAGCAAACCTTAAACTCAGCGGAGTCGTTAACTCCAGCACAGTGGACACATTTGCCATTTTCAAATCTTGTTGCCTTCTTGTTTCGCAGAGACATACGACAAGGCGGGCATAACACAAATCTAGTTTGATCTGGCGGGATTGGCACACCACATCTTGTACAAGCCCCCTTCTTATTCTTCGTCTTCTCCTGCCATCTCTTGGATCTTTGTCTCTGCAGCTCACGACAATGCGGGCATAACTTGAACACTTTGCCATCAATGATCGTGTATTCCTTCTTGCATCTTGTGCAAGTAGCTGATCCGATTCCTTGGTTCTGAAATCGAGGCGACTCATTGACAACTTTTGGGCCCAAGACATTGGAGATTATTCCAACACCAACTTTCAGTTCTGGGTCCACAGAATATGCCTTATTGGATCTGATTCTCTTATCCGGCCCAACGATGCTTGCCTCTTCGTCCTTAACAGCTCCAGCACTAGCGTCGTCATTATGAGGCGTCGTGGTGGCTTCCTGAGCGACCCGTCTGGTTTGTTCCTCCTCAGCTTGCTTGTGTTGCTCGAGTGCCAGTGTTAGCACGGCAGAGTTATGTGAATCCATGGTTAAGCAATTAACTGTGAACTTGTTGGTCTTATGTTCCCAAAAGTAAACAAGAGCGGACAAGCTCATAACCGGGTTATGAGCATTTGAATTTTTTTCCGCGAAAATACAAAAACGGTCGCCCGGTGTTGCAGTTATGCTCGGAGATAACACGGACTTACCGGAGGATTGCTTTAATGCGTGCTACGGTTTGATGTCTCAAAAATCATATTCATATAAGGTTGCATCATTACCACTCGGTCTTGTCATTTTCAATTCCCAACAAATCATCTAACTTACCTGTGGTGAACTCAATGGTATCTACTATCAAGTCTGGCTTTATATCTGTCTTCTCATTCAAGTAGTCGAGATCATCCTTCACTTTGACTGCACCTTTAATTCCTTTCTTTACAACAGACTTAGCAACACTCTTGACCGGGCTTAGGGCTTTCTTTATGGCCTTTTCCAGAACTTGTGGGACCTCTTTGATCTTAGTGATTGGTAATGTTGCAACTTTCTTTGCAAGCTGCTTCTTATTCATACCCGTGTCTTCACCAATATCGTTGGGATTGGAAGGTGGTGCGTTGGTAGCGACTCTTTGTGTGCCAATAGTCTCATCTTCCAGACCCCCATACTCTTTGGAAACATCATGGTGGTTGCTAATGACCTTGACTGAAGACGGATTGCGCTCCAGAAGAACATCCTTGAACGAAGTGTACTCCTTCAAATGTTTGAGACGTTTTCCCTCAAAACTGAAAGGGCTGTTAACTTCCTGTGCACCTTTGAAAAACAGACTCTCTGACTTGGTGGCTGTAGCTCCTTTCTGATGACCGAATTCGTGTGTGGACCTTACGATGTCAGAGAGATCTGCTTCTTGTTTCCCTTTCTTTTTGGTCAGTCCATGAAGATTAGCAACAGCGATGGGTCCTGTATCAAGTGAGTCGATTGCTGAATCTTGCCCACTATCACTACCTATATCTTCATATTCTGTCGATTCCTGCACCTGGTCCAGTGGTTTCTCCGATTCTAAAGAGTTTGAATCGGCGTCTTTACCTTCACCAAATTCCCCGTCATTGTCATCGTCAACATCTCCGTCATCAACTTCTGGATCTAAATGTGACTCTGGCTGGGTAATGTCTTGAAGAGCAGATATCCTGAGAGATCCTTCCTGTATCTTCTTTTCGTCATAGTAATCCCCGGGGTCCTCTTGGTATCTGTCCGAATATGCAACATTACTTGTTGGTTTGTGCTCAAAGATGTTGGAAGATCCGGCATGGACCTCCCATTGATCTTCTCCATGTTTCTCATCGGCAGTAGTTCCAGAGTTAGAATAATCATCCTTTTTTTCTTCCTCTTCTTCAATCTCTTCCAGATCCTCCTCTTGTTCTTCTCTTGGTTCGCCTTCATCTTCATCTCCCCCATCATCATCATCATCGTCATCCTCGTCATCATCATCAGCCTTATCATGAGGGGTTTTACCAATCCACTCAGAAATCATCACTGGTACATCTTTAGAGGGATCAACATCCTTTTCTGACTTATCGTCCTCTTTCAAGCTAGGAGAATTAGAGACAATCAAGTTATGGAGATCGCCAATGTAATGCTCATCACCGTTTGGTGGGACTTTTTCACTGTTCTTCTTGTCATCATGGGATCTATGTGGTCTCTGCTTGTGTGGTCTCTTCTTCCCTTTCTTAGCCTTACCTTTGTGAGAATGGTGAGTTGCTCTTTTAAAGTTTCTGACTGGGCCGATTGGGAAAACTCCTTTCACGCAACTTCACGAGAGTAGAAGAAGCATCTCTGAGATCATCATTTTCAGATTCATAATCCTCCTCATTGTAGTCAAAGGAATCATACTCCTCGTTATAGTCGTCGCTCTCGTTGTCTTCATCGCCTTCTTCTTCATTGTCATTGCCATCCTCATAGTAATCTTCATCTTCATCTTCATCTTCATCTTCATCTTCATCATCTTCATCATCGTAAGCGAGGTCATCATCATCGGAATAGCTGACATTGTATTCCTCATCAGATTCATAGTAATCCTCATCATCACAATCACAAAACTCAGAATCATCCTGGTCACACTCACATTCAGACATATCATATTGACCATCACTGTCCCAGTTTGTGTGGCCAAGTCTTTCAACACAAGTACCCCACAAATGGTCTCTCAGACTGTAGAAAGCACCAGCAGGACAGATGTCGACAAGACAACCAATGATGGAGGCAGAGTTGTTGCAAAGACAAGGAAAATCAGCGTGATTACGTGGACACCATCTGGCAACTGTGCCCATACATGCAAGAAAACAAGCTGGCGGGGTGGCCAAGACAAGACTGAGTGGAAACACCAAAGAAGTTGTAACGCGGATAAGGAACATTGGAGGAGATAGTTGTGGAACAGAAGCTGCGAAAGACCTGTGATACTCTTTACGATAGAAAATACGGTGAGTGGTTCATTTCTAAAAGCTTGAAGACATCATAAGAATGAGACTGGAGAAACTGCCACAAAACCAAAGTGAAGCAAGAAAGTTGCAGTCTATACTAGCAGATCTCAGAGCGGGCGGCAAAAACAAACACAGGCAGTATGGCCATGCATGACACTTCCCTTTATGAGGTGTGCCTTCTCATAACTTGCCGCTCGTTGTAATACAGTAAATTTCCTTTTAAGAACCATATATAGCTATACACCTTGAGCGATTGAAATGTAAATATATGTGGCGCATACCGGTAGGTCCTAGGGTTACCCGGCCTTCAGGCTTGCGCAATTGCAAAAAAAACTGCTTCGCGGCAGGTTCGAACTGTCGACCTTCAGATTATGAGACTGACGCTCTACCGACTGAGCTAGCGAAGCCAGTTTCTGCCGCTGAAAGGGGCATGTCGAAGTCGTCAATATTTTTTTTCCAGAAAAATGGTTCGGCCACGACTTTTATATATATTGTAGATTATATGGAAGTTTCTGGCGTTTTTTTCAATACCAATGAGACGCTGGTAAACTTTAAGTGGTATTCTACGATGTTGGTATGAGTTTTTCCTGAAACTGAAGAGATTAAGGACGGATATGCTAAGATAAACGTCTGTAAATTCTTGTCTCATGATTGTACGCGTAATAGGTTAATAAGGCGAATATAATGTGTGATCAATAGTATCTATCTGATGTCTGGTGTATTACTACTAGATGAGGTGCAGCTTCAAAGAAATATATAAGCAGTCTAATAAATGACGTTATTATATGAGCGTTATTGTAAATGGATATCATTTGGCCTGGTCTTCCTCATCTTTGTGAGCCAAAACCTTCTCCTTATTAGCAGTAGCAGCTTTAACAACCTGATGGAATAGTGATGAGTTCAAGTCTGATCTCGATGGTGTAGAAGATGTATCTTTTGACTTGAGTGAATCTGCAATGCTTGACATGTCGAAGGATGATTTTGGACTTGTTATGAGTTCGAAATCTCCATCGTCTGAAGTGCTGTCTTCCAAGTCTCTGAGTTTCTTGATTCTGTTGTTTAATTTCACAATTTCCACTGCCTGCTGGAATTTCTGTCTGGCGTTGAACTTCTTGATTTGTGGAAGCAAGTCCTCGTTGTCGTAATCATCAGAGTTGGCAAGGATCCATCTATCCTTCAACAATTCTCTTGCAGTTGGTCTAATCTTTTGATTCACTGTAAGCGCTCTTGTAACAAATCTCTTGGCATCTTCGGAGATAGATTTCCAGTGGGCCTGATGGAAGATAACCGGTGGATCTAATTGAACTTCATTGAGGAAGTCAGTGACGTTTTCAGCTCTGAATGGAGAATAACCACACAACAGTGTATATGTTATGACACCAAGTGACCAGATATCACATGGTTTTCCATGACCATCGCCAGTAAGGACTTCCGGAGCACAGTATCCCAAACTTCCGGCAGCTGAAGTCAGTATTTCATTAGGAGTAAGCAATTCCTTAGCGATGCCAAAGTCGGCAAGAACAAGCTCAGAATCGGGATCGGTAGAAACATAAAGCAGATTCTCTGGTTTGAGATCTCTGTGGACAATATTGAGCTCATTATGAAGGTAGTCAACAGCTGAAAGGACCTGCTTGATAATCTTGACGGCATCCTTCTCTGTGAACTTACCTTTCGAAACGATTCTTTCAAACAGTTCACCACCAATGGCTAATTGTGTGACAATGTAAAACTTCTCCTTGGATTCAAACCAGTCTTTGAAACCGACAATGTTCTTGTGTTTACATTTCTGTAATAAACTAAGTTCTTCGTAGAATGCTTTCTCATTACCTTTGAATGCTTTCTTCAATACAATCTTGATTGCGACATCTTCCTTGGTGTGGATATCTCTTGCTCTTCTGACGACACCGAAACTTCCGGCACCAAGGGTCTTTCCAAAGATGTAGTTGGCCTTCTTAGAATAGCTCTCTGGCTGACCACTGATCTTGTTAATGAGTTTCTTGAACTCCATGACTCAATATTAGCTTCGATTCCGGGAAGCTGTAGAAGCGACGTTTGGCTAGCGTTAGACTAGATAAATTGCGATATAAGCGAGTTCCTGCGAGGTGTCAGGCGTTTATGGAGAGTTGGACACAGCTGCAAAGTGTGCAATTGAGTGTCTTTGAAGGTTGTTGGGGTGAAACAGCGTTGTTGGGCGTTATTATGTTTGTTGTAGGTCCGTCTTTTACCCGTCCTGTTTGATTTTTCTTTCGACACAGCCTTATTATCACTATCGGTAGGGGCCGCAGCCGTGTAATGTGTCACAACATCACTGAAATTTTATAATTTTCCATTAGCATGTGATTTCATAAAAAAAAATCCCCTGGTTTTATCTCTTACATGTATGCTTCGATTTATGCTAGTAATTGGACACTGTCTGACATTTGTGGTAGCCATGGCATGTCTTATCTATATCTTTGAGACACCAACACCACTTCCACTTCCATCTGAGTAGTCATAGCATTTCGTCATTACAAATCAACGAAGTGTTTGATCAACAGGGCCTAGTGTACGAAAGCATTAAGGGGTATGTACTGCGTGCGCTTGGACTATTGTTTCTGTTGTTTGGGTCTGGGGGCAATGCTCTTCAGAAAACGTCATATGGATTTTTGTTATGATGTAAACACACTCTAGCGCCCACCAACTAGCGCACTGTCAAAAGCTTCCAGATTCCCAGGTTGGGACAAGGCCGGGTTTCATCATCTGTCCCGTATGGGTTTGTCCGGACATTCGACCTGTCACCTCGCATGCGTCGCGTTTTCGAGATACCGACATACGTCTGCATCGCGTAGCAGAAAGGCCGTCGGAAATCGAGGTTTGGATGTTTCTCAATCTCTCGGAGTGCGCTGTTCCTTCTCTCGATAATAACCTGTCAAAATATCAAGGCGTTGAGCACAACCCCGATTGACAATCATTTCGGAATTCCAATGACCAGATAGTTTGTGCTACGTCCTCCCACCAATTTCCGTTTGGGACCAGGCCTGGGGCCTGGGACCTCAAAGGGGAGAAGCGTCATCTCCAATTCCTTCAAATTCTCGCTACAACCAAGAGGTGACGACATATCCTAAATGAGGTAAGACGCAGAGTCGCCTTCCTGAAGGAGCCAGCACTCTCCATCGTAGGTGATGACAACACAAAGTGCGACACTTCTCGATCAGGCATAGTTCAAGGAATGCTTTGATTACCGTAACAGGAGGCCGTCCCGTCACCATCAATGCGTCTTAGCCACCGAGCTGATAATCTTTCCATGATATTCCATGAAACAGTTATGGGCATGATTAAGGCGTAGCGGTATTTGAAGAGATTAACAAACTGAGCATATCCCTCGTAGTGACCAGATGTCCTCTCTTTATGTGTTCACCACTGGGCAGCTAAGGTTTATCAACGGCCTTGAGTCATCTCAGGCTTTGACCTAACAATAGGTAATATTTTAATTATGGAACGTACCTCGTTCTATACGTCACATTAGCTTTGTCATGGCATTGTTTTTACGATCTTGTATACTATTAGTCTTGACTCGAAAAAATTTTATATCTCCAGACTAGCTTGACATGTACAGCTGGTCCCCTCCCATAGCCAAAGAGATATACCGAAGATCCCGGTCGCTTAATACGAACAAGATACAACTCGGTCATTAAGAGAAATTATGTTTCCCATAATCGAGGATATAGCTGTCTACAACTAGAGTGCTTCAACAGCTCATCCAAAGAGCCAGTTTTTGCAGACGTATCACCAATGATGGTGCATAAGAAAAACAAAAAGGGTTCGCGGTTATGCATGTCTCGGACTATCCTTTGTTGATGTCGATGTCTCTTTCGTCATCTTTTTTGATAGAATATAACAATTCAGCGTCTAAACGCTGTTGGTAGTATTGTTATTGCTATATTATTGAACTTATATATCGTATGCCTCACTGTGGTATCTAACTCTCATACTGTCTGCCCATCTTCTACAATCTCTATTCAATGTACCAGTTCCACAAGAGATAACCCAATTGTTCGCCCTATCATCCTGCGTGATGAAATGTGCATAACTCCCCATGTGTGGTCTCCCCAGCTTGATTACTTTGTTAGGCTTAGATACCCCTGATGTATCGTCCTCAAACGGATCAATCGTCTCCATTTCGAAATCATCACTGGAGAGATTATCCAAAAGTTGTTCATCTTCATCGTCATCGAAACGAGACACTGGATCATCGGCAGTAATTGAGCCTCCCGTGATGTAGATATCAATCTTCTTAACCCTGAAATGCTCCAATATCCACAAGTCGGTCTTGTTTCTTAAAATCCAAACCATCGTGACGTTGATCGAAGGATTCTCCGAGAGTTTCTGATAAAGACCAAGTGTATAGGATATACCAGCACCTCCGGCAATAAGTAACACGTTGTCTGCTGTTCTGAAGAAGTTGTGATGGATTGATGGGAATGGACCAAAGCAAGAAACGATCTGATGTGTTTTCAAATCGTACTTGTTCTTTCTGACGATAAGCTTGATGCTGTTCTCCTCAGGGGTAGATGCAACCGTATACGGATGTGATGGTAATAAATATGTGAGCAGGTTCTTCTTTGGATATGAGATTCTCACGTGTGAACCAGCGGGGAATTGGTTGACAAAGTAGTTTGGAATGGTGATAAGTTCAAGTGTGGATCCACTCATGGTCTTCTTATCAACAACGACATCACGAGATTTCCAAATCTTGAGAACAATTTGAAGAATAAATAAAGAAAAGTTCAAGAAAGTGTAGAATGTGACACCTGGTCTTGCATGAAAGTGAATCAATCCAACACAGATCCAAGCGATGATCAAATGTGTGGTGAAAAAGAACTTGTAGAATCTTCTTCTGATAGGACGTAGTGAAATCAATGTCGAAAGCAAAAACAAGCATAAGGCGATAAGACCAAGCAAATTCAAGACTCTAAATATCTTTGAAAAAGTGTTGACCTTAATCCAAACAGCGGTAAACCCAATGGAGTGCCCTAAAACCCAAAGCACTAGAAGTCTTGATAACCACTTGTGAAGGAAGACGAGCTCAAGATAATAAACATTGGGCAAAGGATTTGGCTTGAGCGAGACAAAAACGTCGAGCGTGATAAGTACATAGCCAATTCTGCCTAATCTTTTGATAAATGAGGTGACTTTCTCAACGTTGAAATGGTAGAAACTGAGGAGGAGAATCACGATTCCCCAGATGATGAGGAATACCGTATCGGGAATGGACACGAGTCGCTTGTATGTTGTTGCTCGTCCTGTCGTAATCCATTTCTTGTAATAGATACGTCTGGAGAGGTAAATGTAGGAGATATGAGCCACTGAAAGGAAAAGGATGACGTATCCGTACTTGATGTTAGCATAATGGCCAGCCCCATGGCGCTTAACCAAGTCGGCCATCACCATCGCGCTGTGGTCCATTGCTATATCTATGCTAATGTTCTGATAGCGCCTCTTACCTCGCTGAAAGGAGATCGAGAATGTATTACCCTTAAAGCTTTCTGTTCGACCAGTTAAAACGCTATTCACGGACCTGGTAATGTCTCCTTTAGACACCGCGAGCACATTTCTTTGATCCAAAACAAAAAAAAAAAAAAAAAAAAAAAAAAAAAAAAAAAA
>JAKTVK010000209.1:100882-131341 GCA_030557155.1 Petasospora amylophila | reverse complement strand
GTACTACTACTGCTCTGCTCTGCTCTGCTGTTGCTGAGTCAGCATGTAAGCACGTTCCATCACCATTTTTACCAAGAAGAAATGATGTGGTTCGTCTTACTCTACTGACCAAAACTAGGGGGAAGTGGGAAAGGGCGCATTCGTATGTTTTTGTCCTTTATACGGCTGAGACCAGGATTGCTCCTGCGTTTACAAGTGTCCAATGCTTATCTTTGAATTCGATCATGCTCAAAATACAACGACTTGGCTTCGTAGTCAATTCATGGTCGCTCTTCCAGAGGGGTACTAGAGACTTCAGTACATGATGGAAGACACTAGTCTTTGAAACTCTTTTAGAACATACATACATACGTCTGTATTGTCTAAAGTGACAATGTGTAGTTAGATCATGGGACTGTTCCTCGAGGATCTATCTATTCCTGCCGCCCCTTTAACCTGTCATCGGCGTCTGTAACTAGCCGGATCCCCCTCGATACTCGCACAAATCGTCGACGAAAATTTCGGTGGCGCAGATTTATCCGAATCGATGTCCCCACCAAAGCCTTCCCCTGGTAAACGCACCGAGTCCTATTTACATATAACACAACTACTAAACCCAGCCAACAAACACATCACCTCTGATACCCCCACACCCCACGCGCGGAAATGCCCGGCCGTCTAGCTAGAAGGATATCTAAGACATTCCACGCACGACGCAATATCCGTCGTCATAGGCATCTTCTCCCTTTGTATTGAAGTATTGAAGTCAGCGGTCGTGCAGATAAATACTTGTCCCGTCGGCTCGAAATGCCCCCGTGCTTCGGAATCGAGCGGCGAGATATATTCCGGCCCTGGACCTTCTAGAAAAGCGTGCATGTCTTCTGGAAGCGTGGTGACGTGCATGGATTATATGTGTGGGGAGGCTCCGCCGTTGTATAATTCCAACGGTAATTTGGCATTTGACATGTGAAAGAGGTAAGATTGAAGGGGCTATGCTCAATTTGTTGTGCATCAAACTGTCAACAGTTTTTTAGTGTGCTCTTTACATAGACATCTGTCATCACGTATGTCAACCGCGCAGGCCGGTAGTTTGCAGTCCATAGCTTGGATTGAGTTTTGGCGCACAATATCACAATGTAATATTCAACATTATCCCGAGTCAAAGAAAAAAAATCATTTATGTCTTCAAAAACTCTGATCCTATTCCTTTCAACGCTACGATTATTTTTCCGATCTTAAATGCGCAGGCAAGCTGCAATGGAATATGGACGTTCTAGAGCACGGCTTAAATTAGCACATCAGTTATAACGATGCAGGGAACTATGGGTAAAACTATAACAAGCCGTTCGTTCTATTTTGGGCATGCATCAATCAATCAGATATTCGTGTGAGCACTTTGAACCCCTCCCCCTCACTCAATTGAGTTCCTTAAACGTTTGTTCCGAGGTTCACGGTGATGCTTGATCGCTATGTTTGTCGCAGCGCGCGCGAATTTGGAAACATCCACACACCTGATAAAACATCTGGACACCATCATGAACAAGTTAGTTCATTAATTTGGGAACTGGGGCCATAAATGGGGTTTATTTCATGGTCAAAAATTCTTTTAATCTATTAATTGACTTATTAGATGCTCAGTTAGTCCTATAGATTTTTTTTATGGTGACGAAAAAATTCAAAATTTAAAGTTTTTCAGAAAAGACGAATCTTTCTTTCATTTCGAGTAGTTCATTTCCTAGTGACTCCAAAATTTAGGCATTGATATTATTCATATTATTCATCATCATATATGAGCTAAAAACAATGGCTAGGCTTAAGAACGTTCTCATTATTCTCTATAGACCCTGGGCCGGGTTGTAATTAATACGCGCGGTGTCGATTTGCGCCGCTTAGCTATCGGTTATACGTCGTCATATTGGCTCTGGTGGTTCACTAGATGGGTAAAGAAAAAATGGCAGCGATCTATATCATAATCATTTTCCTGAACCAATTTCCAAGTACTCAACATTAGATGAATGCTTTAATGTATCGATGACCTCAGGCTTGACGAGTTAGATGAGCTCTTTGAGATGTGCACAACACTAGCGAAATATCTCAGTAGACTACTGAAGCTAGATCTGCCAGACAAGTTCAGCCTTTGAACAATGAATTTAGACTAATTATAAGATAACAAACGCTTCAGTGGAAGAAGAAACCAAGGTCCAGCCCTCATTAAAACGACTCATGCCTCATATATTGGCCATATTTTACTGAATTAACAATAACTTCCTGACCCGCGGACGAGCAAAATCCGCCCTTCATGTCCACAATAGTAACTACAAGCGAGACGGATTTACGTCTGACTATGGAAGTATTTCGGGAATAAACAGCAACTTAGAAGACATTAATCTGTAGTATCTAGCTGCATGTGAAGATTCGGGTTGGGGTAAGCCATATGTCGTGTGAAAAGATTTTGTGAGTACCTACTTCCACCCAACGAAAAAAAAAAAATCTTACCTTTGCTTTGACAGATCGATTTTAATGCAACCTGTAATAAACTGACGTCAATTCAACAAAACACAAGGGGGAAAACCAAGATATGTACAGCGGACTATGTGGTCACTGCGCCACTGTTTTTCCAGAGGCAAATAGGGCCCGGTAATCGATTGTAGAATATGTTAAAAGGGATGTATATGTAGGAATACTAAAAGACGCGACCCATGCATTTTTGCTTGTGTGAGCTTAATCCCTGGCTCATCTTTGTACAGATATTGCGGGGTAGTGGTAAGTTGAAACAACACAGCCTAGACGCTGGAATAGAGTTCTCCGCTCTCATCGAGTTGCTTCTTCACAATTGCCGCTACACCCATAGAAAAAGCCTACTTGTGCGATGGATTTGAAAACCGGATTGACGAGAGAAAAAAATTAAAAAATCGGTTATAGATGCCGTGAGGTTTGGCAAGGGCCAGATGGCTAGATATGTCAAAGAGGCGGCCTTGCAGCTGTATATGTTGGGGGCGAGAGAGAGAGGAGACAGGTTTTCAAAAGACATAGCCATGATTGACAGTACAGACCCTATTGTACGGAGTTAGTTGGTGAGGAGGTAATTGTTATTGCACTTATAGGAAGGATCGCTCGGTAGTGGTAGCATAACATCTCGGAGTAGACTTTTGCTACGATTTCAATTGGTTCGGAGTTCTGTGTTGATCGTCACTTAGGCAGCATCTTGACAGGTTTTTGATAGTCAATCATCAATCACAGTTCCCCCATCAGGCGGTTTCTTTTTTAAACGTTCGAAGCGTATAATTGAAAAAAAAAAAAAAAGAAGCGTTTAGTTAACCGGGCCAGAGATAGCCGGAAATAATCGCTCTTCTGCTCGCCGTAAGGCTGGGTTTGAGGGAGGGTGAACGCGTATTCAAAGCATTGAGTGTGCAAGTGATGCGCCCAGTTACGAGTGAGTGGAGCCGTGTCCGCCTGAGGGGTGTCCCGCCGTGAGGCGCATGTCCCAGAGGGTTATCTGCGGGACATGGATGACGCATGTCCCAAGAGGCAGCGCTCTTGTGTTCTGGCTATGACGTGCTCGTACCTGGCGTGCGCAAACCACATCCATGCCATCATCTCTAAGAAGTGGGATGTTATAAGAAGACAGAGTTCCCCGTCAACCACCACACAATTCTTCTGTTCAAGTCTCACTTCACTACACATCAGTGAGACACAAGTGCAATCACCACTAGAAACACTCATACTCACACACTCATACCCGTGGAGCCTGCACCTGTCCCACACCCCCTCAGCACAGCTCCCCCTATCTACCCCCGCTGCCCCGTGCTCGCCACCCGCGTCTCCAAAATTTACCACCCGAGTTCCCTCGAGTCACTACTACTAGCACAAGCTTGTTACTAGTTTACACAGGACCTTACACTTTTGAGTCCCTTGTTGAAATCCTTTCCACGCACTTTCTATTTGGCTTTACCGTTTCAAACTAGCCTTTTCTCCACAGCCCACCTCGTGCGCGGAAATCAATTGTTCTATTGTGTCAACCCCAAAGATACTTTTTTGAAATGGCTGCTCACCACTACGCTTCTCAGTCCGCTAGATGGGATGCCTATCAGTTCAGTGACCCATATGCTGCCAACACTTTTGTGTGCGCCAACAAGAAGCTTGCAATTGCATGCCGCCCAAGCTGTGATCACTACCCAAAGGTTTTGAACAAGGAGGAGGTTACATTCTTCGACAGCGCCTACCAGGCCATGAATGCTGGCTTCAAGTCATGCCAACACTGTACACCAATGGTTTCCAAGTCTGACACTGACATTGAGCTCATCAAGTCCACCATTGATTCCATTAACCGCTCCATTGGACTCACCAACGAGTCTAGCGACTCCAAGAAGCGCGCCCTCTCCACACCTACTATTAACACCGCTGATGGCCATTTGAGCGACCGCCAACTTTCCAGAAACGAATCTGAGCACATCAAGCTTGTTGAATTGGCATGTCGTCATATTGCCGCTGCCGCTGCTGAGAACATCTCAAAACATCAGGATGAGAGTGGTGGTAAGAAGAAGAGAAGAGGTGGTGTTCTTGGTTTCAAGGAGCTTGCTTCCAAGTCCAAGTTATCTCCATGGCATTTCCACCGTGTCTTCAAGAGCGTCACTGGTTTGACCCCAAAGAGCTACGGTGACCAATGTTGGAAACTCATGAAAAGTGTTGAGGAGGAGTCTCGCGAGCGTCCACAGACTCTGAGACAACGTTCTCACTTCAGATCAAACTCTGACATCACCAATAACTACCAGTATAAGAACAAGAGAGTCAAAAGAGAAGAGAGCCTCGCTCCAACAACTGTTCCTCATGCAACACAATTCTCTTCTGGGAATGCTTACTCTCAGCCATCATCCATCGAATTGACTCCAGTGATCTCTCATAACGATATCTTGTCTCTTGACTCCAACTCTTTGGACATCAATGTTGAACCGTTGAGACATCACAGTCTTGATCTTGGCGTGTTTGGCCTTGACAGTTTGGACATGGTGTCTATGCCTACCATGCAACTCTCTTCAGATTTTGTACCACCTTCTCAGGTTTCAAACTCTGTACAAGATTTCCAGATTTCACAACAACCAGTTGGAAACCTTGGGTTCACACCTGCCACCACCACATCTAACAACAACTCTACCACCACCAACAACACCAACAACGTCAATCATCTATCCTCCCTATCTGCACATACCACACCTTCATCCCACCACGGCGATTCTAACACATTAACATTCTTCCCAACAGAAGAACAACAATGGCCTAAGATTCAAACTACCGATACACCCCCACAACAGCAACAACAACTGATAGGAACGTTGACACCACCATCTAGTGCTACTGATTATGACAATGGCAGTTTGTACAACACTTTGTCCAACAACTCGCCATTGGAGAATGAGATGTATAATTCGATGATGGGTGGAGACGGCTACTCTTTCAGTTTGGATATGATGACTGATCCTTCTGTGATTTTCGCTGGTGGACCTGAGCCTTATGAGGTCTTGTTTGATGGGGTGCTTAAAAATGGGCAGACGAACGATGCTACGACTGTTAACTTGATGGTTTGACGACGATATCTTCTCTTTTTTTTTTTTCAATTTATCTCACGGTCACGACGATAATTTTCTCTTTCATTACTGCTTTTTGGTTATATGGCACTGCAAGTACTCTGCACTTTTGATTATGTTCTTGACATGACTACGACATCATTATGAGCATTAAGATATCATTTCTCATGATGCTTTTATATTATATATATTATGGAGGGGACGGTTTAAGGATATGTAATTGATACACAAATAATTTTGGTTTATTATAATATAAATATGGGGACGTGTAGATATTAAAATGTATATTAGCCACACCAACGTGCGGGGTACAGCTCGAGCCAGCCGGAGCCAGGTCGAGATGGGTGTCGTCGATTATGATTATTATAAGCTGGAGTGGTGGTCAAAAGTTCCAGAGACGTCTAGAGCTGAAATCTCATGAGGTACTGTACGTCTGGCGAAGGGAACTGTAAACTTTACAATGCGGGTTTGGCCAGCCCTAATCATATGTCTTCACTTTTCACCACATGGAAAAGAAAAAAAAACCCCATTTATATATAGCGGGGAAAAAGGAGGGGTTCGTTACATATGTGGTATGAAATACCGGCGGAAAAATGAAGACATGATATTCATGAATCCTATATATTGTTAGTGTGTGCAATATATAGATAATTAAATATATCGTCTAGAGCACTTGGTTAGAGTTTGGCCCGTGTGGTACAAAGGCAAGAAGGAACTTTCGTCAATCGACAAGTTCTGGTTGTAGACCAATCAGGAAGATAACATTGCAAAATGCGGCTTGTCGGAAACTATCTCGCTATCAGGGGTTAGAGCAGCTGGTGAACAGAGTCTTTTTAGGCAGACGTCAAAACACACTTAGCCGAAGATACATGGTCACGATCAGCTATTTGTCCAGGAATGACGAGGAAGGGAAAGGGAGGGGTAAGAGCATGTATACCATATTGATTGGGATGGTAGAGTTTTTCTCAAGACACGTCCACGGCCTTGTTTTAATTATTATTCGCTATCTACAAACTTCTGTCTTCTGCGGCGTGTTCTCGCCAGAGCTTATGAAGCCAGATTACCCACGCATTTGAAAGCACACCGGCGCTTATCTGGAAATATTTGATGGGTAAACCCATTACGCGGAGTTTCTTTCTCCTTCTTCTTTCACTGCGGGGACGGATTATCTCACCCTTCATATTCAACCATAGAAAACATACCAAAGAGCCACACCAAAACCCGCTCGCTTCCGTTGTGGCGCGTCCTCGTGGCTCGCGGCATTGTCAGCCTGTCAAATAATGATCGGAGTTCCATAGTCAGCTGATAAGAACAAAAAGAAAAAAAACACACACACACAGCGCAATACTCAACCGTGCAAGACTCAGCTAATCGCTCCACTTTGGCCATGCACAACAAGAGCAATCTGAGGGTAAATAACATGAATAGAAACCACGGACTTAGTCGCTAGCTCAATATGTATATGATCTACGCGGACATCACGTCAAACAACCTCTCTATGCACAGCGCTCTTGTGCCTGGGGAAGATTAAAGGAGCCTGGACTTGTCTGCTCGATGGTCGTGATGTAATTAAGCTTCGCACAAATTTGAAGTTCCCCACTTACTCGGAAATTATCCGGTCCAAGCGATAAATCAGAGTTCGTGTAAGAATATTCATCTATTTTATAGAATAGAAACCTTGTAGACGCTTGTCTTTTCAGCGGGTGTTCCTCTCTACCTTGACGTTCATAGTCATCTCGCTTGCATCGTAAGTTCGGCACCGAGGGTAAAGAGTCCGGCTTACAAACACCAATATGCTTGATTATACACGTCGATTGTCTCATATTGATAGATGTGATTGTAGCACCCACAGTCTGTGGACCCATGCTTCGACTCGTCTTGAGGCACAAGTACAATTCACGTGTCCTTCACTAAGAGGGTGCACAATAGAGCTTGTGTACATATGTATGAACTAATTTGGCCGGCATTCACAGAGACGCTAATGTTGGGTTTGACCCAATCAGCTATTGTTATAATTTAATTGAGTGTTTATTTGGAATCATTCACTCCCCCCTTGTCCTTATTCTTGGCCCCACCTGCACCTTTGGATAGCACCGTTCTTCTAAAGCTCTCCAGTTCGGGGTGGAACTTCCAAATGTGGAACATAATGCTGCTTATTACTGCGGTCATGACAGTAAACGTCACTCCGGTGTCCATAGAAGATGCGCCATATTGGATCTATAAATAGGGACAATAAACAAAGGGAACTTGACATAATCTTAATAATGTCAGCTTCTCATCACCATATCCAGGTTAAACATGTATATTTCACATATAATAGAGGGGAAAGTTGTTTTTTTGAGGCAAAAGTACGTACATGGGGCCATAGCTAGTGACTAGTGACACTTCTTCACACACACCGTTCCGTCGCATCGATGTACTGGACCATCATCTCAGCCGCATAAGAATACATCCACACAACACACAACACACACACATACTTGGCTCAAATAGGCGGTGCAGAATTCCATGTTTGAGTGGGACACTAGCAGGGATCAAATGTCCTTAGTGTGAAGAAACCGGATCGCTTTCACAACAGGCTACCCGCTTGCATGTACCGCCTTGTCCTAGATGCATGTCATGCATGGATCGGATTTTTTACGATAAGAGCCAGCCCCAAAAAGCCTCATTGGCCCCATCGTCGGTTTTCTCCGACATGATAACAAAGAAGCACTGACATAATAGAGTTGTTCGCAAGGCATAGACCGACTGATTAGAGAGTCACCAGAGTTTCACTTTGCGGTGACGAAAGAACTTGGGCGTACTGTGCTTGTCCAATGTATGTTTGTCTCAAAAGCGCGGGAAGTATGTACACGTGGGAAACCGGGGGGTCTTTCTCCTTTTCCGTTAGTGTTGACATACAATGTGACTAAAGGTGTTTCAAGAAGCAGGATTGGAAGTGTATCAAAAGCTAGACCATCACTAGTTCCGCTTGTGCTGACATTTATCATGCACCGGGGACAAAACTTGAAAAAACCCCGGTTTTATGCGTAATTCGTGCGTTTTATTGAAACCTGCGTTTTATTGAAACCTACCATAGTCTTTTTAAGCCCCGTACACTTTATATGGATGCGTACCGGCAAGTTTCACCAGCTGGGTTACGATAAAACAGTGTCCAAAGAACTCTTGATACGTCATATCTCCCTGGAATTGACAGGGACTACATTGGTCAGTCACATCAGAAGTGCAATGTTATACTATGGGGCATCATGGCATTTTGTATTTATGAAGTTTGAATGACAGTAAAATGAATAGCAAATAATACAAGCAATTGATATGATCATGAATCAATGAATAGCGATAGCACATATGAAAGTCGATAACAGGAAGAACTAAAATGAGGGAATGTGTTTGACAAAAATTATCACTTGTCGTCAGCAGGGGCAGAATCACCACGAAGAGTCAGAGGATAGTTATAAGCATGATCTTCCTCCTCACCGCTTTTCTTCAAATTAAAGTAATCCTCACCCAGAGCGGCGTCTTGCAAAGAGCCTAAATCACCTGGTGTCATGATGTTGTTACGATCTCTTGGAGAACCTGGTGCACTCAATGGTCTTGAGATCTTGATCTTTGAATCGAAAGCACCACCATTGATATTATCGGAGAACAAGTTTGGATATGCCCTTCTCAACGCCAAGTTTCTAGCCTTGACGTATTCCAAACCCATACGTTTCCAATCAAGCAAATCGGAGAGACGTTCTGTACGGTTTCTCTGGTTGATTCTCTGTCTTCTAGTCTTCTGGGCGAAGTCAAACATCTGATTAGTCAACTGTTCAATAGATTCATCAACGGATTTCATACGTCTGTCAACAATATAGATACCATAGTCACTCGAATTCTCAATCAAATCTTCCATGTAACCACCGAAACCGGACAAATTGGTAGTGATGGACGGGACACCCATGACGGTACATTCAGCAGGTGTGTAACCCCATGGTTCATAGTATGAAGGGAAGACACCCATATGACAACCTCTAACAAATTCATCGTAGTCTAATGGCAAAATTGGATTATTAGCATTCAAGAATTCAGGGTGGAAGATGATTTTGACACGATCAGAAGGGGCATTGAACAAACCGACTCTTCTGATATGGTTCAAAATTGGATCATTAGCATCGTCTTTCATGTTATGAGTGACAATTGGTGGGAGGCCATCCCTTTTCAATGCAAAAACACGTCTTTTCAACAGGACACGATCAGCTGGAGAGATCAATTCATCCAAAGATGGGACTTCTTTACCATGTTGCTGGTAACGGGAACAGTGTTCCATAAGTCTATGACCAATTGAGTTCTGGACTTCTTTGACGGTGTTCTCGAGTGCCTTGATAACTGCTTGACCTTTCAATGTTTCAACTGTGTATGAGTTTGTAGCAGCAGGCATGATGATGAATGCAACAACGGTCATTTTGGAGCCAGCCTCTTTTAACTTATGATTCAATCTTGCGAGGGATTCAATGAAGAAGTCAACACCTTTGTTTCTGTATTCGTAACGACCTGCAATGAAGAAGTACAAAGTGTTCTCCAAATCGAAATCGTAATGACCGTAGAAATGACCTTTAATGAACTCATTGATTTTCTCCTTCTTCATAGCATGCAAGTTTTGAAATTCGTGAACGGCTTGGAATTTGACAACGTTAAGACCATTGGGCAAGACACCGTCCGGTTTACGTTTCAACAAATGCTCAGATTCAAAAGCGGTAATAAGGGAAACGGTGGTGAACACATCTGCAGAATGAGCGGCAGCTCTTTCGATACAATAACGATGATAGATTCCTCTTTTACCAGCTTCGGCATCGACATCAAAGTTTTGCAAATTGTTGTAGAAATCAACACTTCCAGCACAGAGATAACGACCAAGCAAAGTGGCATGAGTAGTGAACACCGTTGTAACGTCAATTCTTCTCTTTCTGCACAATGGCAAAGCGACACCGGCGAGCCACTCGTGGAAATGGGCAATGACAGCTCTTTCCCTATCGTGGTAAACCAATTCACCAAGGAACCATGCAACAATATAACCCAAGAGGATAGCATTGTTTGTTTCAGCGTCACCTGATGGTGCTGGGATACCTGCAATGTTCCACAAGTCAGTTTTCCACTCATCTAAATGGTGAGAAGCGGAGTTGACGTCAAACAATAAGACACGTGGTGCACCTTCAATCAACCAACGACCATAGATGTATTTGATGCCTCTAGAACTCATGGAGTCGAGAGTGGCCCTCATGTGTGGGTCGGTGATTTGGAGCTCTTCAACTTCGACGGCGGCGGAGTCATAGTTGAGCGGGCCAATGAGGGTGTATCGCTCCTTGTACTCGGCAACGGTGATTGGGGCCTTGGACTTGAGCACGGAGTAGATGCCTCCGACCCTGTTGGCCACTTCTGTCGCCACTTCAAAGAGGAGATGGTTCTGGATGTCTCTTGTCATGGATGTCAGGGGGTAATCGATAAGCGAGATAGAGAGAGAGAAGAGAGACACGGGGAGAAGATAGGGGGCTGGCTATGTTGGGATGGGCGGCAGGAGTGTGGGGGGATCTGTGTAGAAAAGGAAAAGGGAGAGCCAGACGAATGGATTGAAGAAGGGGGGAAGCCAAGAGAACTCCTAGTGTTTATCGGCGATTTGTTGGTGGTGAGCGAGAAATCTGTGGGCGAGTGTGGGTTTTATAAGCTGAGGGGAGGAGGGTGGGCGGCTAATTCTCGCAATTTTGGCAGCCTCCGAGTCGCGTCTCCGGGGCCGGCCACTCATGCCATGTGCACCACGAGCCACCAATTTACACGGATTTTTGAGGGGTAATCTGGGTATGATTCGTATGGATTTAAAGATGATCATATATATTACACATTTAATTATGTTTATACCACGAAATTTGCCACTCAATTTCCATTTATTGTTGGGCGTTGTGTTTATGTGTTTTTTCAATTTTCCCCACGCTGCTACGCAGTCTGGGGTACTGCGCATATGGAAGCCCCCGCTTCTGGCGATCAGACAAACACACAGGAAAAGAACACCATAGAGAAGAAAGAAATCTGGTGATAGCTGAATGTTCCAGAGGGTTCTGGAAACCATACTACTTGATAACACCATCCAATTGTTGGGCTATGAAGTGAAATTGTGTGATTACAGTCTTTCAATCTCGCGGCTCGTTTGTGTCATCAGGTGTGTGGTCATGACAGCATGACTTTGGAGGTGTCTGGCCGGCGCCGGCTGTGCTGCAATAATTTACCCCATATTTTTCTCATATCTGACTTTATTATCATGAGCATGCGCATGACAAAGAGTGTTAGATCTTAACTCAATGATTTATTGTGGAAATTACAGCCGCAATAATTGCTTGGGCCAGCCGGATCTCCTCATTGGTGGGGGGAACCCCCGAGGCTCTAGTTGTTCTTCTAATTGGTCTCTTTCACTTTTCTCGGACTCGGGGGGTATAACGCCTGCTTACAACTGCACATATGTATCACGGGGAAAATGTTGTGAGCTGATTAGCTGCTGGTGGAACAATACATAACCCTAGATATATATGCACCTGTTACATAAAATGGCGGAACATCTAGCCGTGCACACTCGCCTACTTCCGTGGGGTGAGATGTTTGATAGATTAGAATCACGTGCACATTTTTCCGCATGCTTACATAAGCTTAACGATGTTGCTGAGTCAGCCACCACGATAGGTGTTCGCGAATCGAAAAATCCACCAACCGGGCCCCTCATCACTGGCATTCATCTTAACTTCCAAAACTATAAAGTTCATTTCATCCTCCATCACTCACTCCACATAATGTCATTAGACCTCGACTTCCTTCAGGCATCCGACCTCATCGGCAACCAATTGAAAATCACAGTGTCTGATGGACGCAGATTCACAGGAGTGCTTCTTGCTCTGGACAACAAGCCCAATTTGCTAGTGAACAACGTTGTTGAATACTCAGACAATGATTCTATCGAGAGGAAAAGGGACTTGGGACTAGTTTCGGTGCCATTCACATCGTTAAAGAAAGTGGAGATGTTGAAAACGGACTTGGACAAGACCGTGGAATGGAAATCGAAACTCGTTTGACATCATCACCATTTCACTTCTCTTCGCGGGTCGCGCGCTATTGATCATTTCCAAGATTTCCAAAATTTGTGCCTTTTTCCACGATCAACAACAAAACATCAAACATTAATAAACCATCACATCAACAACTAACAACGTTTAATAATAATAAAAAAAATACCCACACATAATGTCCACATCACAATCCAACGTCACACCCATCGTCGCCAAAGACGCACTCGACACGGTCACGTTGAAGAACCTCGTTGCCCTCGACATCGTCGAACAGAACGAAGCTATGCTTAGCGCGTTCCAACTCCTTGATGACTCCGCAACACGAACCACACTGCCAGTGTCCACATCGAGAGAGACTATCGAGAAGCTGATAACGCAGACAAAGGGTGAATTGCTTGCTTTGAAGAATGAAGTTCCGGCTGTGACAGCTAAAGAAGATACTGACGCGAAACTTGTTGAAGAGTTGGCTCAGGATTTCTTCAAAGATGAAGTGTCAAATATTGGTGGTGTCGACCAATTACTCGAGAAGTTCGGTAAAGAAAATGGCGTCAAGATCATCGTCACTGAAGATGGTCCTTTCAAACTTTCATCAGATGATAAGTTGAAGGCTAAGTACCAAACTGAGAGCACGGAGACAAAAGACGCTGACGGAGACGTTCAAATTGAGTAATGAATCAGATTCTAACTGTATTATATGTCGCATAGATGATTATAACCGTAGACACAAAAACATAAATATTCAATACAGCTACCTCTAATTTTATGTATAGTGTAGCCCGCCGGCCACACGATTGTCCCGCGAATCCGCAAAGAGCCACACACACAGGATTGCCTTAAGGCTGTCACACCCCGCCAATTTCGAGTCATTCCACCATTTGAACAACACCACAAACTACCATAAATTACACCGAGAAGAGCTTCAAGACAATATAAGAGAGCAAAAGCTTTTATTGACTTCAGACCATAGCGCACACTACACACAGACATATCACACGAAAGCAAACAAATCACACCAATTCCTTCAGATAAGCACATAGTCATACTACCACAATGAGGTGAGTTACCGGACCTTTTCAAATGACCAAAAAACAGAAGACGAACAGTATGACTAACATTACCAGCTCGCCAAGGAGAAGAATTGAGACAGATGTCATGAAGATGTAAGTATTGAGAAACTTGAATCCCACCCCATCTTTCTTCGTGATTGCCACCCGAGATAACCCTCAGCAGGACTAACACCATCTAGTCTCATGAGCGACTTTGACGTCTCTCTCGTCAATGACAACATGCAAGAGTTCTTTGTCAAGTTTAAAGGACCAGAGGACAGTATGTATCTATGCGTTGTCTTGAGTTTCTCACGTATAACTAACATCCATTAGCACCATTCCAAGGAGGCACATGGAAGATCCATGTTGAATTACCAGACCAATATCCATTCAAATCCCCATCCATCGGTTTCCAAAACAAGATATTCCATCCAAATATTGATGAATCATCGGGATCGGTATGTCTTGACGTTATCAATCAGACGTGGTCCCCAATGTTTGACGTTTATAACATTTTTGAAGTATTCCTCCCACAATTACTCAGATATCCCAACCCTGCTGATCCGTTGAACAGTGATGCCGCGGCATTGATGAATCAGGATAAGAAAGCGTATGAGGATAAGATTCGGGATTATGTTAAGAGATTTGCCTCCAATTCAGATTTCAAAGTTGGTGATTCGGATGATGAGGAGAGCGATGAAGATTTGAGTGAGATTAGTGATCTAAGCGACTCTGATGATGATGACGGTGATGAGATGGAGGAAGAAGGTGAAGACGATGATGACGAAGATGTTGCAGGTGAAATGGAGATGTGAAACGTTTCCACACGGTTTAACCACTTTTTCCCTCTTTAGGATCATATATGCTAAGCTATTAGCACTTTGGATAGTGTTTTACTATGAGGATTTTCATGACTATTACTGAATATTGATACTACTATATCGCACGTGTAGATTATTCATTGTAGAGGAGTTCTCATGGAAGGGTCTTGCTTTGCCGAATAGGGACAACTTCCTCATTGGGATATTTTTAGGGGCGGGGCGGCGGGGCGGCGGGGCTTTTTTTTTTGGAACGCGGGAGAAAATCACAAGATAGCAAAGCCTACACAGCCTTTTTCTGACAACTTGCCACCTTTAAGAGATCCCACAAGATCACAACAAATAACAACAAATATGAAGCTTTTGCCTCTTTGCACACTCCTTGCCATCGCAGCTGCCTTGCCAATCCACGCTGTAAGTGCTTTCATGCTCAGGAGCAGGGATCATGGGAATTTGTACCATGACACCCTCCTTCATTCCCAAATCGAACGCTATACTAACAACAAAAAATAGAATGTCAAGATTGTCCACGTCAACAACGCTGGTGAGCAGTCCATCCAGTCTTACAATGACGTTGATCTTGGTGACTCCTTGGAGTCCGCCGTTGAGGCTTTGAACTCCCTTGCTCGTCCAGTTGTCCCAGAGGGTTCCCGTATTGACCAGGACGGTGAGAAGACTATTGAGCAGATGATCGAGGCCGACAAGAAGGTCATCGATGAGGCCATCCAGGCCACTGAGGAACAGTTCAAGAACCTTGAGGTTGATGGTCAGGCCAACTTTGCTGAGTTGAAGGCACAAGCCAAGGAGCTCGTTGACCAGGCTAAGAAGTACATCGACGAGACTTATACTGAGGCTTCTGCCCGTGTCAACAAGTTCATCAATTCCAACTCTGAGGAGCCAAAGGAGGAGACTAAGGAGGAGCTCATCCCAGCTAAGAACTTTAAGGGTCCTCACCATGATGACAAGTTTAAGAGTAAGCACCACAATGATGCTAAGTTCCACAAGGCCAGCCTTGAGGAGATCAAGGCCCACGGTTTTAAGCCACACGCTAGAAAGCCATGCTCTAAGAAGATGAAGCAGCAGCAGGAGGAAGCCGGTGTTGCTAACTCTATCAAGACTTTCTCCCAGGGCTTGTACGAGGACGTTTCCAACATTGACTTCAGAGAGTCCATCAGTGGTATTGCTCAGAATGACGATGCTATTTGTGCCGTTGCCGCTGGATTCCTTGGCGGTGTTGCCCTCTTGACTTTCATGTCCGTCATTTTCCAGTTCACCAAGCGTTCTGCCAAGAAGATTGAACTCATTGAGGGTCAGTCTTTCTCCGACTACGAGGATGAGGAGGCCCAGGTTATGTCTGAGAAGCAGTGAGATCATGAATGCTGATGCTCACCCCCTCCTTTTCTTTAAGTGATGTTGTTTACGATGGGTTATTTATGGTTATACTTTTTTTGGACGGATATTTTCCTTTATTTCTTGAACATTTGATGTCGTTTTTATCTCTTACACAGTCGTGTGATTATATTACACTTTCATTATATCTTTAACCGTCGACCATGTAGTTGTTCTACGATATCTGTGGATGTATAAAGACTTCGTTGAGTTTGAAATTGTTTTATATACATGACTCAATTAAAGTTCCTTTTTTAAATGTGCAAATGCGCCGTAAACTCGTTCAAACAATAACAATACCCTCATCGATGACAGATGGTTTGTAGTTCTTGTCACTCGGAAGAGTTGGCTGAACAGGCTTGTACAAGTACCAGTTTTTCAAAGCGTTAACAGAAGCTCTGATCTTAGCTTCTTTCAAAGAAGAACCATAAGATTCACCGAGTTTCTGGTCACCACTGAAGACACCAATGACAAAGATTGGAGAGTTGGAGTTTCTACCATTCTCAGCAAGCAATCTGGCAACTGGTTTCTCAAGGTTTTGTCTCTTGCAAAGTCTGGAAAGCTCTCTTGTTGGCTGCTCAAATTCGAACATCTTGGAAACATCAAGCTTTCTAGATAATATGTGGTTTTGGATGAAGTTCTTAGTCTGATCTTCAGAGTTTGTAGCAGTGTAGTAAGCACCAACGATGGATCTAACAGCGAGAGCATACGCCTGTGTTGCATCGATCTCACCTCTTTCACCTGTAAGTTTTGTGACACCCTTCTCACCAGTCTGGTCAACTGGAACAAATCTGAGCTTACCCAAGGAGTACTCCTTTGGCTCATTGTTCAAGTACTTGTCCAAAGCAGAGATCTGGTCAATCTCGATACCCCAAAGGTGCTTACCAACAGTGGACAAGGAGTGTGCGGATATGTATGAGGCGACAGCTGTATTAAGAACTGGAACAGGAAGTCTTGGGTACAGGGCCAAGAGGTGTTCTGTGGTATAATATGTCAAAAAGTTCTTTCCGAGGATGTTGAAACCGAAGTTGTCGGCGTATGGGGTCTTGGATGAGCGACACGTGAGACATCTGGCCAGTGTGCTGTATGTGAAGCTTTCTGGAAGGCCAATTCTTTTGTGAAGTGCAACGAGTGGTGCAGACTTGATGGCTTCCTCATCTGTCACGGCTCGTTTGGATTCTTGTCTAAGTGATATGGAGGTGGAGAAGCAAGCTCTCTGCGATGATCTCACGAACGATCTTGCAAGTGGTTTTTGCAGTTGTAGTGTGTTCATGACTCGTTATATTAGGGTCTGGATGTGTGGTGATGAAAAGACTATGTGATTAATTAACGATGATGAGTGTGTGTTCTCCGTTGACCTTTTCCGCTTCCTTGGGTCAGTTGATAGTTTTCTGGGATCTCTTTCACGCTTTTAAGTTGAAAGCTTCGATATTTCCAGTGTAAATAAACGGATCTCCCCTCTGGATAGCCCCTTGAATGGTTTGAACGACGAATCGAGTCAAATAGTTGATTTGTCCCCAGCCTGCTTGATTCCTCCAAAGTGAAAAAATTCGTTGAACCGCGCTCGCGCCGGAGCGTTGAAACCACACCCGTTAAAAAATGACAGATTTACCCGGCCTTCTAATGGTTATGTAGCACTGCCCAATATGTACATCTGTGACTGAGTGGTTGAAGGACAGCACTACAAAGTGTCAACATGTGGCAACGACAGTGTATCCGGTGAGTCTCTCTATGTGTGCTAGTTACTCAAAAATATATCGGTAGATGGTATAGGAAAGCAGGGCGAGTTGGCATTCTTAAATGAGAGTTGGTGTCACTACCGCACACCGGCTTGTGAAAGTTTGTAGATTCTCATTTATCACAATGTTATTATCCGGGTCTTAACAAACATACGAGTCAAATTACTACGAATATAGAACGTTAAATCTACAGTGGAAACTCGTTACTATAATATCATACTTCAATATTTGATTAATCAACAGAAGAGCTAGAGTTAGCTCTCTTCGCACTGGATCTTTTTGGAGCATATCTATACATAGGGAACACCTTGAGCTTATGATCATGCTCAATTCTAGAAAACTCTGTCAACTTGGCCTTAGCCTCATCGCTTTCAAAAGCCCACATGTAAGAAATCACGTAGCCAATAGCCGTTAAGTCAATCTTGACATACCGAGGATCTTTGAACTTTGTTCTCAACTCAGCAGCATAAGCTGCCTTATCTGAGACACCGACACCGAACATCAATCCTTCTTCAATCCTCTTTAACTCAGCCAGATCGTTTGGAAGACACTCAGTTATCTTACAAATACTGGCTCTATTCATCTGTGCACCACGATACAAGAACCAGGAGTTATAAGGGCGTTTGTCAGTACTTGAAACAACATCAACAGGTGTTCTGCACAACTGGTTTCGAAGTACGGGAACATTTCTCAAACCAGTTAGATGGGGGTTGGTAATGTCTTGGTTCGGATCGTCAATACCGTTAGAAGTCTGAACGAGGACTTGAACACCACCTTTCTCGGTCTCCCTCACGGTCATCTTTGGTATCTTAGTCTCATTTTCACCAACTGAGGTCTGTAGCTGATAAGTAATGGGCTCGCCGTAGAGGTGGTTCAAAATTGCAATCTTAGTTAAGATGTGTTTTTGGGAAAGAGAATCCAAGACGGAAGAAACAGTAACAACATCTGGAAGCTGCATATTATTGCTTGATTTGAATAACTTCTCCTCTGCGACTCTCAGAATCTCAACTTTCAACTCCTCAGAAATGGGAGAAACATCTAGCCACATGTACTCATTCACTATGTGGGAGTTGCATTCGAATGCTTCATTGGGAGTGATACTGGGTCTTCTTTTGAAACTGCCTGTTTTCGTTGGTGAATGTGGTGAGGGGGCGGATGTCCTGTTGGTTTCAGAAAAGGTCTTGGTCTGTCTCAATGGGAAGCTAGACGAAACATCCCTTCTGTAAAGATTAGAATCAAGTGGTGATAGACCTAGGTTATAACTTGGTTCCCAGCTCGAATGTTCATTAACGAAAGCGTTTGAACCCACACTTAACGGATAAACATTGGCTTGGTTGGAGAAACCCACCCCAAAGTGCGGCTGGGAGGAGCTTGCCAGGGGAACTCTTGTAGGTACCAAATCTGGATTGTTTGGATACGGTGGTTGGAGATCTGACTGGAGTTGTGGAATGTGAGGGATTTCTAGACTTAGCGTGTTGAGCTCGCTCTTATAAAGGTCTGTGTTGATACCAGTTTCTCTCCCAGTGTCGGACCAGCCGGCGAGTTTATAGTCAGTTGTTATAGTAGCAGCTTGAATGTTGGTAGGCCAACGTGGATCGTGTGAGTAAAGTGGTGGTGCAATCAAATTGGCCTGATCATTAACTTCGGGAATATATTGAGGCTCTTGAAACAAGAATTGAGCTTCTGGGTGGCTATATGAGACACCAGCTGGATTATTTCGGATCTCGTGATATCGTTGTTGAGGTAGCTGAGCTGTTTCATGCTGGACAGGGGGATAAAGGTGTGCTTCGGCATCCGACGGGGGCTCCGTGGAACTGTTATCTTGCTGGGGATCAGCATACTGGTTGTAGTTCATGTCAAGCAGTTGTTCAGACTCCCAAGGTGGTGTGAGAAGGCCAATAGTGTTTGTTCTTAAGGGGAACTTGACAAGAGGAAGTTGTGATTCGTAGGGGTTCATGAGACAGTGAATAGGAAACTTCTGAGAAAGATACGGACGGAAGTTTCCTGTTGAAGAAAGAGAGTAAGAAGTTCAAGTGGAATGCATGAACCTAAGCGATTGTATGTGGAGAGATAGGACCTGTGCCGAGATACATGGCTTTATACCCATTGACACCGGCTTCGGTTCCTTGATACCGATGCGATTACAAGGCATATGAAGCGAAATACATAAAAGCTGCTAACTGCCATGCTTATACCTATGGTTCAGACACAGACGCACGATCTTGCAGCCCATAGAACCACAAAGACTCTGGGCATTGCCGCTTGATGGTGGGGTCGAATAACGGCCCTGCGTGGAGGAAGTTACCCCATGTAATCTCTTCTCCAGACTGCCCGTTGAAGTCCAAATAACGAAGAGCTGTTCCTTGCTCTAATGCTATTCCGAGATCATAGGCCCGGCGGGTTTAATTGGGTATTAGTCTGCTGGTAGTAGGTCAGCTAAAAACCCTCTTGAAAGAGGGCGCCTATCACCGCCTACAATATACGGCACCGATCAGACCCCCCTCCCTACCTCCCCTTTGACTGTTATCTGCAATCCTTGAAGGAATACGCTGCCACCCAATAGCATCGAAACCTTCCACGGAATATACCGTTGTAACTGTGGAATATGCAGTCCATTGGTGCGGGCCAATGACCTTTCGTGAACCCCTTCCGTAACGGGGGTTCTTGTGCATAATGGTTGGCCATGGTATATTATTATTCGGGAGGTGTACTGCAAAGATTTAACCAAATTTCATTACACGGATTGATAATCAGACCCATATATCTTGGGAAGGGGGAATGGACCGTTGAAATGATGACGCTATCCACACTATCATAGCGTAGAAGTGTTTGTTGATGCTGGAATGATCTTCCAATCTCCCCTTTCGATCATAGCAGTGAGGCCCGATATATGATGTATCCAGTAAGGCGATAAGGGTTTGTTGGCATCTAGAAAATAATATTCAGTGGCCTACTTCTGCAGGCAAAGCAAAGCTACCTAGTTAAGGTGACAACGTCGACGCCACCCGCCCACAATATGTTTCATATTCGACGCTTCGTTGCTGCTGAGGGAAAAAACAAAATAGCCATGCTACAGCTCAACTTTTGCTTGTATGCTTCACCGACATGTTTGAACTACGCCATGATTCAAATTGTAGAGGTGTGGGGTGCGAGGTTTTGTGGGGTGACAATGACCTCTCTCATGTGGTAAATACCTTGCTGTAACATCAGGGTCGTGAATCCAACTTCCCCAACAGCCTGGTCCTTATCCTCTGCAATTGCTGCTTAACATTGCATCGTAAAAAACTTAGTAAATCAGCATTGCAGAAACATTGATATTCGCAGCTTCACATACCAAAGAGTGCAGAGATACCATGTTTTAATGCCGCTCAACCGCGGGCCGGTACGACGTTGTGCGGTCCAGACGTTCAGGTCCAGACCTTCGTCGAACTATTAATACGCATGATGCATCAAGCATTACTATGATGAGGCTGATAGCTGGAACAGGTAAAATAACTACTTGCGAAGCTTCTAAGTATAGGCAAATTCGCTTTGTTGAAATCGTGGATAGTCAAAATGCCCAATATCTGTTATCAGCCCGCCAATAAAAAGGGGCGATCAGGTTATATCAGGGGGTTCATGACATTGGATAACAAGTACTATTGGACTGACCCAGATCTCTGGCCATAATCATAGACACCCTTCGTATATTGATGTGAATTAGGGGGCAATGTATTGTTCACTCTAGCCGATATCTAATGGGTATTGGCGGTGGTATTGACGCGAACACACATATCCTTGCAGATTCACCCTTATGAGCGATTAGACCACCATTTGGGAAAGCTCTCAACACATACACTGTCATCTTAATGACCGAAAGCATGAAATGTTTGATAATGATTAAGTGGTAGGGTGTCATCACCTGGATCAATGCTCATGAGTATGAATTCTTCTTTGCCGATGACCCGAGCCTGGTCTTACAGTAGACTCAATAGAGATATCCTCTTCATCACTCAACTTCTCATATAAGTTCTCAAGGATAAGTTAACGTTCTACTGATGTTGTGTTAGCGATCACTTGAGACCAAGTGATCCTTGTCCTATTTGCTTCAACAAGCTGAAACACTTCAGGAGAGTCACTAGCTGGGAGTGCTCATTGTACAGTTAGGATGGAAAGTACACCTCTCCCATTCTGTTACGTCTAGCTGTCGACGTCGAACTAGGCGTTGGTATTAGAAACAATATGCTTCGAAACCCTCAATTATGTGGCTTAAAAGGTATCTTGACTAGATATGACATTAATACCAGTAGGAAAACATCAAGTGTAATAAAACTATATATTAAAAGACACAAATGGTGAAATAGTTACAAAATAATATACGGTCGTGCCCGTACCAAATTTTCACTCAATTTGACACAGTTGAGTAAAGCGCGAAGTTTTAAAATTTCGAGTTGCCCGTTTAGCTTAGTGGTAGAGCGTTGCACTTGTAATGCAAAGGTCGCTAGTTCAATCCTGGCAGGGGGCATTTATTTTTATTCTTTTGAAGACGTGATTCCCAAGAGCCGGGTAACCCCACTAACAAAATCTACTTCATCAACTCTTCAGAAACATCTAAATAACTGCTCGAGAGAACAGTTAAAATTCAAGAGAGATCAGACAGTCACTACCACATAATGAGGGATGGTTGTCACTTGAAATATCAGTTTGCTGCAATGATCATTAATGAATATGTCGATATTGTGTCTTAGTAACTAGTAACGCGGTCAGACGACGACGTCACGAATAAGTTCTATTATATACATTAATAATATGTAATTCGACGTCTAGAAGATGATAACGAATATATATCGCCAGGGCACACCTTTTTTTGAACATCCGTCGACTAATTATATAATTGTACATTGACAGCTACCCTGCCAGTTATATTAACCGATGTACATACATTTTTTGATGTTTTCTAATATTATACAACAAGACAAAAGTCTCTCATTTTTTTTTTAGGTCATCATCATACGAAGATATCTTGACACGCCTGAACAGCTTCCAAAGGAACCTTAAACGAAATCAAAATGCAACTGAGCGGTCGGTATAGAGACGTGGGGCAATGTTCATTGCCATCAACTCTTGGAACAACAACTTGGCTGCATATGGAATGTGAATCTGGTAGATATCAATCTTGTTCTTACAACCACGACATTCGAACTGGTTGTGTTTCAACTTTGCAATGACAGACATCAAACCACAAACACCACAGATGTGTACTCTGAAAGCATCAGAAGCCTCCATCAATCTCTCCTTCATGAAGGAAGCAGCACCATGAGCAATCATACAATCACGCTCCATCTCACCGAAACGCAAACCACCATCTCTCGAACGACCTTCAACAGGCTGTCTGGTCAAAATCTGAACTGGACCTCTAGCTCTAGCGTGGATTTTATCATCAACCATATGTCTCAAACGCTGGTAGTAGGTTGGACCAAAGAACACTTGGGCCATCAACTTCTTACCGGTATGACCGTTGTACATCACCTCGAAACCTCTAGACTGATAACCGTTCTCACGGAGCAATTTGGAGATAGCATCGACAGTAACATCCGTGAATGGAGAAGCATCACCTTCCAAACCGGAAATGGCAGAAACCTTCGAGAGTAAACATTCAATTAAATGGGCAACAGTCATACGAGATGGAATAGCATGCGGGTTGATAATCAGATCTGGGACGATACCTTCAGCAGTGAATGGCATATCCTCACGACGGTATGTAACACCAATGGTACCCTTCTGACCGTGACGAGAAGCAAACTTATCACCAATCTGTGGAACCTTCGTTGTTCTCATACGCACCTTAACAAACTTCAAACCTTCTTGGTTCGTTGTGATGAGAACCTGATCGACGATACCGTTCTCAGTTGCTCTCAATGGCGTGGAAGCATCACGCTTAGTATGATAGACAGTACGTTGACCCAGTTCTTCAACATCTGGTGGGATTGGTGTTGTTTTACCAATAATGATATCATCACCAGAAACTCTGACACCTGGAGCAATCAAACCATCATCATCCAGTTTCTCATAAGTACCATGCTTCAATCTCAATGTGTTTGAACGGTTTGGCTTCTCGAACTCCTCTACAACGGACATACCAACTCTCTTCTCCTGGTCCATGTAGGATCTGAAGAACAAAGATCTGAACAAACCTCTATCAATACTCGATTGGTTCATGATCATAGAATCTTCTTGATTATAACCGGAGTAACAGGCAATAGCGACAATAGCGTTCTGACCAGCAGGTAATTCTCTGAACTTGAGGTGCTCCATAGATCTGGTTGTGGCCAATGGCTTTTGTGGATAGTAGAGAATGTTGGCCATAGTATCCATACGAACACTGTAATTAGTGAGGAAAACACCCATAGCTTGTTTACCCATAGCAGATTGATATGTGTTACGTGGAGACTGGTTATGATCTGGGAATGGAATGATAGAGGCAGCGACACCAAGAATCATCGATGGATGAATCTCACAATGTGTGTATGTGTAACCACCCTTGTTGTCAGCCTTAATACGCTTGTTTGGATCAATAATGTCGTCTTCTTGTTCTGTCGGTGGCTCCAAGTCGTCTGGAGACATCGCAATCATGATTGTCTCTTCTTCTTCAGCATCAACATACTCAACGATACCGTTGTGCAACAACGATGTCCAACCGAATGGTTCTTCTTGATCATCATCATCCTCCCAAAGAAGGTTGACATGATCCTTCTTCAATGCAAGTTCCTTTCTTCCTGTTTCGTAGTTGTCCTCAACAATGAACAATGGTCTGTAAACTCTACCGGCATCAGTGAAGACTCTGAATTCCTTCTCACGGATATCTCTGATAATGGAAACTTCTGGAGAGATTTCACCTCTTCTTCTCAGCACCCTCATTGTTTCGGTCAGCTTAGCTGGGTCTTTATGTGTACCATGCCAAACACCGTTAACGAAAATCTTGGTTGCGTTAGCAGATTCTGGATCGGTTGGCTTGTAATCTTCAACAGGGTCCATACCCCACTCTTCCAAGAAGTAGAGAATAGGATCGGAACCAGAACCGACGGAGATACAAGTCATCAGGGACAAGTTCTTAACCAAACCACACGCCTGACCTTCAGGTGTTTCAGCAGGACAAACAAGACCCCAATGTGTGTTATGAAGTTGACGTGGCTTGGCAAGCTTACCATCACGACCAATTGGAGTGTTGGTTCTTCTTAAATGTGACAAGGTAGAGGAGTAAGTGTAACGGTTAAGAACCTGGGAAACACCAGCTCTTGAACTCATAGCCTTCTTCTGTTCACCCCAGTTACCAGTGGCCAAAGAGTACTTCAAACCCGATGTGATGGTTGTAGCCTTAACGGCAAGCTTCAAGTTGAAATCAACACCCGTCTCAACAGATCTTTGCATATAACGGTAAATATCATTAGACAACTTCTTGAACAGAATTCTGAAAAGATTAGACAACAAAGGACCGGCCAAGTCCAATCTTTTCTTACCAAAGTGATCACGATCATCCTGTGGTTTTCTTTCCAAAGCACAAAGCAGCAAACGGTTAACCATGTAACCCAAGAAGAAAGCCTTTCTGTTCTCCATACCCTCGGCTTGAGAAATATGTGGAAGGAATTCCTTTTGCAAAACGTCTCTGGCGTACTGAATACGCTTTTCTCTTCTAATACCAAGACCATTACCACGACGACCAATGAAATCAAGGGCAACTTCACGGTCCTGGATAACGAAACCTTCTTCAACACATGGCTTCAACATCTCAAACATTTGCCAATCTTTTTGGTCATAACAGATGTGTTCGAGGATATCACCATCAGGGACGATACCCAAAGCTCTGAAAACAATGACGATTGGAATATCTTGCTTGATGTATGGCAGTGTAGCCTTGATAGTTCTTCCAGAACCTTTATCATCACGACCATAAAGTTTGATTTGCATGGAAGAGATAAGTCTGGAACCCTTTTCAAGAGCAGAACGAATCTCAGCGACGTGAGAGACAGGTGATGGAGCAGACTTTTTGAAAACCTGAACAATGTTGGCAGCGGAACGCTCTTGTGCAATCAAAACCTTTTCGGAACCATTGATGACGAAGTAACCACCCATATCAAATGGACATTCTTTCAAGGAGTAGTATTCTTCTTCTGTCAAGTCCTTCAATAGACAGTACTTGGACTTCAGCATGATTGGGACCTTACCGATAAACACCTTCTTATCCAATTTGTCTTCTTCCTTGACAATGTCCTCCTGTGCAATTCTCCACTCGGACTCGTCGTCACGTCTCTCGTACGTGATCTTATCCATCTCCACGAAGAGAGGGGAGGCATAGGTCAAGTTACGAAGTCTGGCTTCCTGTGGGAACATCTGTGCTGTGGTACCGTCGGACTCTGTCATTGTTGGCTTGGAAAGGAAGATCTTACCAAACTGAATCTCGTATTTTCTGTTGATAACATCGTCCTCGTTGGCGTGCTGAGCGGGTTGCTCAAGGATCAGTGTCTTGTCCTCTTCCACGAGCTCCTGAATGGATGTATGTATGAACTCATCGAAGGAATCGAGCTGCTGGGAAACCAAACCTTTCTCCTTGAAGAACGCGGAGATGACGGTCCAACAGTCCTCGGCTGTGACCTCGCCAGACTCATCCATTGCATAGTCTCCTTCGTCATACTGCTGATACTCCTGCTCGTCAGACATGTTGGGATCAACTGTGTGCGTATGTGGGGGTATAGATTAGTTTGTTTGTGTTGTTTTGAAGGAGTGATGGGGATGTTCAACAAGAGTAAAACGCGCTCCAGAACCGTCAAGCGGATGCGGAAAAGCGGTGGGCAGGGAAGATAAGGGACGCCTGGGTGAGCAAGCAGACGAACACACAGACTAAAGCACTGATTGGGTGCGCTGGGGGCAAGTGTTGTGGTCTTTCTAGAGCCTAAAGCCGCTGTTGTTGTTGGTGGCGCTGGACGATCTTTTCGTCGGCGGGTAAGCGCCAGGTGGTGTGCGGGTGTTGTTGTCCGGTAAGCGCACGCCCAGTGCGGAAAGACGATTTTTCGGCCAACGTTTTTCGACTGGAGAGAAAGAAGCTAAAGAGCCTGGATAGAGAAGCAGATTTTGCGGAGAACTAATCCATTTCACAAGATGCCTCGTGTCGTATCACAAGTCGTTGATGCCGTGAAAGCAGGCACACGCTCACTGGCAAGTGCCGTGAACGCCCCGCTCAAGAAACACCTCGAGCTCAGAGACAAGGCCAAGGGCTTCGAGATCGCTACAAGACACTCCACCAAGCTCAACAAGTTGATCCACGACTCCATCGATAAAGGTCAGCCCCACTTCCGCGTTGGTGGCCGTAAGCAGTATTTCCCAACTGCTCGTGTGATCCTTCTCCGTCCTAATGCCAAACACACCCCATACCAGGCCAAGTTCATCGTGCCGAAATCTTTCAACCGTATGGATCTTAGAGATTATTTGTTCCATGTCTACGCTCTTCGTGCCTTCAACATCACTACACAACTCCTCCATGCCCCATACACAAGAGCAGGTAATGCCATTGCCCGTTACAGAACAGGGCAGACAAAGAAGATGACCATTGACATGACAGAACCATTTGTGTGGCCAGAGGAGCCAAAGAATAAGAACGCTTGGAACGTTCAGTTCTTCAAGGACTTGGAGAAGTACGCTGAAGAGAGACAACAGGTTGGCTCCAACAAATTCAGACCAGGTACCGCATTCAACGGTGCACTTGGTCCTTACAAGCACAAGGCTCAACCATTCATTCCAAAGAAACTTAAGAGTCAACTCCTTCACAAGAAGTCGAAACTCAAGGCTAAGACTGATCGTATTGATGACGTTGAGCTCATTGAGAAACATTTGGGTCTGTGATTCCGATGTAAAACAACATTATGATTGCATGTTCACATAACGAGATTCCTGTTGATTGATCTGTATATACAACATGACTTTTTTTGTCAATCCAGGTTGATTTTTATGAGACAGTACACACTACACGACAACGTAGATTTTATCCGTATTAAAAAAAGGAGAAAACTTAATCATTCATAATAAACCATTGATAAACCCATCCAACCTTCGACCTCCGAAATCCTTATCCAAAACAAAACCCATATAATTGTGGTATATTCCCAACAGCTAATGAATTACAACATCAGTCTTAAACTCAGCTTCTATTTAATAAAGCGAGTAGTTGAGTTCTAAAGCAAAACCCCTCTCATGATTCAAGCAGTTTTAGTCTTGTCCTTAGAGCCCCAGGCCCAGGAAAGCCATCCGGCCTCTGTCTGTGGTGTCTTGACTGGAGTAGATGGCTTCTCATCAAAGTTCAACAGATCTTCTTTACCAACAACGTCAAAGTCAGAGTTTTCGTTAAGGGAAGTGTTAGAAGATTTGGTAGAAGGTACAGATGCACCGGTGATTTCCTTACTGATGTTATCGAAGAACTTCTGTGGAGAGGTCAAAGGAGATGATTGGCTTGACTTTGATGTTCCCAAAGGAACGGACTTTACAACACCAAGTAAACTCTCAAACAAGCCTCCCTGGGCAACAGTTCCTTGTTGTGGAGTGACAAATTTGTCAGTGAACTGATCCAACAGAGATGAAGCGGACACAGAAGACGCTCCGGCTGCTCTTGCAGCACTGAAACGGGACATGTTGATCTCGATACCAAAGTACTGGGAGATGACCCTGATGAGCTCGCGTGGGTCTGCGCATTTGGCATACTTGTCAATCTGAGCCTCGTGTTGAGCGAGGAATGGGTCAACATACACATAATATAGATACTCAGCGCCTTTTGTTTGTGGGAGAACAAGCCAAAGGGAGAGGTAGATTCTCACCAGACCGAAGAGGGGAACATACTGCAAGATAAAAGCGAGACGAGTCTCTGCGACAATGATGAGGGCGAGAACGAGCCAATAAATGAGCAGAGGCTTGAAGCTGGCAGAAGAGGAAATGATAGTGGCCAGTGGATTTTTATCGTGCGTGCGGAGGGCCTTGTAAGTGGCGACAAGTGGGAGGCAAACTGAGATGGTCAAGCTGTGGGGGACAGGGGTTAGCACGGTTTCAAGGGTGAGGGTGCCACAGATACGTACTTTGCAAGATCGAAGAGTAGTCCAAACATGACGATTGATTGATTGGTCGATTGTTTATAGTAGTAGTTAGCAGTGTGCGATGTGGTTAATTTGGACGTTATAAAAAAAAAACGGTTAATTGGTGGAGAAGGAAGGAAACTAAAAAAAGTTGCCTTCCATTTGACACAAAGCTGATAAGGCGTGTGCGTGTCAGAAATTCGCGGAGGGCCCCCGGCAAATCGCCGAGGCAGCTGGATTTAATGGTGGCTTTGACTACATTCTTTTTTTAATTACTTATATTAAAAGATATTTAAAGTTGGCTTCTTTGATTGGTTAATGTTTACATTTATTGCAGTTGGGAGTGCCATCATCGGAAAGCCTTCTCCTCCTCAATGTACTTCATCAGGTCATCAAGGATAGCCACGGTTTCCTCCGGATTCGCAATCCAGCACGTGCAACCGGAGAGACGAGCCTTGAAATCGTTTGAACCAACAGGACTGAACTGGTCTCCAACATGAAGAGTCTGTTTTGGTTTGATCCCTCCAAAGTAATTTTGCAAAGAGGCAACGCCGAGATCTTTGGAGGCGATATCAACCCAAACATCACTTCCTCCATCAAAAGCACAGAACTGGATCCTCTTCGCGGCAGAAGACTGGTCAAGTCTCTTCTGAGTGGAGAGAACAACTTCTTCCAACTGCTCCCTAGTCAATTTAGCACCAGCATTGGGAATTAAACCGACAGCCCTATGTTTTCTAAGCACAACGGCTGGGAGATCCAACTTTCTCTGAAGATCTTTGAGTATCAACTCAGACAAATCTAACACAGCAACGATATCGTTCTCATCCCAAGATTTCATGGTATTAAGCATCCACTCTTCTGGATCAATCCACAATAATCCGCTCTTCTCAACGGAATAACGGAACAAGTAGTTGGACTCACCACCCATAACGGAAAATCTTTCCTTCTGTTCGTCAGTTAACACCTTTGAATCTTTGATAGCATCAATTAGACCAGCGAGACGCCCATAGTACTTGGCTCCAGATTTTTCATTATATCCTGCAGCGGTTACAACTCCAACGTATATATCCTTAGCCAACAACGCTAGCATTCTTCTGATCACTTCGGCATCTGAAGCGAGTGACTTACCATCCTCGTACAAAGTAACATCACCATCAAACGTGACTAGCTTCAGTTCGGACCTTCCTTGAGCTAAAGCCATTGCTTGAGCAGTGTTCAGGATTAATCTGATGTCATTGAAAGACGGACACACGAGTCTTCTATGACTGATCGATCGACGTTCATCCTCGATGTAGAAGGCCTTTTCAAGCGGGAGTTTGGTGAAGAAAGCGCCAACGGACGGGACAAGTTGTTTGAGACGGGCTAGTTCTGGTGTACCAGCTTTTTGCATCAAGATCTGGTCCTCCACTAGTTTCTCAATGTCGAAGAAGATTTCGGCATAACGTCGACGGGCATCAGCAGAGGTCTTGACGTCGGCGCTTGAGGAGGAGCTTGACTGGACCGCGTGGAGAACGAAAGGGACCTATGTGATGATTTGGTTAATGAATTGATAAAAAAAAAAACACGATAATGGGGGGAAATAGTACATACTGCAAGAAGACCTTTGATCCATTCGATGAAATCATCCCTGCGGTGGCCTTTGAGGGCGTCTTGTTGTTGCGTTAGTATCCCAGTCTTTAGTGTGTGCGTTCAAAGTCATGCTCTGAGCGTTGATGGCTTTTATCTCTGTCG